>JBBBDQ010000616.1:347500-847500 GCA_037127315.1 Ascarosepion bandense | reverse complement strand
GGCAACTGCTCCCTCATCCCCCTTACAGCCCAGACTTTGCCCCCTTCAGCATTTCACCTGTTTGGTCCCTTGAAAGCATTCACGAGAGGCACAAAGTTTAAAAATGAAGATAAAGTCAAAAGTGCTGTGAGTGATTGGCTGAGACATCAGTCTGAAGATTTTTATGCTGAGGGAATACAGAAGCTTGTGTCCAGATGGGAAATGTGTGTGACACTGCTGGGAAACTACATTGAAAAATAAAAATAAATGTAAGATTCTACCTGTATTAGAAGTTCTTATACCGAAAAATTCACCTTATTTATTGAATGACCCTCGTAGAAGTCCTTATACCGAAATATTGTATGACCCTCGTAGATATTATTATATCGTTATGAATTAATTGTACATTGTGACATGGAAATTTCTATGTAAGATATAAAATTTACATGTGTGTTTCTTTCAGCTAATCAGAGTGGAGATTCATTTTGGGATTTGGTCCCAGAAAATACATACTAACCAAATTTTTCTTTTTTTTCTCCCTCATCCTATCCTTTTTTTTTTTCTTTCCCCTCCTTAACGGTCAAGATGCTAACCTGCCTTTAGGAGGGGAAAGAAAAAAGGAAAAAGGAAAAGGGTAAAATGAGGGAAGGAAAAAGAAAAAGTTGGTTGGTATATATTTTTCGGGACCAAATCCCAAAATGAATCTCCATTCTGATTAGCCAAAAGAAACACATGTAAATTTTATATCTTCCCACAGGCATACACAGAAAAGTAAAAGGTTTTTGTCATTTAAATGTAAAGCATTTGCACAACCAACAGCAACATTGCCTGATGATGAGAATCTATCTTGAAACAGAGAAATTTCTGTGTCGCAATGTACAATTAATTCATAACTATAATTATATTAAGCTCTATAATACTCATTATATTGAGCAGTGTTTATAATAAAATAAATGCCAGAGCACACAAAATAAAAAAAAAACAAACTTGAGTCCTCTTCACCTGGAATTAATTATATGTGGATACGTACTTCTGGTGCAATGGATATCAGCTGTTAATAAGAAATTAGAGAGCCCAGTTCAAATTGGTTTCATTCACTTATGCACAAATGCCCTTGGAAAAAGTATTAACCCATCTCTTTTTCTGCAGAACAGATTGGATTCTATAGCTTTGTTTGGCAACCAGTCTACTGCAGAAAGTAATGTCAATCTATTGCTTAGTCAGTCAGGACTCGAAATAGACACGATCACCTAAGTGTGTATCACATATGGCAATTAACTGACTACATATAATGGTTGATGCCAACCCCTAAGTAAGTGACACCCTTGTACCTTCCTAGGCTAATTATTTCTACTCACATGAAGGAGAAACATTATGTTGAATCAACTTCCAGAACTGTTCTTATGAAAGTTAGCTTGCTGTCATTTGAAATAATTTTTCTCAACAGGATCCATCTTGCACATTTATAATTTATCATTCGTCCAGATATTAAATGTTGCTGTCACACCTGCTTTGCTGCTTCTGTTATCTATTCAGAGATACCTTATAAAATTAAAAGAATCTGCAATGTTATTGTTCCTGACCTGGCATCTCTATTTCAGTTGCTTTCTCACTGCCATAATGTAGCTTCCATCTGCGTACATGGATTTCATGAATTTAAACATACATCTAGATTGGCAGATAGCCATTTCAACTGTAAAAATGGTGAGAACTATGTGTGTAAGTTCTATGCTAACAGTTTCTTTTTTTCACACTTCTTGTTTAAAGAACTCTCTTCTGGCTTCTTGCTGCCTCGTCAACTTTGGTCTTCAAAAATTTCAAGGCAATGTCAATCATTACTTGTTCTTTTATAGTGGGTTGCTTATCTATTGTTATCCCGTTTGTAGTGGGAGTCCGTTCTAGAGAAGGGTAGTTGTATATTGTTGCAGGTTAACGGAATTTGGCCTTGTTGTAAATAGCCCACTATAAGTCATAAAATGATTATAAAATCAAGAAAAGCAATTTGAGTAGAAAAATAACATTTTTATATATACACATATCAATGAATGTTTTTACAATTTAATAACTGGAAGTATAGGTCCAACGGAGGTTAAAATGTTCATGGCAAATAATAAGTTGAAAGAGAATTAAGGCTTAGGAATGTGGGGAGCGTGTAAGTGAGGAATGTCTTTGATGTAGTCGCTCCTTAGGTCAGTAAGTAGTTTTGAGACAGGGGAGAAGGAAAGAGGCAAGCGTAATAGCCGCTTGACTTAGTTCAAGGGGATATTGATTACACTTTTCTCCGAAAGTTCTGCCTGCTGGTGTCTGTCTGTGTCCACTTTTTATATCTTATTTTTGGATCACAGCAGCTTGTTTGGGATTTCACACTTGTATTTGATTCTGGGCTTCCTATTGGCTGATAAATAAAATTTACATAGTCTCGTGAAATGGAAATTTAATATTTGATTAATTTTTATTTTTCAACTGGAACATCTGTGTGGATCGACCTGCTCACAGATGACTTTTGGTCATTTGCCTTTTTGTCATGAGAGAGCAAACATCCGGTCCATCACTTTTGCTCAGTCGGTATCACCACACTACTTTGTTTTTTAATATACTTTTACACTCAGTAACCCCATGTGTCTTAGTGGCTTTATTATCTAGCTTGCAGTGAAATTATATATAATAATGATTCTCCTTGTCCTTTCTTTATTTAGCACAACCATTATGCCCTGCTAATACCTCATAAATAATGGACTTTGATTGCATGCAAAGACAGAAAAATATCTGAAATGCTACTTCATGAGAAAGAGAGAGAGAGAGAGAGAGAGAGAGAAAGAAAAAGAGACAAAATCAGAGAGAGAGAAAGAAAAAGAGACAAAATCAAAAAGAGAGATAGAGAAAAAATAAAAGAGCTGATAATTCTTGTCTGTTTCAGTAAAGTGGAAAAAGTTGTCAATTTCAAATCTCTACATCTTTACCCCCTTACTGCTTAAGATAATGACCATAGGATAATGATCATATTAAGATTGTTAATGCAATATTTTGTTAAAGTTATGAAATTAAAATATTTAGCAATGTGATAGAGGAATTTCTACAGATATTTATTGTTGTAGAACTGACCATGAGCTTATTCAATCTTTAACTTAAAATTAAAATAGCAAAACTGTGGTGTGTGTGTGTATGTATATATATATACACACACACACACACAGAATTGGATATAAAAAAAAGGAAGATTGTCCTTAATCAGATCTTATAAACTGGCACTACAGAATTAGAAAGAGAGACTTTTCCCAAACAACAGAAATTCTATCACTTGAACACTTTCAACAGCAACAAAATCTGAAATGGATAGCATATAGAACTAAATGGGACTAGAATTATATAATGATCATGTTGACTTTCCATACTGCCATAAACAAAAGTTTAGTAAGGAAACTCCCATCAGTATTAGAAAGAGCAATACCCATTAGTGAACTTGACAAGCCTATTTTCCTGAAAAATTGTTTCAATAAAAAATTTCTTAATGTCAAACAACAGTTATGTAACCGCTCACTAAATGAATATCAAATATGTCCTCCTTTGGAAATTGCTATTCTCAAAATTACCATATAAACAATGGACCTATTTTCTTCAGAAACTTTTCTTTATTATTTGAAAAGAGACTACAGAAATATACCTGGAAAATATTTTAGATAAACTGTTTTTTCATGTCTTACAAGTTTTTTTCCTGATGATTCACAATTATAGATATATATGCAGACATTGTTTCTTTTTCTATCACTTTAGATGTCTGGTTTTTAAGTGTAAGACCTCCTTGGTCTCACACTTACAGCGGACCTCAAATGGAATGACTATATCGAATCCATTGCTAAATCTGCTGCTATGAAAGTCGGTTCTCTGTGCAGGGCCCGGAAGTTTTTTTACATCTGAATCTATCCTGCACATATAAATCTACCATCCGCCCATGCATTGAATACTGCTGCCATATCTGGTGGGGTGCTCCTGCTATTCTCCTCGGGCTTCTCGACAAGGTACAGCGGAGGGTCTGTAATGTGATCAATACCAACTTGGCAGACCGCCTGCAGTCTCTTTCTCACCGGCGCGACGTGGCTTCCCTGTGCCTCTTCTATAAATACTTTCATGGCTTCTGTTCCAATGAACTTAGATCAATGGTGCCCCCTAGATACGAATTTGCATGAGAAACTAGATGAGCAACTAGATCCCACCCTTTTACAGTGAAACCGATAAAATGCAACCGCAACTTCTACTCCAACAGTTTCTTTTCTCGTACTTCCCGACTGTGGAATTCTCTTCCACATGACTGCTTCCCCGATGGCTACAATCTCCAGGAGTTTAAATGTAAGATCAATAGACACCTAACACACTAACTCGCTTCCATTCTTTCAAACACTCTTCCCATCTGCCCAACCCTCATCCTCGGTATCCTTACTCATCTGTCACCTTCCTCCTGACATTCCCTATGTCTAACCACTCCTTCTCTTTACCTTCCCCTATGTAGCCCCATGCGCAATAGTTGCAATAGAATGCCTTGCTTGGGGTGAAATGATTTTTTAAAAAAATCACATTAGTATGAGAAAATAAGTATTTCCACTAAATGTCAATAGTAACAAAAAAAAAAAAAAGAATGTTCAAGGAATTGCCTTTCTGGAGGTAAGCTTAAGCCATGTTCATAAAAGGTTTTCAAAAATTTTTAATTTATATCAATTATCTTCCATCTTAATTCTTGTTATATTTTTATCTCTCCTGAATAATATTTTTTTTTCTCATTTTCACTCACTCAGTAACTGTTTGTGTCTTAATGGCTTTATAAACTTGCTTGGGGATGAAATAATATTCCTATTATAGGATACAAATCGTATATTATTCATCAACTAACTAAAACACATAAAGTAAAATTGCACATGTGCAAAATCAGATCCAAATGACTGAAAGCATTTTGGAAAAAACCCATCAAAAAACCCAAGCAAAATCCTGATTGGATAGTAAATCAAAAATTGGTATATGATGTCAGAAAAATGTTTTTTCATACCTAGAAGAAAAGGCCTGCTGGATCCAGCAACATGAGAAGCTTCTTTATTTATACCAAGTCACTGACTGGTCAAAATCAGTCAGCATGTAAGTGGTTAGCTGATGGACCTAGTGGTAATGTAACAAAGAAAATTTCAAGACGTAAGGGGCATCACAGATTCATTTAACCTTTTCTTTATTTTCACTCAATGCTGCCAAGGAGAGCAGCAACAACAACAACAGGACATGCTAAGTATTATTTCTTTATTTTGTCTTTCTCACCCTCTCGCTGCCCAACCAAAATGAGCAAAGAACAGAAGACTTTACAATCTGCTACTACACAACCATGAACTCTAAACTTCTGCGGACATTTTAAATACTTACATTTCTCTTTAAACAATTTTAACTAAAAAAACTACATACATTTTCTCAATGAACATTTTTCACAATTATGTTATAGTGTTCAGTTAACGAAATTTTACTTATATTTTTCTACATACAATTTTGTCATTCTGTTAAATCTTTACTTTAATGTACACACGAAACATTTTATCCTTTCAAATTTCAACATCCAACCTTATATTTAAATTGTGGGGAATTTGAACGTGTTTGGCACAAGGCCAATTTATCAAGCATTATCGAGGCCCCTACAGGAGAACTGTGGCAATGTAAGAAAAGAAATTTCACTCCAAGCCACCTGGATGTAAGGAGCATCACAGATTCATTCAACCTTTTCTTCCAACTTTCCTTTTCTTTATTTTCACACCACGCTGCCAAAGGGAGCAACAACAACAACAACAACAGGACACACTGTCTGCGCTAAGTACAATTCTTTATTTGTTTTCTCTTCTCTTTCACTCTCACCATACCTGCCAAAAAGAGGAAGGAATAAAGACTTTACATTCTGCTACTACACAATCATAAACTCCAAACTTCTGCGGACATTTTAAGTACCTATATTTTTCTACGAACAATTTTAACTACAAAGCTGCATGTATTTTCTCAATGAACATTTTTATTCTCACAAATATTTTTTAATGTTCAGTTAACAAAATTTCACTTCTATTTTTCTTCTTGCGATTTTGTCATTCTGTTAATAAATCTTTACTTTAATATACACATGAAATATTCTATCCTTTCACATTTCAACATCCAACCTTATATTTAAATTTTGGGGACTTTGGTCGTGTTTAGCACAAGGCCAATTTACCAAGCATCACCAATGCCACTACATTATTTGTCTATTTTTGAAACGAGGTATTTATATTATTCCATTTGTTGTCCTTACCTATATTGTCCTATTCATGACATTTTGCTCATTGTACACACGACCTTCTTCAGGTGATTGAAATTTTGAACTGAAGCTTTTATTTCAGTCACTGCATTAGATTATTCTTATTCGATGAGTCATGCCACTTCTGGAGATTTTAGTTATCTCCATTTAACTCAGCTCTCCACGTTTTTGTTAACCACTGCTATTATCAAGTAAAATCACAACCCTTTGGGTCAAGTTATGAGATCTAACCTACACTGATCCACTGGATCATGGTTATGAGTGAAGGTCAGGGCATACAATGGCTTAAATATTGTGAATATGACAAATATGAGGGCAACAGTCTGAAGAATGTAAATAAAGTTTACACATTAATAAACAAAAAGAATTATCTCAAAGAGTTGGCATACTGAAAAGGAACATGTTGGTAAGAATTGCTAAGGAAACCAGTCAAGATTTCCAAATCTATTTCAAAGAAAGATTGGGCAACTGAAAAACTGCAAGTCTGACAATTAAATTAATCCTAAGCTGATTGGAAGTCCGAATGAGATGGGCAGGCAAGATACATAAAAAACAGCATCAGTGTTTTGAATGTTTATATGAGTGCTCTGTTTTAAATGAAAGGGAAAACACCTGTAATAAAATGAGAGATGATAAAAATGATAAAAAACAAAGAAGAAAATCCAATCTATATGAGGAGAAACTGAAAATCACAGAATTCAAAAACATGAATGGATTCATTCATAAAGAAAAAGAGATTAAATTATTTCCAACTGTCAACACACTGACAAGTGGTATGTTGGTCAGAATGATGAAAGAAACAGGTTAGGATGTTAACAATTTGACTGAGAGATTGAACAGAAAAACTAAAAATCTGACAGCAAGTAAATATTAAGCTGATTGGTACGTCCAAACAGGAGATGGCAAGACACATAGGCACAGCACCAGTGCTTTGAGTGTTTATATAAGAGTGCTCTATTTTAAATGAAAGGAAGAACACTTGCAGTAAAATGGGAGATGATAAAAAAGATGAGGGAAGAAAATGCAATCTGTAGAAAGAGGAGAAACTGAAAAATCATAGAATTCAAAAACTTTTACAGTTTCATGAACAGAAGGAATTATATTAGTTCAAAAGTTAATAACTTAGAGAATTGAGTTGAAAGAAATGGCGTCTGGAAGTGGCATTGCAAATGGGATGAGAATGATATACCCTAGTGATCAAAATAAAGGGTTCAGTTTGAAATTCCTAGCACCTGTATAAAGGTCAGTGTGTACAACGGCCAAAATGTTATAAACATGGCAATAAAAGATGAGGATAATGCTAGGAATAATATAAATACTACCTCATCTCAGAAGTGTAGACAATTTGTTAGCCCATATTGTTTTCTTAATTTAAAACCTCTGCAGCCATATTCAAATATATAAAAGTCTATGAAAGTAAATTTCAACAGAAAATTAACAGTGGAAACCCAAAGGCTATCTGTTGTAGAGTGGCTGACACCTCTGCAGCACTTTCACTGATGGAACAGCTCATGGCCTGAAATGGTATGTTTAAGTTAAAAATAGTAGCATTCAAGGTGTAATATTTGAGTTTTATTTGAGTAATATTCAGGCTGATTACTTTGACAAGTATTGGCTCTAAACCCCCTCTTCTCTGTGTTGTAAGTTCTGTCTTGTCTCTCATTGTAACTATTGTACTGTTCTGTGGATATCTGTTTAGCAATGGATATTGTGCTAAATAATACTGCAGCACACTTTCTGTATATTTTACCCACCTTGGTGATAAAACACTATCAATGCTGACAACTTCCTGATAACTGGAGATGGCCACAAATGTAATCATGTTTTCCTTTGCATCTTGTTGGAATGGTTGAGAGTGGTGGGGAAAGTGTGATGTAGTCTGAGAAATGTATCCTCCACCGAGGCCTGAACCCTGGAAAGGTCACATAGACCTATCCATTGGAGGTTGCTTTTACGTTATGGAGGGTGAAAGGGATGATTCACCAACCATTGGCAATCAGAAGAGAATGAGGCAAAGAGAGAGCAATCTCAGACCTGCATTCCATATTCCAGCTTCATCTCTCACACCTGCAAAAGAAAGAGGGACAGGCAAAGATTGGATTGTGAAGCCAACCCAGATGATGCAAAACAAAAGGACTGAATTTTGAACATGCAGTAGGCAATGATTATCTTGCAACATCTACTACTACTACTACTGTTATCACTGCTATTGCTACTATTATCACTGCTGCTAATACTATTACATGAACATTGTAATATTTTTTTGTTTTTTAATTATATCACCCTGAGCAAGGTGGTAATGCCACTGATGTGCAGGGGGCTACATAAAAGTAAAAAGATTAGGTAGAAGCGAGTGAAGAGAAAAGTTAGAAAGGAGCAAGAGAAGGATGGGAATACAGGTGTGATGACAGTTGCAAAGGTGGAGTGAAAGGAAAGGATCTACAGGGTGATGTAGAAAGAACTAGAGTCAAGTGGTTAAGAGATGAGTATTGACATTGCATTTAAATTCCTGGAGATTGTAGCTGTCAGAAAAGCAAAAATATCAAAGTGAGTTCCACAGGCGGGAAGTGCGAGAAAAGAATATATGACACTATCTTTATTTTAAGGATATACTTTTGTTATTGTGGATAATAACTTATGTTCTTTCTCATCATTCATGAGCAATCCCATGAGATACTTGGAAATTTAAGCAGATTTTTATCATATTTTGCAATATTGACTCAATACCCATGTGACTTTTGAACTGAGTTGACAGGTAACAGGCATCTAAGATATGTTTTGCACTTTACAAAGGAACAGACGCTTGCTTTTATTGTCAGTTCTTTCATTTAGACAAGAGATTTTGTGCGGTTTTTCAGAGAAGCAACTGACAAGTTTTTTCAGATCTCCAGCATTTTTATTTTCTGTTAACAACAGAAATCTTAAGTTTTTCTGTATCAAAAAAGAAAAATGTTTCCAGGCAAGTTACAGATCAACAAAAAGATATCAATGAGAGACAATCAACTATTCAGATTACAACATTTTTCACTCAGTGCCATGAACATTTCAGCATTTGTCTACATTTCTGAGACAAGGTAGTATTTACACTATTTGGACTATTGTCCTCATCTTGGTTGCCATTTGTACGATGTTTCAGCCATTGTACACTTGGTCCTTCTTCAGGTGCTAGTAATTTCAAACCGATCCCATTATTATGATCACTGGTGTGTATTATTCTCATTCCTTGTGTGATGCACCTTTTGGTACTCATGAGTAACACAACTTTAACTACCATTGTAGCCTGGTATTGAACTCCAGTGACTTGACCCATGGATTTTTGAGTTCAATAACAGGCTATAGCAGTAGGGAGATTAGAGAGCCAGGTTAGATGGAGATAACCAAAAGAGGCTTTGCACAAGGAATAATATTCCTTAGGGATCGTAAAAATGTGTTTGGTTTGAAATTTCTAACACCTGAAGGTCGGAGTATACAACAGCTGAAATGTCATACAAATTGCAACCAAGATGAGGGCAATAGTCTGAATAGAGTAAATAGTATGAACATTTTATATGTAAGTGATCATGGCTCACCATGGCTTCCTTTTGTATTTTTATTATCTGTAAATTGTGCATAGCTATCATTTTTCTTTTATTTGAATTCAGTAATGATCTCCTTGATTGGTTGCTAAACAACACTAGACAGTCCAGTCTTCCCTGCTATTTATCCCATTGTCAGGGAAAGGCAAAAAATGGATTCTATCCTTTTTAGGACATTCAGACTTTAATAATTCTACCAATTTTAATATTGGTCACAATATTACAGTGTCCTGCAAGAACAGACTAAACGAATTTCTTTGGAATCCAATAAATGGAAATTAAGACAAAGCATCTAATCAGAACCAGACGATTACAGGATGCACTTTCTTTAAGAAGAATGCAAGTAAGTAAACCTTGTTGTTATAATTATCATTTATCCATCACACCCAATGGTGCATAGGGCAGCAACTTTTTGTTGCTGTTTCTGTAACAAACTGTTTTTTACAGAGCAGGGTTGTTAGCCCTGCACCCAACCCCCAAATCTGGAGAACCAGTGGACCATTCTTGGTCCTTACGTTTACAGCATCTGGTATTCCCAGATGGTCACCCATTTAAATACTGACCAGGCTTGATGTTGCTTAACTTCGGTGATCTGACGGGAACTGGTGCATTTAACACGATATAGCCGTAGTTGTTATAATTATGCAAAAAGTTTATTGCCTTGGTTGACATTTTGGAAACAATTTTAGGGATAAAAGACAAAATGTAGTTGGAATTGCAATATGCAAATCACCAGATATTGCAATAGATAAAATCATACATCAGCCAGGAAAACTCATAGCTAAAAACCTAGTTGCTCATGGCTGGAAGATCTGAGCGATATCAATTTATGCTCCAACTAAGAAAAATGCTGTTTCAGAAAAAAGAAATTCTACACAGGATTGAGTATAATTTGTATAGTTAAAAAAAAAAAAAAATCTTCCTTTGAATCGGAACACTTGCTAAATTTTTGTTACTCAAAAAGATATACTATTAGCACATGGTTTGATCATCTTATGAAACAAGTGCTTTGGATAATCTAACAAATAGTTTGATCATTTTATGAAACACAGCATCACCTGAGATAGCTGAGGTAATGTAATAAAAAAGATTTCAGTATCTCAAACGCTTGGACCAGGCCATTTGTGGCAGGTGTTAGATTACATGACTCTTACTTTGAATCAAATCACAAACTACTTGTAACAGAACTGATAACCTTTAACCAACAAAATTGCTTGCTTCCGCCAACCACATAAACTAAGGAAAAGGTATGACATCCAAGCTCTTCAACATGAAAGAGTAAATTTAGAACTTAGTAATTTACTACAGTACAATGAGTGATTGAAATGAAATGTTTGGTTTGAAATTGTTAGCACCTGAAGAAGGCCAGAGTGGATGACAGCCAAAACATTCAAACATGACAAAAATGAGGACAATAGTCTGAACAATGTAAATAATATAAATACTAACTTATCTCAGAAGTATAGACAAAGAAAGAAAAGTTAATTCCCTGAGAATTGGAAACAAAACCAAGTAGCACAGTGTAGGGATGTTTGATCATGTCTGTGATAATCACCTCGTGCTAAACATCAGCAAATTTCCTACATTTAATAAAGCAGAAGGCTAAACAAGAATCAAAGGATAAAAAAATTTTTTTTTAATAATAATAAAAATGAGATTTATTAATTAAATTTTTTTATTATTAAGAATTTTCAGTTAAGTGCCATACGTTATACACCCTTGGGCAATCATGTCTCGTAAGAAACATGATTGACTGGGCAGAAGATTTTCCTGCAATTGGTTGCCATTACTTTCTGTGGTAAACTGTTTGCCAACCAAGGCTCTAGAATGTAATCTGTTCTGCAATTCGACTCATAGCTGGAGGGAGAAGCAACATGCAAATATCTTTGGAGAAGGTAAACGAATGCAACAAATTCAACTGGGATTTGAACTTGGCTCTTTGATTTCTTCTTTCGAGCTGATATCCGCTGCACCACAACACACAGAATTGTACTGAAGTGTGAAAAGATCCTTTTCATTGAAGTCAAGAGGAAATATTTTTCAAGGAAAGTCTAGTTGATATTTTTAATGTGTTCACAATAGCAGGAAAAATTTGTACAGTGTAACTCTGATATAAGAGAGTTGTCGGAACTGGATGAACGTTCTCATATCCGGGTTTGGTTAATTTTATATACATTACCACAGGATCAAATTTGGGACCAGAGAAAACATCTCTTATGTTTGGGTTTCTCTTATATCCGGGTTATACTATGTTGATTTTTTGTTTCTCTCTTTTGTTGCCAGACAGTTGTCAGGAAGAAATGTCAAGGTGAAAAAGAGTGATAAAGGGAGATGTGTGTCACCCGATATAATACAGCTAAAATCTTCAAAGAAGAAATTTTAAAAAACATGTTAGACATTTTTTTTTTTAACTCTGACCAGAATTAACTTAAGATGAACACAGAAATAGTGTAAAGAGCATTGGCTACATTTGCGAAATAGCCTTGTGTCAAACATAACCAAACTCACTATATTTGAAAAAAATCAGAAGGTTGAACAAAATATAAAAAGGTCTCATTTGTGTTAGAAAGTATAAATCTATGACATCAATTTGTTTTATTAAAAAAACAAATGTTTTAAAGTTCTGCATAAAGTTTTTCTTTTCAATAGGTGTTTAAGAGTCCAGTTGTCTTATAGCTGCATGAAATGAATTTGTGAAGAAAAAACAAATCTGATGTCAGAGATGTGTGTAAAAGTTTATCCCGAGTGCGAATGAAAGCAGTAATGACATTTGTATTCAGTCAGTCAGTTAAGTGCCATACATGATACACGCTTGGGCGATCATGTCTCGAAAGAGACGTGACTGACTAGGCAGAAGGTTATTCCGCAGTAGGCTGCCATTGCTTTCTGTGGTAGACTGGTTGCTGACCAAGGCCATAGAACCCAATCTGTCCTGTTATTTCACACATAACTGGAGGGAAGAGATGGATTAATACCTTTACCAAGGGTATTTGTGTGCAAGTTAATGCAATGAATTCAACTGGAATTCAAACTCATCTTCCTGATGCGTTGTTCTGAATCGATATCTACTGCACCAACACACATCCTATTTGTATAAGTGTAAATTTATTTAATGAAAAGGAAAGACAAGCCTGGTGTCACTGACGTGTGTACAATTGTAGTAGGTGAACAAGTGTCTTTAGTGTGAATGAAAGCAGAAATGATGTGTCTGTCCCTATTTCTTTTTTGTTGCTGACAGATAAAGAGCGAAAAATACATGCTGCCTAGATGAGATATCCAGTTGACAACCTGTAATACTGCAGAGGAAAGAAAAAAAATGGTATGATTGTGAAAAAGGGAGAAAAGGATAAAGGGAGAGAAAGTGGGGAGGAAAGCAGAGAGAAAGAAAATTAACAAAAATGCTTAAAAGATTATAACATCAAAAATTCCATATTAATATCTTACAATGTTTTATGGTATCAGATTTATCTTTCTTATATAGATATATGATTTTATTGTACTTTGTACAATAAATCTTGACAACCAAAATTAGTTATTGATATTTTTTATGAATATAGATTTAATAAACAGAAACTCACAGAATGTATTGTCTATATAAACTCATACTGAAAATTTTACCAATATTTCCATGTTTAGCACCAATTTTATTGGAGAAACATCATCTTGTCTATTGTAATCTGGTATAGTCTAAATCAAATCAGTACTTTTAATGAAATAAATATTTACAGAGAGACTCCTGCAATAAGCAATTTATAAACTTATGAGTTTGTTTTTTTTTATGCAGTAGAGTAGAAGTAATCATTTTTACAAAATTTAATTGTCTGGCTCATTTGCAGAGCCTTCCAAAGAGCAGTCTTTTATACAAATATACAATTTATCCCTGGAAAATAGAGCAAAATAAATATTTTACAACTGAAAGAAGTTTGTTCTCCCAACAATGCCACTTCCAGAATCAGCAAGCAAATTGACAGCAGATTGAATTATAGTTTTTTTATATACTGACTTATGTTTTTTTTGTTTTTATGACACAGCTGTGTGTTGTGATGCAATGGATGTTAACTCAGTATGAGAAATCTGAGAACAGAGTTCAAATTCCACTTGAATTCATTGCATTAAGTTCTACACAAATAAGATTGGGAAAGGTATGAATCCATCTATTCTCCCCCAACTATGGGTTAACTAGGACAGATTGGCCTCTATAGCCTTTTTTAGCAACCACTCTACTGCAGAAAGAAATGGCAACCTACTGTGGGGAATATCTTCTGCATAGTCATGAATCAAAAGAGACATTATCACCTGAACATGTATCATGTATGGCACCTGATTAATTAATTGACACACATTACAAGTGAGGACTTACAAACATTTAATCTAAACTTATTTATAAATAAAACTGTGTGTGTTTGTGTGTGTGTGTCCATTACCTATAGACTCCGAAATGGCTGAACAGATTTTCTTGAAAATTTACACAGTTGTACTATAAGCATCTGCAAGTGTTCTTAGCTAGGTTTTGTGTCGAGGTACCCCCGATAAATATCGAAAAATCAAAAGAAATCGGCTTATAGGAGTGGTCTGATTTTAATCAAATTTGATACACTCATAGACAAAGACATAAGAAACAATATTCAGAAGTGTCAATGTTGCAGTTCTTACAGTAGTGCAGAAAATTGATATATATATATATATATATATATATAAATATAAAAGGCAAGATGTTTGTTTGTGTGTGTTTATCTGTCTGTATGTCCTTTATACAAATCCACAATTTTTATCCAATTCTCACCAAACTTCACACAAATATTCTTCAGGCAAAGTCTAAGCTCCAAGGCCATGGATTAGTTTTAAAGCTTTCATTACACCCAAGCAAGGCCGGGCTATACTGCTAGTACAACCTAAAAATGTTTAGATTACAAACTTTTTGTGATTCAAACACTTTGTAGTCTTTTCTATAATAAGAAATGAGTCTTTAGTCACTATCTCTCAGATGTCCACAGGTTTGACTTAACCTCATTATTACATACTTGTTTTTTTAAGAAGGATATTCCACTCTTTGAGCTACTTTTTAAGAACTGACACTTTGTGCAACAAACTTCCCCATAGATGCTGTTTGTTTGCTTTTTTTTAATCATTTCACCCCAAGAAAGACAGTAAAGCAACATTTTCTATGTGTCTTGTCCTTTCAGCACATAGGCGATCATGGCCTTTCACGTCTCCCTATTCCTGGTAGCTCTGAGCACGCTTTCTCCTGTAACACCACACAACCCTCGTTCTGTCATCCACCTGCTCAAGCCCTTCAAATATGTTATCCGCTGCTTTCCCCTGTCTCTTTTTCCCCTCTATCTGGCCTGTTATTATCAGGTTCTCCAAGCCCTCCTTCCTCATTGCATGTCCCAGGAACTTCAGTTGTCTCTTCCTGATGCTCAATATTAATTTCCTTTTTGTTTTCATTCTTTCCAACACCTCATCATTGCTCACATGCTCGGTCCACAATATCTGCAGCATCCTTCTGTAGAACCACATTTTAGTTACTTCAAGTTTTTTCTTCATCTTCGATGATATTGTCCAGCATACACTGCCATATCAAAGTACTGATATCACATGACAATCGAGTATTCTTTTCTTTGTTCCTAGTGAAACTTTCCTGTTTCTTAATACTTTACTCAGTTTCTGGAATGCGTCCTTTGCCATGCCAAGTCGCCTTCAGATCTGTGTCGCACTTTCCATCTTCTGTTAGAATACTTGGCAGATATTTAAATTTTGTACCTGCTTGATTTTAGTATCTCCCAACTGTATTTGGCATTTTGGGCTGCTTTCTTTTGCTGATGACCATACATTCGGTTTTCTTGCCGTTTATTTGTAATCCTTTCTGTAGGAGGTCTTGTCATTTCCTTTCTGTGTCTGCAATCAGCACTAAAACACAAGAAATGCTACTGAGTGTCAGGGAATGAAAAAAGAGGAGAGAGTACAAAAAAAAAAAAGAAAAAAAGAACAAGAATTAAGACAGAAAATAATGATTGACATGGCAAATAAATTTTTGAAGATTAAATTTATGGGAAGTAACAAACCAGAAGAGAGTTCCACAAGTTAGGAATATAAGAAAAATGGTTAGCAGAGAACTTGCAGTTATATCGATCCATTTCAAATGTAAAATGATGAGAACTTGCTGACAATCTAGTCAGTCAGTTAAGTGTCATACGTGAAACACGCTTGGGCGATCATGTCTCGAAAGAGACATGACTGACTGGGCAGAAGATTATTCCGCAGTAGTTTGCCATTGCTTTCTATGGTAGACTGGTTGCCAACCAAGGCTATAGAACCCAATCTGTCCTGTTATTTAACCCATAACTGGAAGGAAGAGACGGATTAATACCTTTCCCCAAGGGTATTTGCGTGTAAGTGAATGCAATGAATTCAACTGGAATTCAAACTCGGTTCCCCGATTTCTTGTTCCGAGCCGATATCCACTGCACCACAATGTACATAGTACAGCGCTTAAATTCATAACATTCTAGATACCAAAAAGGAAGGTTTATCAGAACAACTATCATGAAAGTATTTACAGAGAAGGCACAAGAAAGCTATATTAGGGAGGTTGGAAAATCTGATACTGAGATGCCAGGTCAGAACCACCAATATTGCAGGTTTTTTTCTGCTTCCAGTTTAGGGTCAATATCTGCATTTTCTTATAATCTTTACTTCCTACTCTTCACATTTCTATGATACCTCATTTGGTATGGTTGAGCTAGCACTGTAAATGGTTCATATTGAGTGGGAAAAACTTCAACAGATACTAAATAATGTATAAGAAAAAACAGGGATTGTTGATGCTTCTGTAGGGGTGAGGTAGGTTGGTTGCCAACAAAGGCCAGAGAACCCAATTCATTCTGTTATGTAACCCATGGCTAAAGAGAGAGAGAGATGAGCTGGATTAATACCTTTTGTCAGGGGTATTTGGGCATAAGCAAATGAAATGAATTCAGCTGGACTTAGAACTTGGTTTTCCAATTTTTTGTTTTAAACTAATATCCACTGCATCACAACATGCATTCTAGTTTTAGGGAAGGATCTTGAAAATCCCATATACTGAGCATGTGAGGAGCGATTTAGAGAAACTGGGAAACAAAAATAACATTTATATTTAGGATCAGAAAGAGAGAATTTAAATTTATAGGGCACATAATAAAGAAAAGTTTTATGCACACACTATAGATTGAAGGCAATGAGGAGCTTGAGTTTTGTTTAATGGCATATCAACACCTCTGTGGGTTATTTAATGCCAAAAAGGTGGGGGTTTAAGGTATTTTTTTAATGTTCAGTTATAGTGAGAAGGTTGATTTTGTCAGATTTTAATGAAAATTTTTGTTTTTATTCTTTTTGATTTTAGAAAACTGAAAATGTCGTCTAGTTAAGTATTCTAAAATTTTTTGCTGTGAATAATTTTTTCTTTCAAAATTGTGTTATGGCCATAATTTTTTCTTTGAAATGTATTGCTGGTAATATTTCTCCTTCAAAAATATATAAATAAATATATATATTTTTCTATAAAAGTCTATTTTTCTATAAAATCTATTTTTTATGTATATACTTCAATAAAAGTGTATTTTTATACTTTCATAGTGTTTTGACCCCAGTTTGGGGGTAACTATTTGCCCATAGCAGAGACCCTAACAGGTGCTACCACTCTGGGTCAGGGTGAACCTGAGAACAACAGCAATTAAGAGGTGGTTCCAGGCTCCTCACAACTTTTTAATCAGAGGCCTGAAGACAATGTGGAAAGAGAGAAGTAGAGAGTAAATGAGCTTGCGTAAATGGTATTAGAAAGAGAGAGAGCAAAATGACAAGCACTGTTTAGAGTCACAGAAGACAAGAAGTTGTGGAGAGAGTGACCATTCACGACCTGAAGGGACACAGCACATTGAAGAAGGAGAAGTAATATTCTCAATACAAAAAAGAAATTTAGCTCTCAATGACTATTGAAATATACAACATAACAGTCTTAGAAGTTCATGTTTTACACATACCTATTTTTCGTCCATTCTTTTACTGTAGCACCAGTAAAAACTTTTCCAGTTAAATCCTTCCAACCAGAGCTCACACCCACACACGTTTCAAAGCCATTTGAAAAAATAAAGTTTATTGTTCCATTGTTAAACAGAGGTAAATCAGTGAGTGTGGTGGGTAGCAGAAGTGAGAAGGAAATAAAGAATTAAAGAATTCCACATGCGGCTTAAAAGTACAAAGAAATTTCTTTGCAAAAAGTACAAAAACACTCATTCAAATGACCAGAGAATTAAGCAAGACATAATTAAAAAAAAAAAATAAACAAATAAATACATAACTTACTTTAGCGAGTTTCAATAAGAAAAAATAAAAATTAACTAAATCCTTCCAACCAGAGCTCACACCCACACACATGTTTCAAAGCCATTTGAAAAAGTTGAATAACATTGGGGTTCCTGTAGTGCCATATCGTGCATGGGCGGGCGTCCCTTCACGAACCTCCGGTGAGCAACCCCGAGGCCACATTATGTTGCAGGCTGCGCCAGTCTCCATTCCTCACATGCTGCAAATAGTGACCGACTGATTCTACTCTAGACCTCTCTCCTCAACCAAAACACTATGAAAAAAAAAAAACAAAAAAAAAAACAAGCAAAATACCAAAATCAAATCAGCTACTCGGGAAATGCCCAAACCTTTTTGTGTCACGTTCACTAACATACGCGGTATCCGCACTAACCTTTATAGTGTAGAATCATTCCTCCAAACTAACTCACCTGATATCTTAGCCCTGTGTGAAACTAACCTTGACCTATCTATCCCCTCCTCTGAATTCTATGTTCCTGGTTACCTTCCCGTCTTCAGGAAGGACTCCAACGTCCATATGCATGGGCTTGGTGTATTTGTCAGCGAACACCTCCCCCTAGCTAGAGTAACATCTCTTGAATCCCTGGACCAGTCTTTCATGTGCTTCTGTCTCTCACTTCTAATCTCCGTTAGCTATCTCTTCTTTCTCTACCGCTCCCCTTCCTCCTCTGACTGTTCAGTACTTGACAGCTTCTCTGACAATATCGGCAAGACCATTTCTTCCCAAAACCCAGACCAGCAGAATATCCTACTGCTTTCAAAGAGCAGACTGGGATACATTCCGTGACTTCCTCTGCGGCGTCCCTTGGAACAATGTTTTTAGTCTTCCCATTGAAGACTGTGCATCAGAGGTCTCCACCTGGTTTAAGGCTGGCATGGATGCTTTCATCCCTGCAAGGAAATTTCAGCTTAAATCCCATTCGTCTCCCTGGTTCTCGCCTGCTTGCTCGGCTGCCATTGCCCACCGGAATCACTTCTGGCTTTATTGTAGCCACACGTCGGACCAAAACAGGCACCTTTTCAACTCAGCTCGTAATAAGTGTAAAAAGATACTTAATGAAGCCAAGATGCTGTTTGCTGCCAGAATGAAGCAGCACATAGCATCCTCTAAGTTTGGAGCCAAAGACTACTGGCGCCTCTGTAAAAGTGGGCTCAACAAGAGTAAGTCCTCAATACCCCCACTAATCAACGAGTTTGAGGTCCTCACTGGACAAGGCTGAATGCTTTGCCCATAGATTCTCAACCAATTTGTGTCTGGATTTGTCTGGAGTCCAGACACCTGATTTCCCATCTAGAACTGAGGCCCAATTGAATGACGTCCACATCACGCCCTCGCTGATTTCTAGCATAATCTCAAAACTTGACCCTCACAAAGCAAGTGGTGAGGATGGAATCCCAATCATAGTCTTGAAGAAATGTGCCCCTGAACTCTCCTCTGTCTTTTCTAAGCTCTTCAACCTCTGCCTATCTTCCTCCTGCTTTCCTGCCTGTTGGAAGTCTTCTTCTGTGGTTCCAATATTCAAGAACACTGGTGAACCATCGGACTCTGCAAATTACTGCCCTATCAGCCTTCTTCCGATCTTCAGCAAAGTGTTCGAAGCCATTATCAATGCCGAGGTCGTTCAGCATCTCACAGCCCATGGGCTCCTCTTGGACAAACAGTATGGTTTCCGCTTCACCAGGTCTACTGCTGATATGCTAACGACCATCACCGAGTATATATACCAGGCTCTCGACAAGAATGGTGAAGCCCGAACTGTCGCCCTGGATATCTCCAAAGCATTCGACAGAGTATGGCATGCCGGCCTTCTACGGAAACTGCGAAGCTACGGTATTACTAGACTTTTGTTGGACTTAATCCAGTCATTCCTCTCCAACCGCACACTGAAGGTGGTTTTAAACGGACATGCCTCCCAGAACTACCCTACGAACGCAGGTGTCCCCCAAGGTTCTATCCTAGGTCCTACGCTCTTTCTAATTTACATCAATGATCTCCCCGATGACATAAGATCACAAGTAGGCATATACGCCGATGATGCCACAGTTTACGCTCGCCTCGATCAAAAATCTGGTGTTGATGACAAGGCGAACCTCACTGCTGAGCTTGAAAAGGACCTCCAATCCGTGGTGGATTGGGGGAGGAAATGGCTCGTAAAATTCAAGTTTTCCAAAACGAAGCTGCTGTCAATTAACCACCACAGACAACCGCACCTCCCTCCTATTAGCATGGAACAGGCTTGCCTCCCAGAGAGGCACACACTATGCCTGCTTGGCCTGACACTCCGAGCAGACCTCAAGTGGAATGACTACATTGAATTCCATTGCTAAATCCATTGCTATGAAAGTCGGCTCTCTGTGCAGGGCCTGGAAATTCTTTCCGCCTGAATCTATCCTGCACTTATACAAATCTACCATCCGCCCATGTTTTGAATACTGTTGCCACATCTGGTCGGGTGCCCCTGCTATTCTCCTCAGGCTTCTTGACAAAATACAGCAAAGAATCTGTAATGTGATTGATACCGACTTAGCTGACTGCCTGCAGTCACTCTTACCAGCGTGACGTGGCTTCCCTGTGCCTTTTCTATAAATACTTTCATAGCTTCTGCTCTGATAAACTTAAATCATTAGTGCCCCCTAGGTGTGAGTTTGCATGAGATACTAGATTGGCAACTAGGTCCCACCCTTTTACAGTGAAACCAATGAAATGTAACCACAATTTCTACTCCAACAGCTTTTTTCACACTTCCCGCCTGTGGAATTCCCTCCCGCATGCTCGCTTCCTCGACGGCTATAACCTCCAGGAGTTTAAATATACGGTCAATAGACACCTCCTAACACACTAACTCACACCCATTCTCTCCAACTCTCCCCCTATGTACATCCTAACTCGTCTATCGCCCTATGTAACCCCCTGCACTATAGTGGCAGGGGAATGCCTTGCTTGGGGTGACATGATTAAAAAAAAAAAAAGCTGCCACATCTACCAAGAGTGGCAACTATGTTACCACTTCCCTCTTCATACAAGGGCATAATGGTGGCACCATTAAGGTAACATAATTGCCATATGTGATAATGGCGATAATCTCTCCAAAGAGACATGACTGACTGGGCAGAAGATTATCTCTCAGTAGGTTGCCATTACTTTCTGTGATAGACTGGTTGCTAACAAAGTCTATTTTTCCTGCTATTTAACCCATAGCTGGAAGGAAAGTGATAGATTAATACCTATCTCAAGTGTATTTGTGCATATGTGAATGCAACAATTTCAACTGGAATTCGAACTTGCTCTCTGATGTCTCACTGTGCTGATATCCACTGCATCACAAGGCAAATCCATTTGATTTTCACACATCCAAAGAATCACCACTTTGACCAAATAGAACTTTGGTCAGGAATCTCTGTATAAGATGTAAATCAGATGTCCCAACAAATGATGATGAAACCTCACTCACTGGCAAGTATACATCTTCGATGGCTGTCTGTCTGTAATGCGTATGTAAGTTTTCAAAGATGGGCTTGGTAATATCTCGCCATCATCCAGTTTATGATACTAGACCAGTGCATTTAACTATGGCACCAAGTAGTCAGGACTCTTTGACAATATCTCTTTAAAAGCGCCTGTAAGAAACAGGCATATCCAACATCACTACGCAACAAAGAAACTTTAAAACTTAACTTTTTGCAAAGGAACTAGTGCCAGAAGGGAAATTTTATTTTAGCAAAATCTACATTCAGTCAGTTAAGTGCCATATGTGATACATGTTTTGGGCGATCATGTCTCGAAAGAGACCTGACTGACTGGGCAGAAGATTATACCACAGTAGGTTACCATTGCTTTCTTCACTTGACTGGTTGCTAGCCAAGGCTATAGAACCCAATCTGCCCTATTATTTGACTCATAGCTAGAGGGAGAAGAGATGCATTATATTATTGAGTAGTAATTTGTGAGGGATCAGTTTATTACTTTAAGACAATAGAAAAACGATTCCCCACTTTATGCCCAATATAAGCCTTAATCATGTTGCCAACTATTATATTCAGTCAGTTAAGTGCCATACGTGATATATGCTTGGGCAATCATGTCTCAAAATAGACATGACTGACTGTGCAGAAGATTATCCTGCAGTAGGTTGCCATTGCTTTCTGCAGTTGACTGGTTGCCAGCCAAGGCTTTCAAACCCAATCTCTTCTATTATTTAAACCATAACTGGAGGGAAGAGACACATTAATACCTTTCCCAAGGCTATTTGTGCGTAAGTGAATACATGGAATTCAACTGGAATTTGAACTCGGCTCCCCGATTTGACATTCCAAGTTGATATCTACTGCACCACAAGGCACATCCTACATTAGTGAAACAAAATCCTCGGGGAGGCCCAGTTTCTCGAGTGTCTGTAGAAACGTAAACTCTAATCAAGACCTCAAGTTGAACTCTTATATGGAATCCATTGCTACATATTCAGGGTAAATGATTAGTTCTGTGTGTCACTCCAATTATCTCACTCTTTGTGCTATCTTCTATCTTTACAAGAGTTCAATTTCTACCCTTGATAGAGTTCAAAAGCTTATTTTTGCATTATTGCGGGTGAAATTATTTTCCACTCTGCAACCATTTTCCCACAAATGAGACGTTGCAAGCTTCTTACTGCTCTATATCCATGGGGAGCGTTCAGATTAACTATACCACTTAGGTCCACCAGTCCTAAACCTCACAACTAAGACCTGCCATACCATAAACATTGTAGTAAACTACTCTCATTCCCTTCATATTCTCTTTGTAAAAGATAAATTTCACTCAAGCAACTTCTTCCCATGTATGCCTGCCTTGCGAAACTGACTCCCAAGCCGTCACTTCCTCAATCACTGTTAACCTTAACCTGTTCAAGTCTCGGGTTAATCATTATTTTCTACCAATGTAACCATCTACCTTGAGTAGCTTTTGGACACTGTACAAGGTAAACATAAAGAAAAAACATCAAGGCTTGCTTTGCTTTCTTTAACTATCATTTTAGAAATTTTATTCTCCCCAATTACATTTTCGTACCCCAAACTATTTCAGTAACAATTTATTTGAATTAGTTTCACTAAATGCAAGACAAGAAAAATTGGCCTGGAAAAATTAGGAACAGAAACATTAATAATGAGTGGGGGAAAAAAAAAAAAAAGAAGATCAACCAGGAGTTAAGTAGCTAGTGATTAAAATTTCATTTAAATTCTTGCAGATTAAAATTGGCTGGAAATCATGGAGCTGGAAGAGAGTTCCACAAGCGATAAATGCAAGAAAAGAAACTGTTAGCATAGAATTTAGAGCTCAACAGTTAATTGATGAGATCTCTATGCCAGTTTTGTGTTCTTTCAGGACAAAGGCAATCATGGATTTCCACTTGACCATATCCCTTGTCAATCTTAAAATATTTCCTCTTGGTATGTCTCCCAAACCCTGCTTCACCATTCACTTGCTCAAATCCATCTCATGCTGCTTTCCCTCTATCCATACTTTGAGTACCAGAATCTCCAAGTCTGCCTTCCTTCTTACATATCCTAGAAACTTCGGCCATCTTTTCATGATAAGTTACGTTTTCATGCTCATCCTCTCCAAAACCTTGTTGCTCACATGTTTAGTCCATGTTATCCTCAGTATCCTTCTGTAGAACCACACTTTTGTCATTCGAGTCTCTCCTATATCTTTGAGGCAATTGTTCAGCATTTACTGCCATATAGAAAGACATATCACATAACAGTCCAGTACTCTTTTCTTTGTTTCCAATTGGAGTAGATAGACTAAACTATCGCCCGGGTAACACTCCACCCACGTCTATTGAACAGGTGAAGAGGCTCATTTCTTGTTCCCTGTTTAGGATGTGGTTTCCAGCTTTCTCTCTTCCAATCTTTTCACTCTTATCTTTTTTTATTTTTTCAAATGGAGTAGATAGACTGAACTATCGCTCTGTTCATACTCCACCCACGTCTATTGAAGAGGCTCATTCCTTGTTCCCTGTTTAGGATGTGGTTTTTGGCTTTCTCTTTTCCAATCTTTTCCCTCTTACGTAGCCCCCTGCACGTCAGTGGCATTGCCGCCTTGCTCAGAGTGATATGATTAAAAAAAACAAAAAAAAGAAAACATCTCCGTGTCTCTCTCTCTCAATATTCTGCTTAGATTTTGAAAGGGGTCCTTGTACAATGCACTTCTGTATCTCAATATTGCACTTTCCATCCTCTGTCAGGACACTTCCCAGGTATTTAAATTTCTGCTTGTGCTTGATTTTAGTATCCTTGACCTGCAGTTGGCCTTTTGGGCTTCTCTTTTTGCTGATGACCATACATTTAGTTTTCTTGTAGTTTATGTTTAGTCCTTTCTTCTTGCTTTCCCTTACTACTTTCTGTAGGAGATCCTGTACTTTCCTTTCTGTTTGAGTTTTGTTTAACAGCATATTAATCTTTGTGGGTTATTTAATGCCAAAACGGTGGGGATTTAAGGATTTTTTTTAATGTTCGGTTATATTGAGAAGATTGATTTAGTCAAATTTTGATGAAAATTTCTTTTATTTCAAAAAATTGAAGATGTCCTCTAGTTTTGTACTCAAAAATGAATCACTAGTAATAATTTTTTTCTTTCAAACGTATATTTTTTCTATTGTATATTTTTCTATAAAAGCCTATTTTTATAATTTCATAGTGTTTTGACCCCAGTTTAGGAGTCAACTATTTGCCCATAGTTGGGACCCTAACAGGTGCTACAGCTGTGTCAAGGTGAACCTGGGGACAACAATTAAAAAGTGGCTCCATGCTCCTCAAAACCTCCCAATCAGAGGCCTTGCTGCCGGATGCAGTTTACCGTCCTACCTAGAAACCTTTTCTTTCTGGGTCTTCTTTCAGCACTGTGTCATATGTGTATGTTATATTAAGATTTTGGCCGCCAATGACAAATCTTGGCAAGATTTCTAGTTTTCTCAGAGTTGATTTACTGTATAGATTGAATTAATCCAGTGAGAAGACACATCCTTGTTTTTATATCCCATTCTATTTTTGTATATCTACTGAAATCATTTCTTGTCCATATGCAGGTAGTTTGCTGCAAGTATAGGTTCTTGATTATTTTAATGTCCTTCTCAAAAATGACAAGGTTGCCAAGCATCTCTTTCAAATCTTCATGGCATACTGTGTCAAACACCTTTGTGTAGCCAACTGTGCTTAAATTAAAAAAGTCTAGGTACTGTAGAAAACTGTGACACTATTTGGTTGCTGTTAATTAATAATAAATTTTATTACTTAGATAGATTGAGAGATATACTGATACACATCTCATGAAAAGAGCTAACTAGTATAAAAAAAATTCCCAGGTATGGAAACTGTTACGGGTTGAATGTCTGGTTGGGGATAAATCTAATCTAAGTGTTGACAGTTGGCCAATGAATGAAACTGTAAAAACCTTAAGTTAGAAAAAGGTTAAACCATGCAAAGAGAATTTAGTTGGTAAAGTTTATTTTGGTTAAAACAATTCACCAGTGCTGAATGATTCACCTTGTAAAGGAAAACAGAAAATCTTTTGGAAACAATACAGAGGAGAAAGAGAAGGGGACCTGCCTGCAACCACTACTCAAGAGAAGAGAAAACAACCAAGTTGGAAATATAGTTTACCAACCTCCACTCCCCCTTGCCTCTGAACCAGTTTGGGGGCCCCGATATCAATAAAAGTGAATGTGCAAAGAGAGACATCCAATACTTGAGCTAAGAGGATGGACAGAGTGACTACACATGACTACTGCCTAAGTGTAAGTCTGACAGTCTTGAGCCAGACTTACCAAAATATCAACTGAACAAACTTTGTTCATTATACTCCAGCCAACCGTTAGCAGTTTAACCAAGTGTTGTGTCCGATCTGGGGACAATTTAGATTGATAACCCTGCATGCACACTACTGACAAAGTCATTGTATAATATACTCGAGATTAATCGTAATATCTTTTTTGTCATTACTCATCATATTTACATTGGGTATTTTATTTAATTTTTTTACTATTACCTTCACTCTGTTCCGATCAAATTGACGATGGATATTGACGACAAATATCTGCAATCAATTAATCAAAATGTGGAGCATAATAGACCGAAAGCTAAAGAAATCAATTCATCAATCACAGTGTTGAACACTTTCAACAACCGAGGAGAGAAAAAGAAGCTATTTGTGGTTTTTGCTAATCACAGGCCGAGAGAGGGGCATTACAAACAGCTCATCTGAACAATTACCATGAAAGTATTTATAGAAAGACACAAGCAACATTATGGTGGTGAGAATGTAACTGAAGATGAGCTGCCAGATCAGGACTTATAATATTGCTGATTCTTTAGATTTTATAGATGATTTCCGTAATATAGTTAAAGTAAAATCCTTAATGTTACTCAGATTTTGATGAAATTTTCGAATTCCAGACTAATTCATTGCATTCACTTATGTGCAAATACCCTTGGGAAAGGTATTAATCTGTCTCTTCCTTCCAGTTATGGATCAAATAACAGGACAGATTGGGTTCTATAGTCTTGGTTGGCAACCAGTCTACTGCAGAAAGCAATGGCAACCTACTGCAGGATAATCTTCTGCCTAGTCAGTCATGTCTCTTTCGAGACATGATCGCCCAAGTGTGTATCATGTATGGCACTTAATTGACTGATTCTTATAGATGCTATATTTTCAGTGTTCAATATCAGAGCGACAGATGTAGATGGTAAGGACATAGGAATCAGCACTGCATGGTAAGTGAACCTTAAGCAATCAATTTTGTGTACAGGGTGTCAAAAAAAAAAAAAAAAAAAAAAAAGAAAAGATATTTGTAGTATAATTACATCATTAATTCTGACACAAATGATCTTAAATGTTAAGATGTATAAAAACTAAGTTGACTGTACAGAATTATCCCAATGAGAATCTACCCAGAAGATGGAGACATGCCAGCGATAATGACAATGTGCGGTTGAAATGGCCACCACATTCAGCTGAGTTGTCACCTTGTAATTTTTCATTCTAGATTTATCCCAATGAGAATTTACTAAGAAAATGAATTGAGCATACCAGTGATGCTGTTGAAATGGCCACCATGTTCACTTGACTTGTTACCTTTTGATTTTTTTCCCCCTCTGGATTTATCCCAATGAGAATATTTCTGGAAGCTGGATCTGGTGTGCCATTGATAATGATGATGTGCTTTTGAAATGGCCACCATGTTTAATGTTTAGCTGAGTTGACACCATGTGATTTTTTTCTCTGGATTTATTCCAAAGAGATTAATCTTGGAAGATGGATTACATGAGTCAGTAATAATGACAAAGTGCTGTTGTAAATGGTGACCATGTTCTCCTGACTTGACAGCTTGCCAATTTTTTTGTTTGGATTTATCCCAATGAGAATCTATTTGAAGTTGTATTGGCATACTAGTGATAATATTAGGTTGTCCCAAAAGTTTGTAAACAGTTCTGAAAAATTGAATTTTTATGCATTTTTGCATTTATATTGTTATAGTGATCTTCATCTTTGTATTCCAGATGGCAACTGATAAAATTGAGCTGCAAGTTTTGATTTGTTACTGCTGGAAGCAAGATATTTCAACCAGAAAAGCTGCAGAAGAGATTTGTGCTGCCAAAGGTGAAGGAACAATTGCATCTGCGGTGATCCCAAAGTGGTACAAGTGTTTCGATTCTGGTGACATAAGTCTTAAAGATAAGACTCATTTGGGATGGCCATTAAAGTTGGATGATGGAGACTTGCAAACCAGGTTGGACACTGCGCCTTCATCGAGCACTCAAGAATTGGCTAATGAGCTTGGAGTTGGCAAATCAACAATTCACCAACATTTGAAGCAACTTTATTTTGTTCACAAAAAGCTGCACCAAGATCTGCACGAACTCACCGAAGCACAAGCCAACAGACGAGTTGAAATTTGCTGTCAATTGCTCAGCAATCCATTGGACTAGTGTTTTTTGAAGCACATTGTGACATCTGATGAGAAATGGGTCTATCTGGTCCAGCACAATTGAGACAAGCGATGGGTTCAAAAAGGGCAAAAGACACCGTCGGTTCCAAAACAAGATCGATTCGGCAAGAAAGTCATATTGTGCATTTGGTGGAACTTTGAAGGAATCGTGCATTTTGAGTTGGTTCCGAATGGTCGTGCCATCAGTGCCAAACATTACTGTCAGCAACTTGAGCAGGTCTACAAAAAGTTGAAGCAAAAGTACCCAGCTCTGATCAACCAAAAACGTGCTTTGATGCAGCAGGACAATGCCAAGCCACACACCACCAGGAAGACCAAAGTTTGAGGAGCTGGACGATGTTGAGGTCCTGCCCCATCCAGCCTACAGTCCTGACTGTGCTCTATCAGATTACAGTCTTTTCCGCTCAATGCAACACTTTCTGAAGGGCCACTGATTCGACTTGTTTGATGAAGTCGAGCAAGCGTGTCAAGAATTCTTTGATTCGAAGCCAGCTGAATGGTACTTTGACCAGATTCGAAAGCTTGCAGATCGATGGAAGAAAGTCTTAGAAAATGATGGTCTTTATTTCAAGCAATAAGTTTTGTTGTTTTTGTGAGTAAAATTTAAATTTTTTGCAAGTGTTCACAAACTTTTGGGACAACCTAATAATATGCTATTGAAATGGTCTTCATATTCACCTGATTTGATACCTAACCATTTTTGTTTGGAATTATCCAATGGTAATCTACTTGAAGTTGGATTGGCATGCTTGTGATAATAATATGCTACTGAGATGGTTTTCATGTTCACCTGACTGGACACCTCACCATTTTTTGTCTGGGTTTATCCCAGTGAAAATGTATCTGAAGTTAGGTTGGCATGCTAGTGATAATATGATGCTATTGAAATGGTTTTCATGTTCACCTGACTTGACACCTAGCCCCCCCTTTTTTTTTTTTTAGATTTATCCCAATGAAAATCTGCCAGGGAAATGAATCAGCAGGCTCGTGATAATGACTATGTGCTGTTGAAATTGTAACCATGTTCACCTGATTTGATACCTTGTGATTTTTTTTTCTATGGTAAAAAGACAGGTCAGTATCCCCTCTGCCTACAAGTTATAAGAACTTGAGTAGAGGATCACTGAGGCACTGGAGAATGTTACACAAGACATGCTAAGGGTTTGGCAAGAGCTGGATTCCCAACTTTTCCTGTGTCATGTTATAGGTATGCATATAAAACATTTGTAAAACTTTGTGAAATTGGTTACAAACTCTACATTCCTTTGAATATCTTGTTTGAATTATGAGAAATAAACCTTTTATTTTTCAACATGAAGTCTATTTAATTTCCTTGTCTGGAACATGAAGTTACTCAGATATTCACATTTTAAATTATGTCAAATTTTTGGGGGATACCCCATATCTATTACAAATATATAGTTTTAAGGAATGCTATATTTATGAATTGAAGTTAATATAAAAGTAGACATTGCGGACAACACCAACTTACTATCTGTTTCTTAAAGGACGCCAAAAATATCATGGAAACACAGAAGACCGTGTCAATCTATAAAAATAAATCCAAAAACTGTCTGGAAGAAAAATAGCTATAATTATCTTCTCAGACCAAACTACTAAATAGAAGATCAGAACTTATTTCAAAATACCAAGTTGAAAACATATTTAATCAGTTACTTAAAAAGACAAATACAGAAAAAAAAAGTATACAAATTAAGTAAATAATAATAATTAAATTATGAATCCAAACAAACACAAATGTAATAAATAATAAAGCAGTCAGGAATAAATAATGAACCAAAATTGTTAAACACTAGAAAATAGCCCCAAAGAACCGCATTTAGTTTCACTAGTATTTATACTCAGAAGGTATGAGAATAATTTGAAAAATAAGCATTACCACCATTCCAGCAACTAAACTTAAATAGATCTTCTCATAATGCACCATTGATCAGAATATACAAATAGTCAAAGTGAAACAAAACACATAGCCTGAAGATTGCATTTAAGCATGAAACACTGTCACAGCTGAGTGTTGACCTGTGTCCACTTTGTGTGTGTGTGTGTGTATATATATATATACACACACACATTGTCCACACTATATACATGCGTGCACATTACAATGTCTTATCTTTGGTGATGATTGAGGAAAAACTATTTTCTGAAAAAGGCAATGAAAATAACCACACGTGTGTGAGTCTTCAGACATTTGTTAGCATTAATGAAACAGATCGATATATTTTCACTGATTGTTTCAAGAAATTCTGCGTAGTAATTAATTGTTTTTGTTCTTTTTTAAATTAAGTTTGTAACTTTTTAGCTTCAGCATCAGAAGCCAATCAGCTTAATTATCTTGACCAATTTTTAAATCCTTTATCAAGCGGCTTTCACACTCACTAGTCATTTTTTTTTTGTTCAAATTAATAATAAAATTCTTCAAATCAATCATTTCTTTTATTCTGATTTCAATGTTTTTTTTCTGGGGTTGGGGAGGAGGCTTTGTAATTCTTTTATTTTCACTTGAATCTCTCCCCCAAAAACTCAGCAACATATTAAGAAATGAATGAGTTATGTTAAAGCATCAAACCATTATGCTTCTCACTTTTGTTACCTATTAAAAAGTAGCACCCAATAAAATTATATTTTAAGATTTTAATTTAAAAAAAAGGAAAAAAAAAAGGTTTTTTCCTTGTACTTTATAGTTCTCCGCACTATCCGCCATTTCTACCCACAGAATAGCATATTTCAGCATGAAAACCTGACTAATCATTACAAATCCGTCACAGATCGGAATGAGGAACCAGATTTTTAGTAACTATTTACAATGTAATAATTAGAGGACCTTCAATTTATAGGATTCAGGGTGATTTTTGGGGATGCCATATGCATCTTCTAAACAGCAAAATGCAGAGTGTAAAATGCAGACTAAAATACTAACGGAACAGCCAACATTAATCTCCAAAATTTAAACTCTTAATATAATTCTCTTTTTTCTTGACTACTATTCTATTGTTTTTACTTCTTAGTTATGTTTCTGTTGAATTTCTTTTACACTGTCTTAAGGGATTTACTGTCTTGCATGAAGTTGAAGCCGTAGGGATATGCTTAATGTTTGTTAATTCGGCCTTGTGTGAAGCATAATTGAACACCCTACAACTTACAAGTTTTATCCAGAATTAGAAGGTTGTAGATTGGAATGTGTGGATTAGTGGAAGAATGAAGATATACATTATGTATGTTAAAATAGAAATCTGTTTATGGAAAAGAATAACAAGAAATATAGAAGTTAATGTTCTATGAGAAACAATTAATGAATTAAGGGTATCAAGAGTTGTAGAAATGTTCATAGTAGTAACTTGTTGGAAAGAGTTTATGCATATGTATGTATGTATGTACGAGTGTTTGTTGGTAGGAAAGTCTTTGAATGGAGAAGAAAAAGTAAGAAGAATCAGCACACAAGAAGAACGGAGAAAGTGAACGAATGTGTGATGCGACCTTAAGTCTTGTCCAGATCAACTTGAAGTTTCTCCCTTGTTACATTTTAGTGTGTCATCTCACTGTTCCCATATGACTGACTGACACTGACCAAGCCAGTCATTTATCTTTTTTTTTTGCACTGGATTGCTAACTCTTTTTAGTCTTGCAAATCACTTCCATTGGTGATGAGGCTGTCAGGTTTTTATTTTTGCTTCCCAGAAAAGTAGAAAAGAAGTGATTATTTTTTTTGCATACATGAATCCTATTCAGATTTTTACAGTATCAAGAGACACATAATTCTTGAGCCGTTTCATTCTTATTAGAGATGTCTGCTTCAATTGGCATGCATAAGAATTGAGATTGTAACATTTCTTTTTGTGTAACTGGTTGGTATTTAAATCTATATAAAAATTTTGACTGTCAGTGTTAATGTTCATGGTATAATTTGTAAAGCTGACAGTTGCAATGTTAATATCTGATTTTACTCTTTTGCTAAGCAAATGAAACAGAATGAAGATGTATATGTAGAGATGTTCTTTTTACAGTTCATATGAAAGATTGTGAGAAGCATTTTAAGAGCTGCTAAAATTTCTGGAGGCGTTACTTACACTGTTTTTGTGGTTTAATGGATATTGGTACAGAATGAGAATTCAGAGTGCAGATATTAAATTCCAGTCAAATTCATTGTTTATTTGCATACAAATACTCTGAGGATAAGTATTAATCCATCTCTTTTTGTTTCAGCTATGAGTTGAACAGCAGGTTCTATAGCCTTGGTTGGCAACCGGTCTACAACAGAAAATAATTGCAACCTACTGCAGGAAAACATTCTGCTTAGAATGCCAAAAATGTAGGGTTTTAAGATATTTTTTTAATGTTCAGTTATAGTGAAAAGGTTGGTTTAGTCAGATTTTGATGAAAAAAATTTTTTGTTTTATTTCAGAAAACTGAAGATGTTTTGTATTCAAAAATGTATTATGGCATTTTTTTCTTCTTCAAAAATGTGTCATAGTAATAAATTTTTTCATTAAAAAATGTATATTTTTCTATAAAAGTCTTTTCATACTTTCATTGTGTTTTGACCCCAGTTTGGGAGTTAACTGTTTGCCCATAGCTGGGACCCTAATTGGTGCTACCAACTCGGGTCAGAGTGGATCTGGGAACAACAGCAATTAAGAGGTGGTTCAATGCTCCTCACAACCTCCCAATCAGATGCCTTGCTGCTGGATGCAATTTATTGTCATACCCAGCACCCTGTCACAAAAGAGACAGGATCTCCCAAGCATGTATTACATATGGCACTTAACTGACTGAGATTCAGACTATAACCCTCGTCTTTTTGGGGTGGTTGTTTATGTTTAGCATTATATCTGTTGGTTATTTGATACTGAAATCTAAATATTTTGAATGAGATTTTATCTTTGGAAATAATAATTTTAGTGATACAAGTCTTACTAATTAATCCGTAGCAGGAATAAGAAGAGGTGGATTCATGCCTTTACTAAAAGGTATTTGCATGTAAGTATATCTAACAAACCCAGCTGGAACTGGAATTTAGAGCCATTGTACATTACACCATCGACACAGCTTACAGCAACTGGAATTTGCAAGAATTCACCCATGTAGGTACTAACCAGACTTGAAATTACTTTGGTAATTTTTAAGGAACCAGTGTTTCAATGTGATGAGACTGTAAACCTCCTCACAATGTTTCTACTGTTTTTCCCTTTGGAGATCTATGTAACCTGCAGGGAATTTTGAATTGAACCCTTTATTTAAGGTATAGAAGTAGACTGTTGTTCCACTGCCTCTATCTAAAGATATCTTGTTGGGTTATAATTTTTGGCACTGATGACCAGGGATTTAACTCACAATTACTTGTTACTAAATTTACAAACATTTTAATCTACTGGTCTATTGAACAATTCTCTGTAGAAAACTGCTTGACAAAATACAACGGAGAGTCTGTAATATGATCGATACTAACTTGGCAGACCGGCTGCAGTCACTCTCTCACCGGCGTGACATGGCTTCCCTGTGCCTCTTCTATAAATACTTTCAAGACTTCTGCTCTGATGAACTTAGATCACTGGTGCCCCCTCGGTATGAATTTGCACGAGATACTAGATTAGCAACTAGGTCCCACCCTTTTACAGTGAAACCAATAAAATGTAACTGCAATTTCTACTCCCAACAGCTTTTTTTCTTGCACTTCCCACCTGTGGAATTCCCTTCCACATGCTTGCTTCCTCGACAGATACAATCTCCAGGAGTTTAAATATAAGGTCAATAGACACTTCCTAACACACTAACTCACATCCATTCTCTCAAACACTCTTCCCATCTATCCAACCCTCATCCTTGGTATCCTTACCCGTCTGTCGCCCTTTCTGACATTTCCTATTTCTAATCACTCTTTCTCATCACTTCTATATAACCCCCTGCACAATAGTAGCAGTGGAATGCCTTGCTTGGGGTGAAATGTTTAAAAAGAAAATAAATAAATAAACCTAACCTGACAAACAGCAATTGGTGGCATCGTCATTTGTGATGACAGTAACAAAGATCATGACAATAATCCGAATGGAAATAGCATAAAAGATTTTAAGAGCGTCTTGTGACATGTATCTATATTCATGCCATGTTTGCATGCAGTGTATTGTTCACTAAGAAATCTCATTTGCCGAAGGTTAAAGTTCCTCTTAGAGTGGAAACGAAATCTATCTTATCTCTAAATCTTCTTAGGGAGAAAAAAACAAAGTGAAAGAAACATTGTACCGTTTTCTTCTGTTTCTACCATTTAGCAGAAGTTCTTTGGCAGACAAGTGAGAATCCCACAAATATATATTTATAAAGAGAAGTAGATTTTTTATAGTACTTTTTCATTCATCATTTCTCTGCAGGATGTGGATAGACATAGATCTATGCAACTTCCTTTTCAATAAATTTCAACAATTTACTATACTTATTTGTTCTTGTTCACTCAGCCATTAAATTTCAACTCATTAAGTTGATTTCAATGTTTCCACATGCTCCTTTAGTTTAAAAATGTCTGGGAAAAGGAAATAAAACCAAAAAATTGAATAACAATGAATAAAGAAAGACAACAAACTCATTTTTCCATGATGCAATAAGAAAACCAAAAATTGTTCCTAGTCACTTATACAATTTTATGACTTATGTTTCATGGACAGAATTATTGTGGAATAAATACAAACAACAGAATTGTAGTAAATTGGTAGATTACCAGGAAGAGTAGTATTTACAAAAGAGGTTGTTAGTAGAATACAGGAACAAGGGTTTAGTAGAACATATTGTCATGAGACGTAAGAGTCTGACCAATAGCACACTTCCAGTTTACTACCGGAAATACTCGGCTGACTTCCGAGGTCTTCCCTGAGGTATCATCATTACGACTTTATGTAGTGCTTGGAACAGTCCATTATTGTAGACAAAGGTGGAGAGCGCCCCAACAATGACACCAACTTCTGCAAAGGACAGAAAGTTCCTCTTTTCCATTTTTTAAAAATGATATTCAGATGTGTTTTGACAACCCTACTCTTGAAGAAATTTAAAAATTCTAACTAAGCGCAATGATGGCTTGAGATTGACTGTTTTTTTTTGGTTTCTTCAAATTTTATGGAAAACAAAAGAAATGAATACTGAACAGTTATGTAATATCAGTCCTCCAATATGGTAATGAATGATGGACAATCTTCTCACAGATGAATAGACTTGAAACAAGAGTAATATAGATTTACAGAAGAATGCTGAGAATTCCATGGGCTGAATATGTGAGTGACAAAGGAAAACAACACAAATTACTTTATGAGCTTAAGTAAATAGCGGAACAAAGTTTAGGTGAGATAAAAAGAAAATTTATTAAGAACTGTAAAGGACAGAAAATCATGGAGAATCATGATCCCCAACATTCTGATGAAATGTAGCACAGAGAAGATGACAGGGTGATCATCTATTTTACCACCATTTCAAAGAGTTCTTGTAGTTTTCCTTGTGTATCTTTCATTAACACTGTCATCTGTGTATTGTTTTGTCTGCCATTATTAACAAACTGCCATGTCTTCTGAAATAATTATCCACCATTTTTATTTATGAATGTTTCAATATGAAAATTCATAATATTCTGTATAAGGAGTAAATGTTTTCTTAAACACCAAAGAATTTTATAATGGAGGAAACTTCATAATGTAGTAAGTTAATACACATATACAACAAACATAGCAGCAGTTGGATCTGGGGTTCTCTGACCCTGACTTCTGCACAAGTTCTGGTTTGATTTTGCAGAGCAATTTCTCCTCATGGAATGTGCCCAAATGTAGAATTAAAACAAAAATAAAATAACTAAAAGAAATAACTAAAATAAGGAATTTAAAAACTGATATCTTTTTTTCTTTCTCTTCTAAAAAGAAGGCAACTTCAAAAGGGAGAAGAAAAAAAAGTACTTAACAAATGCTATTAAACAGAAGTCTGCTAGATAAGGGTCTCGCTACTGTGACCAAAAATTTACCAAAATAACTGAGGCTCCATTGCTATAAAAATAAATAAAACAAAGAATTTGGGCCAGTTAAAAGATCACCATTAATTGCTTACTCCACATTTTTGCAGATCACACATCAACAAGAGATATTATTCTCAAGTTAATTTGTGCCTATTCGATGCTGGCTCAAGGCATGTTGGAGGAGAGTACTTAGAAATTTTCCCCACAGTAGATTCTTTCTGCAGTAGACTGATTACCAACCAACACCATATAACCCCATCTGTCTTGCTATTAACCAACTCTAAACTGGTTTTAAGTTCAGAGTTTCCTTCTCCCGGACTGGTTGCCACAAAACTCATAGAACACGGACTGGTTGCCACAAAACTCATAGAACACGGACTGGTTGCCACAAAACTCATAGAACACGGACTGGTTGCCACAAAACTCATAGAACACGGACTGGTTGCCACAAAACTCATAGAACACGGACTGGTTGCCACAAAACTCATAGAACACGGACTGGTTGCCACAAAACTCATAGAACACGGACTGGTTGCCACAAAACTCATAGAACACGGACTGGTTGCCACAAAACTCATAGAACACGGACTGGTTGCCACAAAACTCATAGAACACGGACTGGTTGCCACAAAACTCATAGAACACGGACTGGTTGCCACAAAACTCATAGAACACGGACTGGTTCCATATGAACACGGACTGGTTGCCACAAAACTCATAGAACACGGACTGGTTGCCACAAAACTCATAGAACACGGACTGGTTGCCACAAAACTCATAGAACACGGACTGGTTGCCACAAAACTCATAGAACACGGACTGGTTGCCACAAAACTCATAGAACACGGACTGGTTGCCACAAAACTCATAAAACCCGGGCTGTCCTGCTGTTTTCCTGTAACTGGGAGAAGAGATGGATTCATACCTTTCCCAAGGTATTAGCATGTAAGTAAATGTAATAAATTAAAAGAACAAAGTGACCTTTGATGTTAGCCAAAATCAAAGTTTATGCCAAGTAGCCTGGAGCCTCTTAAAATTGTATATAAAAAGACAGCCAACAGCCATGTTGGAGACAGCAAGAAACCAGCCAGGGAGTATTGTTTATGCAGCTATCTTAAGAGATTTTTGTCACTTTTTGAGAGTCAAGAATACGGAACAGATTGGTACTGCAACATGATCCCATAGTAACCATACACCTAACAGCTGCCAACAAGATGATGCCTACTATCAAAGTCTGGCTTGTAAACAAACAATTACTTTCAGAACTTTTATGCACCAGACATGTAAAGGATTTGTTTCAATTTAAGTCAATTAAATGAATATAATTACTTTTTTGATTTTGTTTCTTTATAACAAAGTTTCCTGAATTTTCCGATGAAGATTACTAAGGCCCTCTAATGCTTCTCCACACTCACACATATAGGGTTCAGTAGGGATGTCCAGTCAAAGCTTGCCCCCTGGCTACCCAAGTGAGAGATATAAAGCTCTGTTACTCTCTTCTGAGATGACACGATAAACCGTTTGCAAGAATTTCCATGGTTTTATACCAGAGAGAGCATTCACAAAAGGTAAAACCTTTGAATGTTGTCTATTGTTTCTCAATTCAATAAATACTGTTTGGATTATTTATATTCTTTTCAAGTAATGTCCACTAACATTCTAAAAAGATAGTTCTGCCTGAATGATTTGTGGCAAATCACGGACGCCTACTTGTCATACGCAAACTAGTTATGACATACAATCAGCTACAATATTCTTACTACTTGTATTATGTACTATTTCAGGGATATACTCAGTAAATATTGACAGGTGTCATTGTTGCATTCATATTTTGAGAAGTTTTAGTGTTTGAGAAGTACTGCATAGTTTTTTATGGTGTGTCAGTAAAATCATATGTTGGCCTTTAATCAAATGACAAAAAGTGAAGCCCTGCCGACTAGGGTAACTCAGTCTAAATTAGAATATAATTTTATGAAAAAAAAGAGCTGTTCAAGAGAGAAAACATTAGAAGATATAGTAGATATAGTATTAGTAGATATAGTATTAGTAGATATAGTATTAGTAGATATAGTATTAGTAGATATAGTATTAGTAGATATAGTATTAGTAGATATAGTATTAGTAGATATAGTATTAGTAGATATAGTATTAGTAGATATAGTATTAGTAGATATCCTAATACCAAGATTTATTATTGATAGCTACAATATTGACAATAGATATGCAGATGACACACTGTTGACAGTGGATATAGTAAAGAAACTACAAGGACTCCTACGGAAATTAGTAGCTTAGTTTATCTAGTTTTACGACATATCAACACTTCACTGGGTTATTTAATGCTGACAAGATATTTTACAATAGATTCACATAAATAGAATATGTAGTCTTTGTAAAAACATCAATTTGTAGATCAGGTTTCATTGATGTATTTTTAGAAAGAAGGTTTTGCCGAGAGTCACATGTCTTACTGATATATATCTCAGTAATTCCACTTCAGCTATAATGCATGACTCTTCAGAAATGAATTGAGTTCTCTGTGACTGGCGTCTGTATACACTGCTTATATACAAGACGTTAAAATTTCCCTTCTCTGATGCCATGCACTGATGGCTTAGGGAGTAGAGACTCCGAATCGGTCGAGTTTTGATCCCAGCCAGAAGCAAGTGGATATGTCTAGCCACACTGATGAGCTGTGATACAGCGAAACAGGTTTGTATGTGGATGACTAATATATATATTTTCCTTAAAAAAAAAATTGCTAGTAATGTTCTCCAAAAAGTGTTGCTAGAAATTTTCACTATAAAAGTCTGTTTTCGTACTTTCATAGTATTTTGACCTTAGTTTGGGAGTTAGTTGCCCACAACTGAGACTCTAAAAAGGTTCTACAACCGTGGGTCAGGGTGGACCTGGGAACAGCAGCAATTAAGAGGTAGTTCCATGTTCCTCAAAACTTCCCACTTAGATGCTTTGCTACTGGATGCAATTTATCGTCATACCCAGAACACCAGAAGGTAGTAAAGGATAGAGAGAAGAAAAGAGTAATTTAAAATTGCAAGAAGGCAGAATGTACGGTCTCATTAAAAAGCAAAGAATGTGTAATGAACTGCTATGCAATACTTACTCACCTATATGACTGAAAATGAAGTATGCACAAATATTTTAATATCTAAGTGCGTTAACAGAGGATGGAAAATGGGATATCAAATTGAAAGGTGCATTGGATAGTGAAAGTTGCCTTCCAAAAGCTAAGCTTTTAAGAAAATATTTAAATTAGAAACAAAGAATGACTAATGAACTTATACAATATTTGTCCACCTATATGACAGTATGATGCTAAACAATTATTTTCATGGATGAAGAGACTTCAGACAACTGAAATGGGATTCTACAGAAGGGGACTTAGAATACCAGAGACTGAACATGTAAGCAGCAACAAACCTTTACTAAGAGTATAAAGAACAAGAAATTGTGGAGAGCCATGATCACCTATTTCTGAAGGAATACAGTACATAAAAATAGAAAAGAACACATCCTGTAGTTTGAAAGCTTAAAATGAAAAGGAGGAATAAAAATGAAGCTTCTGCCAGGATCTCTCTCGTTTTTCTTTACTGTCAAAGCTTCCTCTCATAAACTTCTTTGATGTATTTTTTCCCAGTTTTCTGTAATATATTTTTTACAAAGAAATCACCTATTTCCGCTTCTACCCATCATGGGGTAAATGCCATTCTATTTTTTCTTTGTTTATTCAAATTACATACTCACAATTGTCAGTCAACAGGTAATAGAGGATTCAAATTTTAGTGAGCTAAGACAGTACTTGAGTCAGTTGTTGTACAATGTTAGTACAATGAGTCACTACCACCATATGTAACAACAACTAGGGGATAATATTTTACAGATAGATATTAGCACATTACAGTATAAGAAATGTTCTCATCTGTATTATTATCCCAGTGTTTTGGCCATTGTACCTTCTGGTCTTTCTCAATCTAGCTACCCTTTAGGAAATCTAAACTTATTTATAAATGGAACTTTGTGTGTGTGCGAGTCCGTTACCTATAGACTCCGAAACGACTGAACCAATTTTCTTGAAAATTTACACAGTTGTACTATAAGCATCTGTGAGTGTTCTTAGCTAGGTTTTGTGTCAAAGTACCCCCAATAAATATCGAAAATCGATATCCAAAAAAATTGGGTTATAGAAGGAGTGGTGCGATTTTAATCAAATTCGATACACTCATAGACAAAGACATAAGAAACAATATTCAGAAGTTTCAAGGTTGCAGTTCTTACAATCGTGCAGAAAATTGATGATATATATATATATTTATAAATTAAAAAAGGATTAATTCAAGGACGTTGAATGACCATTTCGATATGAAAATCGCCATGGGGGATAACACATCACCTCAGCAACAGAAAAATCCTTTCAGAAACTGGAGCTCTCTTGTATCATTTTTTAATATTGAAATAAAAATTTTTAATATTAATTAGGATCGGGTTTTTGGAATTTACCTTCCTGCTTTTTTCGCTTGGATTAAAGTATCTGAATTGAAATATATATATATATATATATATATATATATATATATATATATAAAAGGCAAGATGTTTGTGTATGTGTCTGTTTATCTGTTTGTATGTTCTTTATACAAATCAACAATTTTTATCAGATTCTCACCAAACTTCACACAAATATTCTTTAGGCTGAGTCTGAGCTCTAGGACCATGGATTGGTTTTAAAGCTTTCATTATACCTGAGCAATGCTGGGCTATAAATAGATAGAGTTCTTCATCTAATCTTCAGGGATAGATTAAATAAATTCTGACACATGTGGTAAGATTCTGGTGCAACTGGAAAAAGGTTTGCAATAATAATAAAAAAGAAACTAACCCAAAAATCTTTGAATCTTTGGGTAATACAACAGGTTTACACATTTTAACCTTATCAGAATGTAAGTTTTTGACATTTTTCAATATAATCTAAACAGTGATTGTAATGTACTTGATAACAACCCAAGGATCGATGGTAGTTTCAAGTGGGTTGATAATTGTCTAGGAGGAAACGGAAGGTGATAAATGAAGTAGGGTAAAGGTGCACCTGTTGAAATTATACAGGCATTGACAGTGGAACTTTCATCACATGTTTACAAGGTACTCTTGAGTATTAGTGCCTTCTATTTATTTTCCACAGAAGTTCTAGCAACAAAAGTATTTTCTCCAGTCGTTATTTATAGATGGGTTAAACAAAACCTTTCATGTTAAGTGGGGCAAGGGATGGCATGTAAATTTTAGTATCTCTTATATGAAGCTGCTATCACTGTAGAGAGCCATTCTTGCCCTCCATTAGAATGGCTGATGCTAACCTTCTGAAGAGCAACTCATTACACCTTCTTGATCTCAGTTTCTATGTGTCTGCAGCTAGGTAAATTAGTTTACTGTGCCAGACAATTTTTTTTTTACCAGAATCTATTTTTCACATTTATAAATTTATTATTTATCCATTTACTGAATGTTGCTGTTTTATCTGATTTCGCATTCCTGTTCCATTTCTTGAGATTCTTGACAAAACTCAAAAGAAAGATCTAATGTTATTGACCCTGACCTGGCATTTTGACTTTAGTCGCATTCCCATTGCCAAAACATTGTTTCCCCTCTTTCATTTCTATAAATATTTTAATGAGCTCTCCTCTTTGGTACTTTGATTGCATAAATTTAAGTGTATAACAAGATTAGCAACTAGATCTCATCATTTTCCTGTTGAAATAGCTAGAGGCAAGCTTCTTGTTTCCCTACCACCTATCATCTTTAAAGAATTTAAATACAACATCCATCATAATCTATCTTCTTGAACTTTCTTTTATTGTCCTTTCTCTTCACTAAAGTCTTTCTTCTATTTCAATCTCAGAAACCCTTGGTGTCTTAATGGCATTATTGTCTTGCTTGGGGTGAACTAATTACAGTCAAAAAGTTGTGTTCATAGAGACATCACTGTTGCTAATACTGAATTATCTTAATGCTGAACTGTGTTCATATCCACTATTTGGTTTCTGTAAACATTCAGAAAGAGTTGGTAAATGTATGCTGTTTTATATCAGATGCCATTTTGCTACATTGTCACGGATAACAGCTGAATGACAAAGCAAAAATATTGAGGATTATTGGGAGGGGGCTTATAACCCGTTACTATGACACTACCAATGATGTGTGTCAACATCAAATAGGTGACATTACTTTTGGAGCAATCCGGATTTATTTTTACAATTTCATTTTTTTCTCTTCTTTTTCCATTATTTAACCCATTGAAAAATAAATCACTTCTTTAATAACTTTTATGGATGGTGAACTAATAATTACTTCCTGTCTACCATTTTATCTCCTTCCCTCCCTGCTCTAAAATGAATACTTTCTCTGGTGTCTCTATAACAACTGAATTTCTTATTAAACTCTGCAACAATAGAGGAACGCAATAGTAATGTTTTCAAAGGCAAAAATTCCCCAATCTAAACATTAGAATCGTATTTTATTAAAAACTCCTGTCATTCTTACAAATTGCACAAATATTTATTTTAACTTAAATTTTCATTTCATAAATGTAGCTTAAATTTTTTTTTTTTTAATCATATCACCCCGAGCAAGGCGGTAAGGCCACTGGTGTGCAGGGAGCTATGTAAGAGTGAATAGATTGGAAAAGAGAAAGCCGGAAACCACATCCTAAACAGGAAACAAGGGATGAGCCTCTACACCTGTTCAATAGACGTGGGCAGAGTGTGATACAAGGCTGCAACTATAGAGCACCCAGTGCTCTATAGTTAACCACACTGATGTAGCCAAAATTCTAACTTTTATACAAGTTTTTTCGTCAACAGTGTGAAAGTACTTTATACATTTCTAGTAAGAAAAATAATGTCATATTGACAACAATGATATTATTTACATTGTTCAAACTGTTGTACTCATCTTTGCCATATTCACTATATGTCAGCCATTGTACACTGTAACCCTTTTTAGGTGATTGGTTTGAGTTTAAGTTTTGTTTAACGGCATATCAACCACTGTGGGTTATTTAATGCAAAAAAAGTAGGGTTTTAAGGTTTCTTTTTTTTAATGTTATGTTTTAGTCAGAAGGTTGATTTATTTAGATTTTAATAAATTTTTGTTTTTATTCTTTTTTATTTTAGAAAACTGAAAATGTTTTCTAGTTTTGTATTCAAAAATGTTTTGCTGAGAATAACTTTTCCTTCAAAAATGTGTGATGGATATAATTTTTTCTTCAAAAATGTATTGTCGGAAATATTTTTCCTTGAAAAATGTATGTGTTTCTATAAAAGCTTATTTTTATGTATACATTTCTATAAAAGTGTATTCTTATACTTTCATAGTGTTTTGACCACAGCTTGGAGGTTAACTATTTGCCCATAGCTGGGACCCTAACAGGTGCTACCACTCTGGGTCAGGGTGGACCTAGGAACAACAGCAATTAAGAGGTACTTCCATGCTCCTCACAACCTCCCAATCAGAGGCCTTGCTGCTGGATACAGTTTACTGTCATGCCCAGGACCATTTTCGGTTCTTTGAATTTTGAGCTAAACCCTTGATTTCCATCACTGGGGTAGATTGTTCCCATTCCATGAGTCATGTTACTTCCAGATGTCTTATCTCCCTTTAACTCAACTCTCTAACTTATTTGTTCATCACTGCTGTATCCAGGTATTGAACTCACAGCTCTTTGGGTCAAGTCATTGGATCCAACCAACACTTTTATCCACTGGGACATTTTTGAGGACAGTGAATTTTGAGACTTATAAACCTAATACTGAAAATGTGAGCAATGACAAGGTTTTGGAGAGAATGAAAATGAAATATACTTAGCATCAGGAAGAGACCACTGAAGTTTTTAGGACATATAATGAGGAAGAAGGGCTTGGAGAATCTAATACTCACATAACGGATAGAAGGGAAAAAGAGAGAAGGGACAGCAATGTGAGGCATACTTTATGGGCTAAAGCAAGTGGTTGGCAGAACAGGGTTTGGGAAGAATGCCAAGAGAAAAAGGGTTAAGAGTGACAAGAGACAGGAGGATGTGGAGGTCTATGATCTACTTCCTGAAAGAACACAGCACATAAAGAAACTTAATGCCTCAGTAACAATTTTTAACCAGAGCTAAAATTACAATCTTAATGTTTTAATTGATTTTCTTTAGCATTCTGTATTACTGGTTCCAATCTTGTATTCATTTCTATGTTTAGAGGGCTTAGAAGATTTGTTAGTTAAGGGCCATACGTGATATAAACTTTAGGCAATAGGGTAGAATATTATCCCGCAGTAGGTTGCCATTGCTTTCTGCGGTAGACTGGTTGCCAGCCAAGGCTATAGAAGCCAATCTGTCCTTTAATCTGTCAATTATTTTTATTATTTAACCTATAACTGGAGGGAGAGATGGATTAATACCTTTCTGAAGGGTATTTATGCATGTTATCCATTGCACCACAATGCACAGCCAAAACATTGTAAATAGGGCAACAAAAATGAGGACAACAACCTAAAAAAAAGTAAATAATTACAAGACCACATCTCAGAAATATAGTCAAATATTCACAGATGTATTTGAAATTGTACAAATTGGTGAAGGCAAAAAAACTGCTTTCTCATAAACCAGTTGCTTCAGGTAGATGTTGCTTAACAGTCCAGGAAGCAGACGATCTAGAGGAAGGAAAGCCCTGATATTAAATCTCCATACCCTGCAATCATATCCAAACATAGAAGTAAATCTAGACAGAAAGTCTAGAATAGAGTCCCAAAGACTTTTGGTTGTCAAGATTGACAACTTTCCAGCAATACATACAGCCAAGCCAGTGCCAAATGTAATTTCCTGAATTCGTTTAAACCATGATGTCCAGGCAGAGTATCATTTACATCTACCATTGTCCAGGCCTGCGCCGTGGACAGTTCACTCCTGTCTTATCACCAAAGGAGTGAATTTTAACCAAACATGGTGCTACCTTTATCTCGCAAGATAAATGGATGATGACATTTGATTGATTTTTCTATTTAATGGCATATCAACTCCTTACGGGTAATTTTATACTGGAATTTAATTTTCTTGGGAGTTTTGAAACAACATGCCCTATTATATTTGTGGGGACAAAAGTATGAGGTAGTGATATCTGTATATCATGTTATATTTTAAAGCATAATTTGATTTTAAATATCGTAGAGTATTAATGCCTTGAAAGAGTTCTTTCAGGTTAGTATACCTGCCAAAATCCTGAAGAGATGCTACACATAGAAGAGGAATATGACACAAAGTCAATTGGTATAGCAAAAGATGTCTTGCGGAAACTAAGCGAAGTATTATGAAATATATTGTTTTTAAAATCAAAATAGATGGCTGAAATGCAATGTCATATCTATCCTCTTATGTGGTAGTGAATGCTCAACAATTTTACAAGAAATGATTACTTTATTTGCTTAACAGACTAGCATCGTTTTATGGGGCATTTAATGCCAAAATGTAATTTTCTTGGGAGCTTTGAAGTGTTACATATTAGATGTTATTCATTTTTTATGCATATATATGTTTGTGCGAATATAATTACTAGAGGCAGGAATTTGTGTTTTTATACTGTATGTTATGTTACAGTTATATTTTCAATATTTATACAAATTAGTTGTTGGGCATTATGTTGATTCATGTTAATATCAATGTTTTACTTTCATTTTTGGTAATCCTCTAAGTTTGGTGTTATTTACATAAGATGAATAATTACTTATTAATATTAATAAAAAATACTTTGCAATTTTGGTAATTGTTGTAATAGAATGTCCCACACTCTCTATTGCCTATGTAGAGTGACTATATTAGTAGTCATATAGAGTGAGCACAAGAGATACCTTTGACTTTCTTCAGCAGTTACTAACCTGCCACCAGATTCCCTGTCTTGCCATAGTGTATACTCTTTACAATAAACCTCTTTTTCATTCATGTACGCACTTGTTGCTGTTCTTTCACTTGAGTACCACCTTGTCTCTTTGCAACTTCTTTAAAAGATACAACAGGAATACAAGGAACTTTTGTCAATATGAAACCTGAAACCCCAGTTCATTTTTAACCTAGTGTTCTGTTTAAGTTAATAACATGTTTTAATATTTGTTTAATTCACTTTACTTATTAGAGATCCCTATTTGTACTAATTGAACTTTGGTATCTATGCAGCATTTGCATAAATCGAGCTGAAGCAATCCAAAATCGGTTGTTGGTTATGGACTTGACAAAGGAGTTAATATATGCTCCTTATATTACTTACAGTCTGAGAATTGCTGATTATTTTAATGCGAGATGATTCAGAATTTTATTACAATTCTTACATTGTTTAACATCCTATCACTACTTATGGGTCATTTAATGAAAAAATTTGGTTTTCTTTGGAGCTTGGGTTACTCTTTTCAACAATGTTTCCTCAGAGAAGAAGGAGAGACTCTAAGCAACAGAAATGTGACTCTACAAAAAGATGCTGAGGATACCATGCAACAAACATGAGCAACGACAAGGTTTTGGAGAGAATGGAAACAAAAAGGAAACATACTTAACATCAGGAAGAGACAGTTGAAGTTTCTGGGACATGTAATGAGGAATGAGGGCTTGGAGAATCCGATACTCACAGGGTAGATAGACAAAAATGAAACGGGGGAAAACAGTGCATGATATACTTGATGGGCTTAAGAAAACGGATGGCAGATCAGGGTTTTGCAAAATAAGACAATATACTAAGAGCTACAAGGAACAGGAAGATGGGGAGAGCTTGATAGCTTACATCCTGAACGGAGACAGCAATATTACTAGCAATTTTTTTTATTTTCAACAAAAATCCATCGCTGGTATACATCTTACAATAAAAAATATATTTTTATACTTTTAGTTATTTTACTCCCTACTTGTACCTGTTTCAGCATTCACACTGGTCGGGTTGAGCCAGCTTCCTCCCAAGCAATGGAGAAAGGTATGTGAGAATTTGTTTAAGGGCAGGGTCCTAAGTACTACTCTTTAAAAACCTCAGGCATTTTTAATTATCTCACAACAGGTTGCCAATACCTGCTGTAGTAGACTGGTTGCCAGCCAAGGCTATAGAACCTGTCCTGTTATTTAACCCATAACTCGAGGGAAGGGATGGATTAATACCTTTCCCAAGGGTATTAGCGCGTAAGTGAATGCAAGACATTTAAATGGAATTTGAAGTCGGCTCCCTGATTTCTCTTTCCGAGCTGATACCCACTGCACCACAACACACATTCATCAAGAAACGCTTACAGCACCTGGCATTCCCAAGCAGTCACCCATCTAAGTACTGACCAAGCTCAATGTTGCTTAAGTTCGGTGATCGTAAGCATTTTTCAGGCTGTTGTCCTCATCTCTGTTGCCCTGTTTACAATGTTTACGGTCATTTTACCCTATAGTTCACTATTTGTTCATATCTGGGATCATAATAGGTGCTACCACCCTAAGTCAGGGTGAACCTGAAAAAATAGCAATTAAGAGGTGGTTCCATGCTCCTGTAAGCCTCCCAATCAGAATTTGAGTTTTGTTTAACAGCATATAACCTCCGAGTTATTTAATAACAAAAAGTAGGGTTTTAAGGTTTTTTTTTTTTAATGTTCCATTATAGTAAGGTTAATTTAGTCAGATTTTAATGATTTTTTTTTTCTTTTAAAAACTGAAAATGTCTTCTAGTTTTGTATTCAAAAATGTTTTACTGGTAATAACAATAGAGATTTCAGATGAGGCATATTCATAAAAGAATTGAAATACATAAAGTAAAAGAAAAACAAATATTCTAAAAAACACATTAACAAGAGAAATAGAGAGAGACTGACAGACAGATTAGACAGATATAAACAGATGTGAAATATACACAAACAAATTGTTATGGATATAACAAGATATAGACAGGCTGAGATAGATAGATAGATAGATAGATAGATAGATATAGACAGGCTGGGGCAGATAGGTAGGTAGATATGGTCAGGATGAGATGTTAAACAAAACTCAGACTATCAACATGTCTGTAGGTTATTTAATGCCAAAAAGATGGGGTTTTCAGGTATTTATTTTTAATGTTTGGTTATAGTGAGAAGAATGGTTTAGTCAGATTTTGATGATTTTTTCTTCTAGTTTTCTATTCAAAAATTTACTGCTGGTAATAATTTTTTTTTTTTTTTTCAAAAATGTGTTATTGTAATATTTTTTCCTTCAAAAACTGTACGGTTGGTAATATTTTTTCATTTAAAAATGTATATTTTTCTATAAAAGTCTTTTTATAGTTTCATAGTGTTTTGACTCCAGTTTAGGGTTTAACTAATTGCCCATAGCTGGGACCCTAACAGGTGCTACTACTCTGGATCAGGGTGGACCTGCAAACAGCAACTAAAAATTGGTTCCATGCTCCCCACAATCTCTCAATCAGAGGCCTTGCTGCCAGATGCAGTTTATCATCATACCCAGGATGAATGACTACATTCGAAATTGTACCTTTCTTTACTAACGAATCAACATTTAATTTCTTACAGCACATACTTAAGTATTTATGCTATAAAACCAGCAAGAATGATCACCTTCACTCTGATAAATATCTTTTTTTTTATAAAGAGTATAAGGCCCTTACTAGATGTGCATTGCGGTGTAGTGGATATCAACTCGAAATGACAAATAGGGGAGCAGAGTTCGAATTCCAGTTGAATTCCTTGCATTCACTTCCACGCAAATACCCTTGGAAAAGGTATTAATCTGTCTCTTCACTCCAGTTATAGGTTAAATAATAGAACAGATTGGTTTCTATAGCCTTGGCTGGCAACCAGTCTACTGCAGAAAGCATCTACAACCTACTGCGAGATAACCTTCTGCCCAGTCTCTTTCAAGACATGATTGCCCAAAGCATGTATCATGTATGGCAATTAACTGACTGACTGAAGGCCTTTACTAAAAAGTAAATTTTCACTATAAGAACTTGTAGCACACTGGAAATTAAAAAAAATAGAAATATTTGTTACTGATATCATTTTCTGGCTGCATGCACAATATTCAAAATTAGATCAACACAAAACAAAATTAAGTAGATTTTCAACCAATTTTATGCTTAAATTAAAAACTTACCTATCCATTCAACTTTTTATGATGACTGATCTCTTGTGATGACAATTTAACAACTACCAAATCACAGAGTATACACAGTTTTTTGCTATTTTGTTTCAGCCAAGAAGCACTTCTCAGACAACAAAGATAAAACGTGGCATCATCTAATTTCAAGGATATTAATGCTACAAGCAAAATTCTTACAAAAATATATTTTATTCATCGCACACAAGAGAAAGGTGTATTATCAAACAAACCTTAACACGACGTGTCTCTTTAGCAAATTGTTCAAATTCTCAAAAGCAAATAATCAATGTAGGTAAGTAAATTTATTGATATACGTATGTGAATCTGACTTGTTTCTATATTTTGCTATTCAACCATAAATAGCCCTTGAGTCAATTAAAGAAAACCTTTTTCACACTCAGGGGAGATAAATCAGGCATGCAAAAGCTAAAAGTCTTTCACTTCATTAGAAATTTCTGTTCCTCCTATTAAATAAGGCAGAAAAAATGACATAACAGAATGAAAATCCTATCTCTTGACCGCAAGTCTTATCTAAACACTTTTTGTACGCAAATATCTTGTTTATAGTGTTGTAATTTTGCTGCTATATATAATTTAAAGAACATAAAATTATCAGTGCTTATACTGTATAAGGCCTACCTGTTTGATTCATATATTTGATTTTGTATATTACGTAGCTTATTCAATTTAAATGAGTCTTACCTCAGAGTATATTTGTAGATACAAGTATTCGGCTATGTATTGAAATTAATTATTTTCCCTAACCCTTATCAGACAGTCATTATACTTCCTGATAATTTTTTTTTTTAGGTACACCACATAATATACCAATGACAGAATTTCATAGGCCACATAATATACCAATGACAGAATTTCATAGGCCACATAATATACCAATGACAGAATTTCATAGGCCACATAATATACCAATGACAGAATTTCATAGGCCACATAATATACCAATGACAGAATTTCATAGGCCACATAATATACCAATGACAGAATTTCATAGGCCACATAATATACCAATGACAGAATTTCATAGGCCACATAATATACCAATGACAGAATTTCATAGGCCACATAATATACCAATGACAGAATTTCATAGGCCACATAATATACCAATGGACCAGAATTTCATAATAATATACCAATGACAGAATTTCATAGGCCACATAATATACCAATGACAGAATTTCATAGGCCACATAATATACCAATGACAGAATTTCATAGGCCACATAATATACCAATGACAGAATTTCATAGGCCACATAATATACCAATACAGAATTTCATAGGCCACATTTAATATACCAATGACAGAATTTCATAGGCCACATAATATACCAATGACAGAATTTCATAGGCCACATAATATACCAATGACAGAATTTCATAGGCCACATAATATACCAATGACAGAATTTCATAGGCCACATAATATACCAATGACAGAATTTCATAGGCCACATAATATACCAATGAACAGAATTTCATAGGCCACATAATATACCAATGACAGAATTTCATAGGCCACATAATATACCAATGACAGAATTTCATAGGCCACATAATATACCAATGACAGAATTTCATAGGCCACATAATATACCAATGACAGAATTTCATAGGCCACATAATATACCAATGACAGAATTTCATAGGCCACACAATATACCAATGACAGAATTTCAAACAGGCCAATATCAGAGAAATCAGAAATCCGTAGATAGATTTTTAGAGGTTTTTGCGTAAGGGGGAAAGTAGTAATGGGAAGTCTACAGAAGTTGCTGGAGGTTGTGAAAATGTCTAATGCCATGGAAAAAAAACTAACATTTGATTGGCTAATAAAAATTGGAATTAGTCATATGACTTTTCTACCAGATCTAAATGAATCTTCTTTATATTATGCTTCTGACTTATCAAAAAGAAGAATAAATTATCAACAGATCAAATACGTAAGAAAACATGGCATTCTGCATTAAATATGATCAGAAAGACAAACGCTTTTATTGACGGAAAAATTTTCTGTTCATTTTTTACACACACTTATTTTTGTCTTTCAACATAAATTCAAAGTTATCATTGAAATGCACAAATTCAATCTTTATTAGTTTATCCCTGAAATATTGATATTCCGTTTTTTTTTTTTTGTTTGTTTTTTTAAACAACATTTAATTTAATTGTTCCAAAAGTTGTAGCAACTTCAGTTTAAAGCATCAATATTATCTGGTGTTAAGCTGAACAACAGTATCTTTTCATAAATTTACAGATAAATGAGTTGATATTTGGCATTGATCACATTTGAAAGCTTATTTAGAGTAAAATCATCATGATGGCATTTTCAATCTAGATGAAGAGGACTTATCCATTTATTTTAAGTTATCGCTCTAGAATTCTAACGTCTCTTAAATCTTGTTTAGGTTTGTCTTAAGAATTTTGTCCATTTTGAGCAAAACTCGAGCATGGTTTTCTCTACCTAATCGGTGATAAATTATAATGAAAAAGGAGCAAAGTGAAAGGTCAGTCTTAAAAGATTGCCATTTAATATTAAATATATTCACAAGCATGAATAATTCTTTTTTATTGATAGAAAAGTAATTCTGTGTTCATTTGCACATGTCACATAAACCATTTTGTTTGATCTTTTTTGTCATTTATACCAGAGAATCATCTAAATATAGGGTGTTTCATTAAGACAGATTGAAGATGGCCATAAATAAAACTTATTGAAATTTTATTGATTTCGGTAGGGGGTCATGTTAAGTGATGGCAATTATTGCCTCAATTGAATCCTATAAATATCAAAGACTTGTGGTTTGAATACAACAGTGCCACATGCAGCACAGCCAATGAAACAATGACTTTATTGAATGAGAAATCCCAGGTCGCATCATCTCTTGAAAGAGTAATGCCAAGTGGCGACCATAATTGTACAATTTCTTTTGGTGCCATCCCAAAATTAAGGTCTGTATCAACAATACAACATCTGAAGAATAAGATATATTGATGAGATTGTAGCGTCAGGAGATGGTTAATGCTTCTTTGATTCGGCCTTGTGTCATACTTAATGGAACTCCCTACAGCTTATAAATTTTTATGCAGAATTAGTATTATCAGAAGGTTGGTTGTCAGCAGGATGGAATGTGTGGAAGAGCGTAAGAATAAAAACATACATTTTGTATGTTAAAATAGTAATTTATTAAAAGAAAAGAATAACGTAAGTTGTAGGAGTTAATGTGCAATTACAAACATTAAGAAGTTAAGGGTTGAATTTGTGTTCAATGTTAAAGTTATATGTATCAAGAGTTGTAGAAAATGTTTGTAGTAGTAATTGTTGAATGAGTATATGCATACATATGTATGTATTCAGTCGGAATATCTTTGGATGGAGAAGTAAAAGGAAACAGAAGAAAAGAGAAAGAGGACAAATGTCCAGGTCAGCTTGAAGCTTCTCTCATTACATTTTAGCTTGTTGTCTTTGCAGCTTCCATCCTCTGACTGACTGAATATTATTGTCATTAGAGGGATGGAAGTCCTTAAGTCTTGCAAGTTGCTCTCATTGGTCAAAAATCTAATTAACACCTACTTGCAAATTCTGGGTTTGACTTTTTCTTTAAACACATGGTCAATCCTTTTCTATTTGGGAAAACCAGGATTTCATACATCATTGTGAATTTTTGTAAAAATCAAAGAATGTTGATTTTAATTAATTTCTTATCCCCTACAAGATCAAAGAACAAATATGCAGAGATGTTAATCAAGAATTTTAACCTGCCAGTGGAGGTGTGATGTCAAAGCCTTGGTGAATATTTGGGTAATATTTTTCCACAAATAATTGCCATGACTTAAATAATGATTCAATAGTGAAATAAATAACAATTTTAACAACAACTCCATTTTATTTCCTGCTAACTTTGAACTGTTTTAATAGAACGCCCTATACAAAAATAGTTTTTACTAGTGACTATTTTGTCCCATAAGCATTGAAATGTCATTTCTAAACTCAGCCAAGTGCTTTTATAGCGATTATTCTAATGCGCTCTCTTGCTTGGTAACTTGGCCAAATGAATTTTAGCGTTCCACTGGATTTACAATGACCTATTATTGTTTTACTGTTGAAATAGTTGTATATATATATATATATATACACATACTGGAAGTTCTTGAATATTTTCTTTTCAAGCACTTATCACTTGTAGAATTCTTCTGGTTCCTTGCTACTTACAATTTTTAAACATTTAAATGAAATGTCAACTGCCATCAACTGTCTTCATGAACCCTGTTTTTTATTGTTTATTCAACCCATTAAAGTAGTCTTCATTCCCAGTAATTACTGGTTGCTTAGTGATGTCACCCAGTTTGAGATTAAATGATTTAAAAAAAATGTTTGCTTGTTGAATTTTATTTTCTCCATAATGTCAAGTAAGATTGACATAGTAATTGGGTCTAAAACAATTCCGTTCAAAAGAGAAATTGGTAATATTGTAATATTGGTAATCACTGGTTGCTTAGTGATGTTACCTAACTTGGGATTAAAGGAAAAAAAAAAAAGGAAAAAAAAAGGAAAAAAAAAAAGGAAAAAAAAAGGAAAAAAAAAAGGGAAAAAAAAAAGGAAAAAAAAAGGGAAAAAAAAAGGGGAAAAAAAAAGGGAAAAAAAAGAAAAAAAAGAAAAAAAAGGAAAAAAAAGAGAAAAAAAAGGAAAAAAAAGGAAAAAAAAAGGGAAAAAAAAAGGAAAAAAAGGAAAAAAAAAGAAAAAAAAAGGAAAAAAAATATATATATATATATATATATATATATATATATAGTGATGATCATCCACGTATACTGTCTTAATATGTATAGGAAAGAATATTAATAAAAAGTTTTGAATTTAAAAACGTACTTTTTTAAACAGTATTTGTTTATTTTTATTGTATTTTTATATTTCAGACCGTCCTCGGTCCTTCATCAGAAACAAGTGATTTTTAAATTAGAATTGGAAACGTATTTTACGATAGCGTCCGAATACTTTTTTGTTTACATCACGTGGTGTCGATAAACCAATCAGCATGCGGCACGTCCGTTTGTTTATTTTCGGTAAACCAATCAACACGCGGCACGTCCGTGGAGAGAGTCTGTTTGTTTTAGACAAAAAATCTCTTGGAATATCTATTTTTTTGTTTATATCGCGTGGTGTCGATAAACCAATCAGCATGCGGCACGTCCGTTTGTTTATTTTCGGTCAACCAATCAACACGCGACACGTCCGTGGAGAAAGTCTGTTTGTTTTAGATAAAAAATTCCTTGGAATATCTGAAAGAAAATTCTTTTTACCTATTGAAATATTTGTAGAGATTCAACACACCTAAGTCCCTATTTAACCCTAGCTTGTGTGTGTTTAATTTTAAAATCCAGTATTTTTCTTTCTTTCTGCGTGTGTATGTAGAACTAAAATTGGAGTCTATTAGTAAACATTTGCAATTTTCTAAAGTGTGATCGGGTTGATTAAAATGTGCTGCAATTGGGGAGTATACATTTTTTTGTCGTATATTTAGTTTGTGATTATTGAAGCGAAATCTAAAGCTATTACCGGATTCGCCGATATATCCACTGTTGGGGCAAATTGAGCAGAAGAGATAGTAGATGATGTCTTTGCTATCACAAGTAAGGTTTGGTGGGTGTAATTTTATTTTGGTGTTGGGTACAGAGAATGTTTTGTCTGTTATTAAATGTTTACAAATTAAACAGCGAGGCTTTCCACATTTTAAATTCCCTGATAGGTTTGTATTATTTAAATATTTGTTAGAAGTGAGGATAGTTGATAGGTTGGGTGTTTGTTTCTTTGCATTTATGGGTGGTCTATCGAAAATGTCTTTGATGTTTTTGTTTGATTGGAGGTTCCTGTAATCATTTTTTAAATTTTTGATGAGTGTGTGGGAATATTGATTATGGTTAAAAACCATGGGAATTCGGTTATTATCTTTTCGTTTTTTGAATGTGAGAAGTGTGCTGCGGTCTATGTGGATGGTTTTATGTAGTGCTTCCTTTATTATTTTTATTGGGTATTTGCATTTTAGAAACTGTTTTGTTAGGTTGTTAATGTTGTTTAGAAAATCTGGATGGTCTGAGCAAATGCGTCTTATTCTAATATATATATATATATATATATGCGTCTTATGTAGTGCTTCCTTTATTATTTTTATTGGGTATTTGCATTTTAGAAACTGTTTTGTTAGGTTGTTAATGTTGTTTAGAAAATCTGGATGGTCTGAGCAAATGCGTCTTATTCTAATATATATATATATATATATATATATATATATATAAATGCGTCTTATTCTAATATATATATATATATATATATATATAAATGCGTCTTATTCTAATATATATATATATATATATATACATACATACATACATACATAAAAAAAATTTCCTGTAATTATATTTAAACACACTAAAATTTATGGTTGCATTTGTCTTGTCTTTGACATCACCAGAATGCAATTTCATTTGGTGATAAACTGAAGTGAAGTCTATTTTTTGAAAAGCAGCATTTGTCTGGAAGTTTAGTGTTAAATGAACTGTTGTGTAGTATAGCATATCAATCATGTCTGGTAATGCTAATCAATGTACAGTGATGATTGTAACATCAATAATTACCACCAGATTTTGAAACGAGAGGGAGAGGACTTGCTAATTCGCTTTTAAAATGTCTATTTAATTCTGCTTGTATTGATTTAGGTTTTTTTCTCTTATTTTTCTGGTTTTGGCAAAAATGGCAACATAGTGTCTGGTATCTATCTTGTGATAAACTTTGTAATATTTTTCCAGTTGTGTTTTCATTCGGTGATGAAACACTTGATTATTTCATTAAGTCATTCACAAACGTAAGATCAACAATTTGCTGAAGATATAGATTTAAATTTATTTTGCTTGAAGAAATCCATCTCCATGTTTGCTTGTTCCTATTTCATTTTCTCAGTAATATAAATCTAAACTTATTTATGAATGGAACTTTGTGTATGTTCGTTACCTATAGACTCCGAAATGGCTAAACCAATTTTCTTGAAAATTTACACAGTTGTACTATAAGCGTCTGCGAATGTTCTTAGCTAGGTTTTGTGTCAAGGTACCCCTGATAAATATCAAAAATCGGTAATCAAAAAAATCAGGTTATAGAAGGAGTGGTCCATTTTTAATCAAATTTGATACACTCAAAGACAAACGATATTCAGAAGTTTCAAGGTTGCAGTTCTTATAATAGTGCAGAAAATCGATTATATATATATATATATATATATATATATATATATATAAAATACAAGATGTGTGTGTGTGTGTGTCTGTTTATCTGCCTGGATGTCTGTATTTTTTTCAGCCATTTTATTTTAGTTTTTGCTTTGGGTTTGGCTCTAAGTAGGTATAATTGTAGTTCTTAGTCTCAGCCATGACACTATTTACTCAGAGGATTTATTTAACCTTCAAAATTCAGTTTATGATAAAAATAATCTTATTTGATATCGATACCAGGAAATCAAAATTTGACTTACATCCATTCATTTTTCTTTCAGTCTATGGTTTTGCTTTAACTGGAAATAACTTGCTTTTTAGTCTTTCGTGCCAACATCCAAAGAGTGAGCTTCAGGAGTATGGATTAGTTTTAAAGATTTCATTACACCCAAGCAATGCCGGGCTATACCGCTAGTGTCAGATAAGATTGATATTGTAGTTGGGCCCAAACAATTCTGTTAAAAAAGTTGGTCATATTGGGCAAAGGCATCATTATTTTACCAATTGATTTTATTTAGCATTTTTAATTATTTTTTCTTTTTAGAATTAAATGCACAATATTGTTGAGAATGTCTCTGAAGAAAGGGATTTCTTCTTTAATAAATTCAACAAGTAAAGCTGAAATAAACAATCTTGGGGTGAAATTGTGCCTCTAATATAGAAAATTCAGTCATTCACTGCTATTTCCATGAAATCTGTTTCTTTACTTGAAAAATCTTGTGCTTGATATATTTCATTCATTTTTAAGTAATCATATTGTTGTATAACTTTTACACATGCAGTTAGACAAATTACTCAGTCGTAATTGTTCCAATATCATATTTCTAAAATGTATCTGCCATACACTCAAATCATCTGTAATTGAATAAGTACATGCTCACTAGTCAAATGTAGAGGTTCAAGTTGCTTGCTCAATTTTGTATCACAATTGATTCATCTTGTTACTATTTAATGGATATAGTTTTGGTTCTTTCTGCTATGACAAGTTTCATTTTAGGATGTAAAATTTGGTATATTCTCTGAAATTTCAACAAGTCAAATCTTCCATTTATTTGGCATATAACATATAAGAAATTATTTTATAGCTTTACAACCTGCCAAAACTAGAAAGAGGTTGATCCAAAGTGTGACATGGAGATCCAAAGACACATTGGTATGGCCAAGGACATTTCAGAAGCTAACCAGAGTACTGAGAGACAGAAAAATTTCACTGGAAACAAAGTAAAGAGTGCTGAATTGCTATGTGATATCTGTCCTTCTGTATGGATGATCTCATCAAGGATGAAGGAGAAGCTTAAGGCACTAGAAATGTGGTTCTATAGAATGATGTATACTAGGCATTGGAGAGGATGTAAGCAAGAAAACTCATACTTAACATCAAGAAGAGACAGATGAGGTTCGTGATACATGTAATGAGGGAGGAGGGTCTGAATATTTTAATACTCAGGACAGATTGAAGGAAAGAGATAGAGAGGGAAAAATGGCACAATGGATGGTGGAGTGGGGTTTGGACAAGAGAGCGACAAGAGACATAGCACATGAAGATTTTCCTCCCCACTTTTGCTTTGTTGTTTTTAAATATTTTAGTCCTAGCTTAAGCTGCAAAACACCAGATCCAAGTTTTCAAAAATTCTTATTTAACCAAGCAATTTAAACATCCTATGCAGCAATGCTGTATTGTTTTATTGTCTTGTTTTATGATACATGATCAGCAGTAAACTTCTTACCTGTCTCTTCACTATACACCTTATTTTTCATCTCAAAGTATGCAATTAAGTACAATCCTATTTACCAATCCACTACACACATTTTCAAAAAGTAAATTTGTTGGAAATCGTACAAAATATTGATACACCAATCAGAAGAATAATAATCACTGAAGAACATGGCTGAATTTCTATGAAGAAGAACCAAAATAGAAGATATTTAATCTCATAATTCTGTGTCAAACCTATTCATAACCCAAACAAAACCTCTATCACAATTTTCATAAACTTTCAAACACTTTTGATAGTCAAACATGAAATGTTGTGTGTAACAATAAACAAGTATAACATGGTTAAGAGGTTAAACCCAAATCTGTATAAACTGTTCCAGGGTTCTCTGTAGACAAGTCCGATTCCAGATATTGGTCAGTGTATGCTAAAACTGTCTTCTGTCCCTTTTGGTCTTTATCATAAATGCATTATGAATGACGCCCTTGAAGAACCTTAGAGCACAGTCAGAATTAGAGGTTGCAATATCAAAAGCTTACCTTATCTTTGTAAGCTTCATCAGGGTCAGCTGAGGTACTGGCAACTCAGGCAGTCATCCAGGGTGCCATCATGTCGCCATGTCAGGTTTGTGATGTTCCAAATTGAAAGTGTATAAAGAGATTAAATTTGATGACTATTTTGTCAGTAGAAAATTAACCTGTAAAGAAAATTAGTGTAGAAAGTTTCCTGAAAGGTTTTCATACCTAAAGGCTAAGAAAAATGTTCAGGTAGAATAATGAATGCTTTCTTTAACTTGTATTAAACTGTATCCTGTAATGAAATCATTATTTGACATTTTCAGTTTTTCTCCTTGTGAAAATTTTCAAAAATTATAATAGCAAGTGTGCCAAAGTTCAGCTTGACCAAGATGCTAGCAATCTTAGTGACTGGGTGACATGAATGGTCAAGCTGGTGAAGAAGAGGAACTCATCAGTCTGAAGAACCTGAATGAAACATCCTTGGTAGACAATGAAGATGAGTTAATGGTTAGGAAGTGGTGAAAATATATATATATATATATATATATATAAAATGAGCAAAAAGAGATATAAAAAGTTAAGTGAAATGAAATTTTGTCTCGTGTAACATCAATCAATCTTGTAAGACTTTTCAATGTATAGTAATAACGGCAACATTGATAATTACCATCAGATTTTTAAAAAAGAGGCAGGACTTGACAATTCCTTTTAAAAATATTAATTCTGCTCATATTAACCTTTTTCTCTTGATATCTTTTTTGCTTTTGGCTTCTGGTATCTATTCTGTGATTAATATTTTCCACTTGTATTTCCATTAGTAGACGAAGCACTTGGTTATTTCATTAACTAATTCACAAACATAAGATCAACAATTTGCTGAAGATGTACTTGAATTTAAATTAATCTTGATTTCTTTAATATTTTCTTGAAGAAATTCACCTCCTTGTTTGCTTGTTCAATTTTATTTTCTCTGTAATGCCAAATAAGATTGATATAGTAGTTGGGTCTAAAACAATTCTGTTCAAAAGAGAAATTGGTAATATTGTATAAAGGATTCATAGTTTTATGAATTGATTTTTTCAGCATTAAAAATGTTCAGTATTGTTAGGAACGTCCCTATAGAAAAAAAAAAGATTTTTTTTCAGAATAATTTTAACAGGTAAGGCTGCAATAAAGGAAAATATCTTTTGATAAAATTGTGCCTCTAATATGAAAAACCCAGCCATTCACTGCTTTTTCAATAAAATCTTTTTTTTCACTTTGAAAATTTTGTTCTTGATATTCATCTATTTTGTTGCACAACTTCCACACATGCAGTTATTGACAAATTATTTAATCACAATTGTTTTAAAATATTACGTTTATGAAATGTATCAGCCATAATTTTAATTATCTGTAAGTACATCCTTAATAGTCAAATGCTGAATTTCATGTTTCTCAAATTCATTCAGGTGTTTCATCATTCACGAACACCAGATCAATACTTTGTTGAAAATGTAGTTAAACTGAAGTTCATCTTTCTTATTGCCTTTAAAAGTGTTCATTTCATAATCTATGCTTAAACTGAAGTCATTTCAAAATCAAAGCCTAGTAAAGAATTAGTGACATCAATGACATACTTATTGGAAAAAGCATTTTAAAACAGAATTTAAATCTCCAGGTTTGCTTGTCCTTCATATCTTATTTTCTCATCACAATTTGATGAAAGTTTTGAATTTAAACAATTTCACTTACAAGAGAAATTAAAAAATAAATACAGAAACCAGGTTTAATACCAAATTTCATTTTAATAACTTCATGTCAATGAACAACTTCCAAAAGTTGCCTGTTCTCTCAAGGATAAAGCAGTCTTTTCAGCTTTGAATATTATTAGAAACATGGGGAGTTGATTAGATACTATTTAGCATTTAAAGACAACTATAATATATTTTCTAGATTAAAGTTGACAGCTGGATGCTATTTATAAAGAAAATATGATTATTATTGCTTGCTGAATTTAATGATAATTTATAATGGAAAAGTAACCCAAAAATTAAATATAGAAATATATTTTTCTCCTATGTGACGTGCCCCTTCAGGATGTAGGTGATCATGGCCTTCCTCATCTCCCTATCTTTTGTTGTTCTTAAGACCCCTTCTCCCACAATCACTGCATCACCATCTTTCTGCTCAAGTTCATCAAGTCTGTCATACATTGCTTTCCCTTCCCCTCTATCCATCTTGCAAGCATCAGGTTCTCCAAGCCTTCCTTCCTCATTAAATCAAAACATCAGCTTCCTTCTCATGTCCATCTTCTCTAAAACCTTGTCAATGCTCATGTGTCCAATCCATGCTATCTTTAGCATCCTTCTGTAGAACCACATTTTGCTTGAAGTTTATAGAAATTTAATTCTGGAAAATATATCCAAAAAGTGCTAAGAAATTTGGTTCTGGAACTATATCAGACAAGAGAAAAAATATAAAAATAAAAAAATTATTTTTGAATAATTTCTCTACATATGCTGCTTCATATAATCCAAGTCACAAGAAAGGTCACTTTACAAAAGGTTATGGTCCAGAAATTTTTTGTTGTCTTGCCAAGATAGATACGATACACAGAAAGTGTGCTGTAGTATTATCCAGCACAATATCTGGTGCTAAACAGTTATACACAGAGCAGTAAAATAGTTACAATAATAGACAAAACAGAACTTACAACATAGAGAGGAGAAGTTTAGATCACAACAGTCTCTAAAGTATTCAATCTGAATGATACACAAATATCATGCCTGGAATGCTACTACTCTTTATTTACATAGAACATTTAAAGCCATGGGCCATTTCATCATTGAGAGTGCTGCAGAGATGTCGGCCACTCTACAACAGAAATGATTGAATTGAAATGGATTTAGTGAACAGTGAAAAAAAGTTAGCCATTTCTTTACAAGTTTTTAAAAAATCTGTGCTGTGATATTTTATGATGTTGAGCAGTAACACAAAAGATCATCAGGAAATCAACTTGGGCTTGAGATTACTCATAGAGATTCACTTCGTTTGCCAGCAACAGTAATGATTGATGGACTATCACAGTTCACAAATTTACCTCAAGGATGTCAACCTATTGCATTCAAATTAAGACACTATAGTCAGGATGACTGGGTGTTCATCAAGGCAAAGATATCTCATTTATTATCAGAAGGTATCATCAGGCTGAGTTTATCACCATGGTGGGCCCAAGTGGTTGAGGCAATAAATTTACTTAATGGGCAAAACTATGAACCATTACATGCCTACTCATTAACAGGAATAGAGGAAATTGTTCATGATCTAGCAAAGTATTAATTTCTTTTCTATATTTGATTTCAAAAGTGCATCACACCAAATTGAAATCTGAGAAATGATCCATTGCTTTTGACAAGAGTGTGAAACCATTTTCTTGGGTTCAATTCAGTGTCACGAATGGAGGAGCTGCTTTTTAATATGCAATGAACAAACAAATTGAAGACAAAAATCTCAAAGATACCATTCTATATCATAATATGTCATAAAATCAACTTAGGCTGTGAATGGGGAAAACAGCCAGAATATCGTGAATGTTGTTCAGAGCTGAGAATTAACACTTAGCATATCTTAATCAAATATTTATGTCCTTGCAATCAATGTTCTTGGGTACTGTGTAGATGAAATTATGACTAATCCAAGAACTGCCACCTCCCAAAAAAGGGCGGTTGCTTCAAAATATATTTTAGGGTTTTTAAACTAATTTCAATTGAATATCATTGAAAAAATTAGATCTTTGGTAAACACATTGCTTTGGAAAGTGTTTGCTTTCTGTAACCAATTATACACACAGACAACTATTGTGTCCATTAACAAATAAAAATTAATTATAGTTTCAAATGAATTAATTATAACATTTATAATTGTCATTAATTTTACTCATTGAGACAAAGTCAAAATTGACCCTATTTTTCTCCTCTGCACATATAAAAACATTTTCTTATAGACAGTTCCCACGGACAGGTTGTCAAAATGTGCGGCTATGAAAAGTTCATCTTTTTCTCTTTTCAGATCATAACAGCAAGTGTTTTTTAATATTCCCAAAAATTAGAGGTAATAAGACCCAAGACAGTTTTTTAGAAAATACAAGCAGTATCTGGACACTCATTTTACACTACAACAAAAAAAAAGAAGCATATGAGAAAGACTGTATAAACTTTCTTACCCTATCATGGTAAAATTCAGATCTATATGACCCCAAATTCTCAACTTTACTTTTTACTGTTTTTATCTCTAACACCACATAACAGCCAGATAATAAATATTCATTCTGTTGTTTCCAGATCTTTCTCTTTTTTATCTTTTTCATGTATATAAATTTAGGGAGTTTTATATTATTCATTCAGTTATAACTCTCCTACAATACTTACAATTGTTACTGAGTACACAGGCCTTCATTTGGTATTCACGTGTATAATTATGCACACAAAAAAAACGAAGTCATTAAATACTATGTAGCAATATTTACACTATTTTCACCATGATTAATGTCCTTATCTTTGTGATTACATTGTTTTAGCCTTTTTGCTGTCTGGCTACCCTAAGAACCATCAATTTGGGTAACCTTCCAGGAATTTTTAAATTAGTCATGTATTTAATCACTAGTAACAAATTACTCTCATTCGACATGTCGATGGATAAATCGTTTTTTTTTTTTTTTTTAGTACTGCTCAGTTATTCCTCACCCTGCATCTAAGGGTGTACTATTTGGTTATTAGAGGGTTGGTTTAATAATTTGGTTGCATACTAGCTGTGAATTCAGTCAACCAGTATTAGGATATTAGTCTAAGGTGTGTTACTTATCTATTCTTTTCTGATAGTAGTAGAGAGTCCGTTCTAGTGAAGGGTAGTTGTATACTGTTGCAGGTTAACGGAATTTGGCCTTGTGGTAGATAGCCCACTACAAGTCATAAAATGATTATAAAATCAAGAAAAGCAATTTGAGTAGAAAAATAACATTTTATATATACACGTATCAATTAATGTTTTTACAATTGAAGTAATACATGAAGTATATGTCCAACAGAGGTTAAAATGTTCATGGTAATAAAATGCTGAAAGAGAATTAATGCTTTGGAATTTAGGAGTGTGTAAGTAAGGAATGTCTTTGATGTGTTCGCTCCTGAGGTCAGTAAGTAGTTTTTGAGGCAGGGAAGAAGGAAAGAGGTAATGGAGGCGAAGATAGTAAGCCACTTGACTTAGGTCAAGGGGATACTAATTACTCTCTTCTCATCAAGTCGGTCTGCCTGGCGATGCTTTCTGTATCCGCTTTTTATATCTTCTTTTTGGATCACAGCAGTTCATTTGGAATTTCACACTTGTATTTGGTTCTGGGCTTCCCATTGGATGATAAATAAAATTTGCGTAGGTTTGCGAACTGGAAATTTAATATTTAATTTTTAGTTTTCAACCGGAACATCTGCGCAGAGCTGGCGGCGCAGCGACAATTTTTGGTCATTTGCTTTTTGGTCGTGAAAGCGCAAATATCCGGTCCATCGCTTTTGCTCGGTATCACTACAAGTCTGAGCCTTATAAATAATTTCTCATCCCAGAAATGCAGAGAAAAAATAGTTTTAAGTAGCATTTAGCTATGATTGAATATATTCGAGTTAAAAACAAAAAATTAACTGAAAACAAAAAATAAGCAATATTTGAACTGTTGTCCTCATCTTTGTTATATTCACAACATTTTGGCCATTGTACACGCTAGACGTCATCAGGTGATTAGAATTTTGAACCTAACCCTTTATTTCCAGGAAAGATTGTTCTAGTTCCATGCCCCTTTTAGATATTTTTCTTTCAGTTATTGCCTTTTAGTAACTCAACTCTCCAAATTTTTGTTGACTTCTGCTATGTCCAGGTCTTGAACTCACAATTCTTTGGGTCAAGTCACTGAATTACTTCAACCGACACTTATCACTAAGCTATATCTTCTTGGGGACAACAACCAAAATGTAGTGACTGACAAAGTGAATGTAATAGTTCAAACAATGTCAGTCAGTCAAGTGCCATATTCGATACATGCTTTGGATAATCAGGTGTCAGAAGAGACGTGACTGACTAGGCAGAAGATTATCTCGCAGTAGGTTGCCATTGCTTTCTGCAGTAGGCTGGTTGTCAGCCAAGACTAAAGAACCCAATCTGTCTTATTTAACCCATAACTGGAGGGAAGAGATGGATTTATACCTTTCCCAAGGGTATTTGTGCATAAGTGAATGCAAGTAATTCAAATTCGGCACCCTGATTTGTCGTTCTGAGTTGATATCCACTGCACCACAACGCACATCCATCAAACAATGTAAATAGTGAAAATAGCTGCAATAGTTCATCTAAGAAATATAGGTCGTGGTGGGGGGATCACTAAATATAGGGAAAATTGTCAACCTAGTCACCTTACAAAGAAAATATTTTAGCCTCTGCTTTATCAAATTGAAAAAAATGAGTTATTGTATGTCTTAACTGAAGTAAAATAAAAAAGAAAATAAAAACCTTTTGCTAACAAGCCAAGCAGCTAAGCAATGTCATCAGTGTACAGATGACAACTATTCATGTCTTTATGGTAAGTGCTCAGTTTGATAAGCTCAAATTAGTAAGTCATACTTAAAAAAAAAAAAAAAACCTATATGATGTTAACTAGGCCAAGAAATAGATAATTTTAATGACTCCAAAACAAAACTTTCTTTTTATCATCTTAGAGGATTGCCTTCCACCAGTATGCTAACCTCCAGGAGAATGACACATTTTGCCTTTTCTACTGTCATGATGTGAGCTAGTTCAGTGTTTCATGTTAGATTCTAGAAAAAAAAATTTCTATCTGACTAATTTATAATTACCACTCATGCATGCATTGAATATTGTTGTCACATCTGATCTGACATTTCTTCTAATTACACAGAGATTATTGATTTAAAAAAAAAAAAAAAAAAGAATCAGCAATGTTATCATTCCTAATTTGGCATCTTTTCAGCCATTTTCCTACCACCATAATGTAACTTTGCGCATTTTCTATCAATATTTTCATGATAATTGTTCTGATGAGCTTACTTCTGTTACCACAACTTCATGAACTTATGTGCAGTACTAAATTGGCAACTAGGTTTTATTTTCCTGTTGAAATTGCTACAGGTAATCCAAATTCTATGTTAACAGTTTCTTCTCTTGCACTTCTCACTTGTGCAATTCTAATTCTTTCAACTTCTGACTTTCAAGTAAACTTTAATTTTCAAAATTTTAATTCCCTGTCAATTTTTATTTATCATCATCTTAGTTCCTGTTCTTTAAAGTCTTCAATCCTTAACAATATTTTTATTTTTTTTTTTATCTTTCACAATAAGTATCCCCACTTTGGGTAAAAAATTGAAAATTAAAAAATGTTTTATAGCTATTTTTGATTCATATCAATGTGCAAACATACATACACCTTTATGAGAGAGTGGTGTGGTCAGGTTATTTTCTCAAATATCCCCTCCCCAGTTTATAGAAGACAAACAAATCTGTTGTTTGCTTCCTTTTGGCAGGTAGACGATACTCCAATAAAGTTTGGCTCATTCTTTGTTGTTTCTCTATTCTTTGCTGTCTAGGCTTTCTGGAGAGGCCAAATCCCAGTTCTCACCTCAAGGAAGTCTAGCGGTGAAAGAGGACGACAGAGCTCTTGAAGTTGGCAGGAAAAACAGAAATGTTATTTGATACTCTAGATGTGCAATAATTGGTCTATGCAGGCCAATCAATGTCTCACTTCTGTCAGTCTTGTCTGAGCACAGAGGCATCCACACAACGTTTACCAGTTTTATTTTTTGCTTTACCTTTTTCCCCCAAGTTTACTTTAATTATTTTATTTGGATTATGCTATAGAGTATTCTTAAAACAAAAAAAAAAAAAGAGCCTGAAAACAACAGTTTCATTGACCAAATTTGCTACTAATACACTTCAACTATTAAGATATCTCTTTAAAATTTCAATATTTTACTCCATGTGGAAATTTAATATATGTTTAGTTGTTTTGAGTATACTGTTGCCTTCCAGAAACTAAGTATTAAAAGAGGAAAATGTTGCACAAAAATTCTGTTGAACTGATATATCATATCTATAGTTCTATATGACAGTGAATTCTGAACAAATTTTTCATAAGTTGACAGCTGTGATTCAAAAAGATAGCTGCTAGAAATAGCATGGAATGAATCTGTGAGAATCAGGAGGTTTCAAAGAAAATGAGAACTAACAAGACAAAGAAACAGTTGAACTTTCTGGAATACATGAGAAAAGAGGGTTTGGAAAATTTAACAATAACAAGTCATTTTGAAAGAAGCGGAAATAAATTTTGTATGAATGTATGACAGTGCTGGGAGAAGAGGAGGAATAGAAACTTTTTTGATTTCAAGCTATAAGAGAGGGGAAGTTTTAAGTGACCATAATGGCCAAAGACAACATAAAAATTAAAACAAAAATGTAGCCCTTAGATTTTTCCTCAGGATACTCAATGATATGCTGCAGTTGACTGATTGCACAAACTAGAAAGAACAGGGAACACTACAAAAGCCATTTTTTTAACTAACATTACTAACAAAATGTTGAATGAATGACTCCTCCATTCAGGTCAATTCATTCAATCAACAAAGATGAAAATACTAAATCTTCGACAGGTTATGTAATATCAAAAATAAAATGTGTACCCTACAGGGTGATTCTAACGGACCAACCACTTTGTTTAATGATCTTTTGAAGGCATCACGTCTTTCATTATAAAAAAAGTAAATAAAACTCGTGCGTGAAACATTAGTTAATGAAGACATGAGATCAAATAAAGTAAGAAGAATTAAATCATGAACATATAACAAAAAATTGTTCTTAATGTTAACTTGTAGCAGATGTGTTTCTTTTTTAATGTCAATTTAATTTAATGCAACAAAATGCAAAACAAACAGAAGTCATCATATTGCGTTTGTTAATATGTAATAGACTGATGTAAGGGTTTCCATTATCATTTTGAAAAAAATGATTTTATTCATATGAATTAATTCTGTCCAAAACAGTTGCCTTTAGCATTGGATTGATGAGAAAACAAAAACAAATCCTTTGTAATAAATAATAAATTATCAGCAAACAGAGTGCCATCATTTTTCTATCAATTCTACCAGAAATTGGATAGAGAGTATACATTTTAACTACATCAGCTAGTCAGTTAAGTTTCATACGTGATACATGTTTGAGTGATCATGTCTCAAAAGAAAAATGACTGACTGGGCAGAAGTAGTTATAGAACCTAATCTGTCCTACTGTTTAACCCTTAACTGGAGGGAGAAATTTCTTGTTCTGAGCTGATATCAACTGCACCATAATGTACCAGCTAGTATCAATTGTATTAACTGGACTTATCACTAATGCTACTTCATCATTAACCAGTCACCAAATGATCTTTTGATGACCTTAGGTAACCTTTGTGCTAACTTGTTTATTTTATTTTTGGCTGATGCAATAGTTTTCACAGTTGTGTGTGTGTGTGTGTGTGTGTATATATATATATATATATTTTTTTTTTCCCCCCATTTTTAAATGAGTTATTTCACTACCCAGGTTTCTACTATGAGTGGTGTCTTCAGGCGATTTTTAATAACTTATTTTACCGTTTACCATTTTTCTTTTTAAGAACACTCCTGTAACGGTATTTTATTTGAATGTTCATGTGGCAGGGAATTTATGAACACACAATTTTTAAATTAAAATGGATTATGGTGTTTTCATCCATGGTTGTATAAACCTAACAGGTATTTCTTAGTGTGGATGCATTTAGTCATAATTTCTGTTCTTTCATTTAACAGTTTGTCTTTATTATATCATAATTTCTAATTTTTCTTCTTGGTACAATCTACATATTTTTCTACCATTGTAAGGCTTGGCTGTTTTTACAATGCTCCACGTTATGTCTGGGTCTTTTCCATATTTTGATTTCAATTTCCATACGTGGCTAGCTAATTTTGTATCATTTTTTTAATTTTTCTATTTTAAATGTAGATCTGTGATTAAAGCAGCTGGTCTTAAAGGTGTCTTTGGTTGAGCCCAAATATATTTTGTTTTGGTCATCTGGGTCATGTATCTCTGCCTTATAAATCATTTTTGTGTTGCAGAAACCTTGAAGTGGACATTTATTTTTGTCCCTGCAGTTGCATTCTTCATTAGTGGTTTTGTTTTGTACACTGCTATTTAAGTTTCTGGCATTTTGTGTTTTTTTATAGAGCTATCTAAATTATTAGATGTATTTATTTTAAATAAATATAAAAAATAAAACAATCTTATTATTTACATTAAGTAATCAGCACATATGCTAAGCCACAAAAATCTTCTAATCCAGCCAAGCATTTAAATGAATACAGTATGCAAACCAATAATTCAGAGTGCTATAAAAAAAGTCATTAGCATCAAAGATTGCAATATGAACCCAGTTAAATAAATGATTACTGAAACGTTAGGTTTATAAGCCCCAAAATTATGTCCTCAAGGACACATGGCACAATGCATATAACAATTGGTTAATTCCAGTGACTTGACCCAAAAAGCTAATAGTTCAATATCAGGCTCCAGCAGCGGTGGACAAATAATTTAGAGAGTTAAGTTAAAGGGAGATAACAAAACGGCTACTGGAAGTGGCATTGCACATGGAATGAGAATGATATACCCCAATGATCAAGTCTGACAGGGGAGATGTGGTGAGTTTCTCACTGCACTGTCACTATTTCTCTGGAGAGCGCTTGGCTGATTTGCATTCCTTGGTTCTTCCAGGTCTGACATTCACATCTAGGACCCACCTGCAAATTACATAGTAGCAAACCACCCATATTTCTTCAGTATTTCATTGGTGTAAAGTTATACGAGGAGGACAAGGAGAGGGCCGACACGAGGAGGACAAGGAGAGGGCCGACACGAGGAGGACAAGGAGAGGGCCGACACGAGGAGGACAAGGAGAGGGCCGACACGAGGAGGACAAGGAGAGAGACACGAGAATGTAACAGTAATTATCAGTTGTTGTAAGATCAGATGTATGTGGCAGGTGGGAGATAAAATCAACCAACTGATGTGCAAATTTTTATTGCTGTATACAGCCAAGCATTGTTATTGATGAATGCTTTTATGGACATGTTACAGCTACTGGACATATAAATGTGCATTTACAGGTTTATTGCATTTTCAGATCAGCAAATAAATAATGTCTCAATAATACAACCATTTTTACAACATTACCTTTTCTTACATAGAGCTCAGATTTTGGGGGTCAGTTGTGGTGATTTATTCTGACCACTCCATGACCATGAACATTGTTCACCTGTTATATTTAATGAATGATTAGTTAGGATTATATATATATATATATATTTATTATTCAGGTGTTAATAAAACACTGCTTTTTTTTAAAAATCATTTCACCCCAAGCAAGGCATTCCACTGCCACTATTGCGCTTGGGGCTACATAGGGGAAGGTCAATAGAAAGAGTGGTTAGATATAGGAAATGTCAGAAGGCGGGGTGATAGATGGGTGGGTGGGAAGAGTGTTTGAAAGAATGGAAGCAAGTTAGTTTGTTAGGAGGTGTCTATTGACCTTACATTTAAACTCCTAGAGATTGTAGCCGTCGGGGAAGCAGTCATGTGGAATGGAATTCCACAGTCGGGAAGTGCAAGAAAAGAAACTGTTGGAGTAGAAGTTGCGGTTGCATTTTATCGGTTTCACTGTAAAAGGGTGAGATCTAGTTGTTAATCTAGTATCTCGTGCAAATTTGAACCTAGGGGGCATCAGTGATCTAAGTTCATTGGAGCAGAAGCTGTGAAAGTATTTATAGAAGAGACACAGGGAAGCCACGTCGCACCGGTGAGAGAGAGACTGCAGGTGGTCTGCTAAGTCGGTATTGATCAAATTACAGACCCTCCACTGTACCATGTCGAGAAGCCCAAGGAGAACAGCAGGGGCATCCGACCAGATATGGCAGCAGCATTCAATGCACAGGTGGATGGTAGATTTATAAATGTGCAGGATAGATTCAGACGGAAAAAAACTTCCGGGCCCTGCACAGAGAACCGACTTTCACAGCAGTGGATTTAGCAATGGATTCGATATAGTCATTCCACTTGAGGTCCGCATGCAGTATAAACAGAGCTATATATTATCCTATGTGGAAGGCATGACTCTGGGTTTCCTGTTTTATGCAATCAGTCGGTGCATATTATGAACTCTAATATGCACCTTATGATTGTATAAGGCGTGAAACCAATGTGCGATTGCATAATGCGTGAAACCGATGTGCGATTGCATAATGCGTGAAACCGATGTGCGATTGCATAATGCGTGAAACCGATGTGTGATTGCATAATGCGTGAAACCGATGTGCGATTGCATAATGCGTGAAACCGATGTGCGATTGCATAATGCGTGAAACCGATGTGCGATTGCATAATGCGTGAAACCGATGTGCGATTGCATAATGCGTGAAACCGATGTGCGATTGCATAATGCGTGAAACCGATGTGCGATTGCATAATGCGTGAAACCGATGTGCGATTGCATAATGCGTGAAACCGATGTGCGATTGCATAATGCGTGAAACCGATGTACGATTGCATAATGCGTGAAACTGAAGTATGATTGCATAATGTATGAAACTGAGTCATGCCACTGACATTGGATAATATATATATATATATATATATATAAAATCTCATAAATGATTTCCTTAACCCTTTCTTGCATATTGGTTACATTTCTAACCTTTTTCTAACCTTTGTTACAAATGTAACCAATATGCAACAAAGGGTTAAGCATTATGATTCAATCTAAGGTAATTTCATGATTTTTTTTTTTTTAATTCACACAATTTGGGAAAAATTGGGCTGCACCATAAATTTTATAAGCCTTCATGCTCCAGCATTTCAGCAGTAAATGTTAAAATAAATTTGGGACAATTCAAAAATTTATTTACACACATTTTTTTTTTTATAAATCAGGTTTACCCAATTCAACAAAGTAAATCCACAAAGACACGAGGGGTAACCGAGTATAAAAGAATTAGAAAACAGAAACTTTACTAAGGAGCAAGAACAAATAAGTAATCAGGAGGACAGTAGATAAAGATTGAATTTATGAAGATTAAAGTTGGCTGGAAAGTATGAAGCTGGAAGGGAGTTCCACAAGTGACAAGCGTAAGAAAAACTGTTACCATAGAATTTATGGTTGCATCTAAGCAAATCAAGTGTAAATTGATGATCTCTCAATGACAGTTTTATTCGCTTTATGTCTAAGTACCATAGCGAAGAGCTCATCTGGATAAATACCATGAAAACATTTAAAGAAAATGTAAAAAAATAAAAAGCACAGAGTAGCAACTTCATCATGATGAGAAAGTGACTTAAGCCAACCCCCCAGATTGGGACCCATAATATTGCTGTTGCTGCTTTGAATTTTACCAGGAAGCTCAAGGTAAATAGCAGGGGTCCTAGACCATCTGTGGTAGCAATATTCTAAGCATGGATGAATGATAGACTGATGACCATGTAAGACAGATTCTGCAAAGAAAAATTGTTTCACATGATGCAGAGAACTAAGCAACTGACCTAGCAATGGATTCAATATAGTTTATTCCACTTCATGTCAGCTGAAAACAAAAAGCCAAGAAGAAGCAATTCATCACTCTCCTGGAGTTGAACATCAGCCATGCAGATGGAAGGCAGAAAAGATTCTGTTAGATAATTAACAGAGTGCAGCTTAGTTTTAGAGAAGTCAAAATTAACAAGCGATTTCTTGCCCCTTTTAATAACAAACTGAAGGTCAATTTGAACTAACAAGACTTCTGTGGGAAATTTAATACCCAGTAGTAAGTGAATTATATATGCTATCCAATAAAATGGATAAGTAATGGTAACTGATACTTAATATGACAAAAACAATAAGGAAAAGGATTAAAAAAATTGGTTCATGAAATTAGTGGCATACAAATTATGAGTTCAATCCTTGAGCCGGATAGTACAGGCTCCGTGAAAACTGCAGCAACAGAGCAATACAACAATATGATCTCTTTAGCTATAGCTGTCTAACTACCTACCTGGACGCTTGCAGTCCGTCTCTGCCTGGACGCCTGCAGACTCTGTATATATCACCTTGGCCCATCTCCTGCTATGAAGGACAGTTCACTGTGTAGGGCCAGGAAGTTTTTATCATCTGAATCCATTTTACACATACATAAATCTACCATCCGTCCACACATTCAATACGGCTGTCACATCTGGTTGGGTCCCACTGCTATTTATATTGAGGTTTTGACAATATCCAAAAAGAGAATATGTAATGCAAACAATCCAGACCTGGTAGCTCAGCTGCAGTCACTTTCCCACCAACATAATGTTGTTTCTCTCTGTCACCTCTACAAATATTTTAATGGATTCTGCTCTGATGAGCTTAGCTCCCTGGTGCCCCATTTGCATGAATTCACTCAAGTTACTAGATTAGCAACTAGGTCCCACCCTTTTACAGTGAAACCAATCAAATGTTATAGCAATTTCTACTCTATCAGCTTTTTTTCTTGCACTTCTTGCCTGTGGAACTCCATTTTGTATACTTGCTTCCCAGACAGCTACAACCTCCAAGAATTTAAATGCAATGTCAATTGCCATCTCTTACCTTTGACTCCCATCCTTTCCCCAACATTCCCTGTATCTTGTTTTTTCTTTTCATTCTACTCTCATGCAGCTCTCTTCACATCTGTGTTCACATCCTTCTTTTACCTGTTCTCTAACACCCTCTGTGACCTGTTCCTATTTTTCGTCACTCTCCTCTTATGTAACCCCCTGCGCACAAAAAGCAGTACTGCCTTGCTTGGGATAAAATGATTAAAAAAAATATCTATCTTTATAGATCTCTCTATATTTTTTTTACTATCTTTTTTACCAGAAAAATGAAAAAAAATGTTCAGGGGTTGTCAGAGAAAGGATAAGAGAAAGATGAGAATCAAGAAGATAAAAGATGGCAATTGACATTGCACTTAAACTTCTGAAGATTGTTCCACAGGTGAGAAAAGAAACTATCAGAAGTGGTGATTTCATTTGACGGTTTTAATAGTAAAAGAGTGGAACTACTTGCCAATCTAGTAGCTCGAGCAAATTCATGTAGACATGGTACCAGTGAGATAAGCTCATCAGAGAAGAAGTCATGAAAATATTTTTAGAAAAGACAGAGGGAAGCCACATCCTGATAGTGAGGAAAGTTGAGCTGACATATCAGGATTGATTACATTTCAGATCTAATATATTTGTGTTTTGTCATTGAAATAACAGCAGTAGATTTGGTGAAGCGGAAGCCATACTGTCAGCCAAAGAAGAGGTTGTGGGAGTTGAGATGATGATCCATTTCAGCATTGACAATGTATTTGTGATGGTCATTAGCATATTGTCTACTGTCTAGCAAGGAAGGATAGTAGTAGAGAAAGAAAAGATAGCTAACTGAATTCAGTAGAGAGATGGAGACATGTGATAATGGTCAGGAGATTTAACAGAAATCACCTCAGCCAGTGAGAGATGTTTGCTGACATAAACACCCAGGCCGTGCATGTGCAAACTGGACTCCTTCCTAAAAAACGGAAGGTAACCAGGAATCGAGAAATCAGAGTAAGAAATTGTAGGTTGGTTTCACAGAAAGCTAAGACATCTGGAGACCATTCTTAGAGGAAAGATTCCACACTGCAGAAGTAGGTAAATATACCACATATTAGAGAAAGAAATGTTTAAGGGTTTAGGTATTTTTTATTTAGCTGGTTAGTTTTGTGGAGCCTGTAAGCAATGATGAGGTTTTGGAAAGGATGGAAACAAAAAGGAAATGAATACTGAAAATCAAGAAAAGACAGCTAAAGTTACTGGGATATGCAATGAGGAAGGAGGGCTTGGAAAACCTGATGCTAACAGGCCACATAGAAGGAAAAAGAGACTGGGGAAAACAACAGATAACATATTTGAAGGGCCTGAGCAGGTGGATGACTGAACGGGGGTTGCGCGGTGTTACAGGAGAAAGCGTGATGAGAGCCACCAGAGATAGTGAGACATGTAAGGACATGATTGCCTACGTTCTGAAAGGACAAGACACACAGAAAAAGAAGCACTCAGCTGATAATTCAAAAAAGGACAAAGTCACATCGAAGTTTTGTATCTTTGATTTTGAATATTCATTTTTTAGTTATTTTGATAAGCGGCCTCAAGTAGTTGTAGTAGAGAGTCATTGACTGCTACATGTGGAAAAAGAGAACTAACACAGATTACAGCATACCATGGCCTCAGGGTTACCCACCAGAACTGATTGGAGGGACATCCATGCATCATAGCATTGCAAGAACCCTGATATTATGCAACTGTTGTTCAGAGCAGTTGTTGTAGATGCTGTGCTAGAACTAGGGCTTCTAACTACCAGTTGGAAGTAGCAACCAGAAAATTGCCGACCCAGTACTTTCAGTATAAAGAGACGTTGCCACTGTCTACACACATCCCAAAAAATTCACGGGAACACCACTATTAAGGCCTGAAGACAGGAAAAAAAAAGACTGGGAACCTATTCAAGGATACAAGGCAAGAGCCTCTACTTCTAGTCAAAAGAAGGGGGAGGAGTAGGAACCATGTTATAAGAGGGCCTATCTATTCCAATTAAAAAAAATAATTACATGGAAATTAATTACATTAAAAAAGTTCCAATGCCAATTTAGATAGGTCCCTGAAAAAATGGTAATGCTGCATTCCAGACTACTCTATTAGATTAGTAGGGTAGTGGGTTTGGTTTGGTCGAGTTTTACGGCATATCAACTTTGGAAAGTTATCTAAACTCTGACATTTACTGGTCAGAAAGCAAGTCGAATGAACATCTTTGTTATTGGAAATGTCTCTGCAAAGAGGATCTCACACCATTTTGCAAAGATAGACTGTTTTAATCTCAGAATATACTATGGTTATAATTTTTCCTTCAAAAATCTACCATGGCAATATTTCCACCCCCCTTCAGGAAAGTACTATGGAAATAATTTTTTTTTCCTTCAAAAATGTATTACGGTAATTTTTTTCCCCCCTTCAAAAATGTATTATTATGGCAATTTTTTTTTCCCTTCAAAAATGTATTACGGCAATAGTTTTTTTCCCTTCAAAAATGTATTACGGCAATTTTTTTCCCTTCAAAAATGTATTACGGCAGATCTCTGTGTGTTTAAATGAGATTGGATATAACTGTTGTGGGAAAGGTGTAAAGTCAATCTTCTCGCCAGTTTTGGAGTGGTATAGCCAATGTAATTGTTTATGGATTTGAATAGTTGAGGAACAATTTTTCAAAGGACATGTAAATCCGTAAACGACACTGGTTCTCTGCAGTTTAGATTTTGCAAGTCAATTATTATTGATAATAAGGTTGGCAGTATTAAATTTTTTATTATAGATAATTTAATTTTTTTGTTTGAATTGGTCGGTGTTATATAATCTTGGATGATATTACAAAGTGAAGCTTCATTCTGTCTATAGTTATTGTGAATTTGATTTTTGTAAAGAATATTATGTTTTTGTCTGTGTGTTTGTGGTTGCCACTGGTTACATTATGAAGAAAAAGTTCAATATGGTAATCAAGTAAATAATTTGGAAAGCCATTGTTGCTAAGGGTTTGTTTTAAATTGTGTATTTCTTTAAAGAAAAGCAATTGGGAAGATTAATTCTCACATGCTCTCATGAGGAAATTTTAATAATGCCAATTTTTTATCAAAGAGGGCATTGACTAATAAAATTAAGGTGGCAAGAATTTGTGTTGAAGTTGTGAAAGTATTGTTACAAGAATCTACAAGCACAACCAGAAATAGAAGTTTGTTTTTTGGTGAGGTTCATATATGAAGTTGAGAACAGAATTTTTTTCAGAAGTAGTTTTAAGATGATCAACTTCATTTTTGTTGTCAGCTATAAGAAAAATATCAATGTATCCAACATAAATCTTTGGTTCGGTAACTTTTTAAAAACTATGTTCTCAACATGGGACATATAAAAGTTGGAGAAGCATGGACCAAGAGGCTTTCCCATACTTACACCATTAGTTTGGGTGTAAATACTGCCAAGATGATTGTAAGATACTTTAGTGGTGCAGGCAAGTAAGAGTTAAGAATTTTGGAATTGATATTAAAGGTGGGATTGGATTACGTTTATATACAGAGTTAATTATGTCTATAGTTTCAGCAACAGGTACATTGGTGAACAGATTTTCAACATCAAGTGATACGACGGTGCTATTGTTTGGTTCAGTAGATCTAAGACTGAAGAAATTCATGGGTTGACTTAATACTATAATTGGTAGAAATGTAAGTGGGGACATCATTAATGAATTTTAAAAAGTGATATTCAGGTGTTGAAATCAGAAAAATTATAGGCTGTAAAGGATATCCAGGTTTATGAATTTTCACATTACCGTATATGTATCCAGGTTGATAACCATCAATAACTTTTGCTGATTTTCATGAATCCTACAACAGCATTGTTGGATGTTATAAGTCTATTAATGTAAGTTTTAAAGTTTCAGTAGAGTTTCTATTTAAATTTTTGTATTTGGATTGGTCATTGAGGAACTGCTGCGATTTTGTGTGGTAATTTATTTGAGTTCCAGAAAGAAAACAATATGAACACATGAAAAAATTATAAAAACAATGGTAATACTGTGTCATTTTCACTGAAACCAATATATATATATATATATATATATACACACACACACGCAGCAGAATTTTGACTTATTGGTATCTTTCTTAAAACTTCCTCCACCACCCACTGACTCAAACTTGTTGGGTAGGTTATGTGTTCTGTTTTGTACTTTTTGTTTTAAATCTATCTTGTGAGTGTCAAATTTTCCAAGCACTCTTTCCACATTGTACCCTAGAAATTAAATGTTAAATATTAGGTCCTTGTTTTTTTTTCTTAAAAACTTCCTTCTGTAAAAGCTACATATCTATTGTTACAAGTCTCTTTATCTGTGAATAGATTATCCAGCATTCACTGCCATATAGAACGATTATGTAATATTTCAGTTTTCTTTGTTTCTCAAAGATTTTTTCTGATTCTTAATACTTTGCTTAGCTTTTGGAATGGCCTTTTTTGCTATCGCAATATGCCTTCAGATTTCCACATTGCACTTTTCATCGTGTATTAAAACACTTTCCAGATATCTAAATTGTTGTATTTGTTTGATTTTGGTATCCATTTTGTAATTTGCATGTTAGGCTGTTCCACTTGCCAACAACCAAGCTGTCTTCTTGCAAGCAACATTTAGATTCTTTTTTGTACTAGCAGTATAGCCCGGCGTTGCTCAGGTGTAATGAAGCTTTAAAAAAGCTTTAAAACTAATCCATGGTCCTAGAGCTCAGATTCAGCTTAAAGAATATTTGTGTGAAGTTTGGTGAGAATCGGATAAAAATTGTGGATTTGTATAAAGGGCATACAGACAGATAAGCAGACACACACACACACACACACAAACATTAATGAATCAAAATTATAAGTGCATAGAAAACATGTATGTTTAGTCAGTAACATTTGAACAAGGTAACTAATACATTACAATTCAATTGCAGAGACATTCTATTACCAAATGACTACATAGTAGTAATAATTATGAATTACTTTATTCTTGTACCAACAAAACACAAATACCAAAATGCATTGGGTTCCTAACCACTCAGTTTTTTTATATAAACACCAGAGGAGGTAACTTCTGTCTTCCGGTATCTGCCTGTGGAAATACTTCCTTATTTAATAGGTCCTTCCATTTCTACTCTACAGATCAATTCACATCAGTGAGGTGGGGGCTGATGTGCAAGTGAAACCGTTGAGAGGAAGGCCCTGAAACGGTGCACATTCTCTCCTGATGATCCCAATTTAAATATGAATTTGAAAGGAACACATTAAAAGAAATTCAATGAACTTATATGCCGTAGAGAAGCTCGGTGGAAATGTCATTGGCATGAGGAGCATTACACATTCAGCTTACTTCAGGTGAGTTTCAATTGCTTTTCAGTAATTTACTTCTTTGGTTACTAGCATGTAAAGTAGATTCAATTTAAAAGAAATTAAATGAAGTCATATGCCGTAGAGAAGCTCGGTGGAAATGTTATTGGCAAGAGGAGCATTACACATTCAGCTTACTTCAGGTGAGTTTCAATTGCTTTTCAGTAATTTACTTCTTTGGTTACTAGCATGTAAAGTGGATTCAATTTAAAAGAAATTCAATGAAGTCATATGCCGTAGAGAAGCTTGGTGGAAATGTTATTGGCATGAGGAGCATTACACATTCAGCTCACTTCAGGTGAGTTTCAATTACTTTTCAGTAATTTACTTCTTTGGTTACTAGCATGTAAAGTGGATTCAATTTAAAAGAAATTAAATGAAATCATATGCCATAGAGAGGCTCGGTGGAAATGTTATTGGCATGAGGAGCATTACACATTCAGCTCACTTCAGGTGAGTTTCAATTACTTTTCAGTAATTTACTTCTTTGGTTACTAGCATGTAAAGTGGATTCAATTTAAAAGAAATTAAATGAAATCATATGCCATAGAGAGGCTCGGTGGAAATGTTATTGGCATGAGGAGCATTACACATTCAGCTTACTTCAGGTGAGTTTCAATTACTTTTCAGTAATTTACTTTTTTTATAAAAGAGAAATAAAAGCTAAAGCAAATTTAAAAGTGATAAGTATCATTTATGCAGCATAATGAAATGGCTGTGCTCGTAAGATAATTAGTGGCATGCATCTTTGTTCAGTCAGTCAGTTAAGTGCCATACCTGATACACGCTTGGGCAATCATGTCTCAAAAGAGACACGACTGACTAGGCAGAAGAATATCCCACAGTAGGTTGTCATTACTTCCCATGGTAGACTGATTGCCAGCCTAGGCTATAGAACCCAATCTGTCCTGTTATTTAAACCATAACTGGAGGGAAGAGATGGATTAATAGCTTTTCCAGAGGTATTTGCGCATAAGTGAATACAAGGACTAACCAGAATTTGAACTCGGCTCCTTGATTTCTTGTTCCAAGCAGATATCCACTGCACCACAACACACATCTTCATTACTTTGCATTTTACTTCATATTTCATCAGTTACAATCAACAAGTGAAAGAATGAAGCAGCTATACCATTGCTCACAGTCAGACACATAGATCCAATATTTTTTTGTTTGCAGCATTAGGGACTGCCTGGATATGTGTGTGTGTGTGTGTGTATTTTATATAGTACATTAAAAGCATTAGTTGCGCACTGTAATGAGACTGACCGCAATGTTGATTTAAAAAATGCTACTGTAATTATATGGATAGGCATTGGTGGTGCAGTCAATATCAGCTTGAAACGAGAAATAGAAGAACTGAATTTCAATTCCAAGTGATTAACATGCAAATACCCCTGAGAAAGGTATTAATCCATCACTTTTCCCTCTAGCTATGGGTTAAATAGCAGGACACATTGAGCTCTATAGCCTTGGTTGGCAATCAGTCTACTGCAGAAAGTAATGGCAACCTACTGTGGGAAAATATTCCACCCAGTCAGTGGTGTATCTTTTGAGACATGATCACCCAAGCGTGTATCCCATGTTAATAGACTAATTGAAAGAGAAATCAATTTATAAAGACAAAAATGTTTAGAAAGCGCCTTAATACCTAGATTATCTACAATAAATTTTTACATTTCACCATTTTTGGAAGATCTATTATCACAATGTGGTATATTTAAAAAAATCAATGATAAAAACAAAAAGAGTAAATAAAAATCACCTTTTTCTGCTTTCTAATATTAATCATCTGAGAGATGCTTTCTGCCTTCCGTCAGTATGGCTGATGCTAACCTCCAGGTCAGCAACTTGTTGCACCTTCTTAGGTTAACTTTGTCAATCGACAAAGTGGAAAATCTACATTAAATCTATGGCTAAGAAACCATCTAACATCCTGTAGGAGTCTGGGCACAAGTGTGCATACCATCCATGATTCACACAACTGTCTACCAATCAGCTGAGCCAAGCACTGTGTAGCACATGCAAAAATTCATTGACAGTCTCCTTAGTATATAGTTACCTTGCCATGCACTGGTCAAATGTACTGAAAGAGTTTGTATATATGGTGAGAGCCCCACCTCTCAGTTGTAGCAGCAGAATATGCTTGATCCTCTTCATGTTTTACAGTTCACATACCAACTTGACATTCCCAATCTAATTGGAGTAGATAGACTAAACTATCGCCTGGTTCACACTCTACCCACGTCTACTGTACAGGTGTAGAGGCTCATCCCTTGTTCCCTGTTTAGGATGTGGTTTCTGGCTTTTTTCCAATCTTTTCACTCTTACATAGCCTCCTGCACATCAGTGGCATTACTGCCTTGCTCGGGGTGATATGATTAAAAAAAAAAAACTATAACTGTTACATAAGTGGCAATGAACACTAAACTGATGGAGATATCAAATGCCTTCTCCACCATCTTATAGAAAAATTAAGTACTGCTGAAATAACTTGTAGCAAAAAGGTTGTAAACTTATCAGTTATTCTGTTTTGTAAACAATTCACACATTCTGTTTACTCTCAAACACTAACTGCAACGTGTGTAGCGTGTTTGATTAAACAGTAACTGCCTCTAACCTTGCTCTGCCAATTTTTTTAAAAATTTTATTCACAGGCAAAATTTATATATGTGAAAAGGTAATCTTGTGAGCACGTTTTTTTTTTGACAGTTTACGTTTGAACATGTTTTCACCTTGAAGGTTAGTCATTTTCTTCTAACATTGCAAAATATGCATAAAACTGTGGGCCTCTTTGCTCTCCAGTAGTTCACTACAAATGCGTCAACTCTTTGTCTTTGCTATATTTCAGTGACAATTGTTCTAATGAGCCATTGGTTTGGTATCATGACTGCATGAATTTAAGCATACTATTAGATTGGCCAATCGGTCTCATTGTTTTACTCTAACTAGTTGTTTTTTTACTTCCTTGCCACCTATGATCTTCAAAAATTCCAATGAAACATATTCGCTCTTCCTAAATCCTGTCCTTTTATTATTCTTTCTCCTCAAAGTTTTCTTATTCTCCTTCACTTTTGTAACACCTTAAAACATTGGGGGCATTTTCCTCTTTCTTAGGATAAGATGTTTTAAAAAAGAAGTCATGTCTAAACACTTTAAAAGTTGAAGTCATCAGAATGTAATTCTATTTAATGATAAGCTGAAATGAAGTCTGTTTTTGAAAAGTAGCATTTGTTTGCAAGTTCAGTGTTAAATGAACTGCTGTCTAGTATAGTATATCAATCATGTCTGGTAAGGCTATTCAGTGTATGGTGATGACTGAAGCATCAATAATTACCATCAAATTTTGGAACAAGATGGAGAGGACTTGTCAGTTCTTTTTTTAAAACATCTTTATTTAATTCTGCTTATAATGATCTAGCTTTTTTTTTTCTTTATATTTTTCTGCTTTTGGCTTCTGGTATCTATCTTGTGATAAATTTTGTAATATTTTCCACTTGTTTCCATTAGGTGATGAAACACTTGCTTATTTCATTAATTCATTCACAAACGTAAGATCAACAATTTGCTAAAGATGTACTTAGATTTAAATTAATCTTGCTTTCTCTAATATTTTCTTGAAGAAATTCATCTCCATGTTTGCTTGTTGATATTTTATTTTCTCAGTAATGTCAGGTAAGATTGATAACATGGTTGAGCCTAAACAATCCTGTTCAAAAAAAGTTGGTAATATTGGGTGAAGGCTTCATTATTTTACCAATTGATTTTATTTAGAATTCTTATTTATTTTTTCTTTTTAGAATTAAATGCACAATATTGTTGAGAATGTCTCTGAAGAAAGGGATTTTTTCTTTAATAAATTCAACAAGTAAAGCTGAAATAACAAACAAACAATCTTGGGATGAAATTGTGCTTCTAATATAGAAAATCCAGTCATTCACTTATAGCAGGTATATCTTATCAATTCCGTTTGTAGTGAAGGGTAATTGCATACCATTGCAGGTTAACGAAATTTGGCCTTGTGGAAGATAGCCCATGATAAGTCATAAAATGATTATAAAATCAAGAAAGGCAATTTGAGTATAAAATAACATTTATATGTTTATACACATATCAATTAATGTTTTACAATTAAAGTAATGCTTGAAGGATAGGTCCAACGGAGGTTAGTGTTCATGACAAATAATAATGAGCTGAAAGACTTAGGAATATGGAGAGTGGAGGTATGTGAGGACTGTTCATTTTGAAGTTGCCACTTCTAAGGTCCATAAGTCAGTAAGTTGGTTTGTGGGGAATGTCTTTGAAGAGGTCACTCCTGAGGTCAGGAAGTACTTTTGAGACAGGGAGGAAGGAAAGAGGCCAGCATAGTAGCCGCTCAACATAAGTCAAGAGGAGACACTGGTTACTTTAGCCTGTCTGTTCTTCTGTCTAAAGATGCCTTTTGTCTCCGCTTTTTATATCTGCTTTTTGGATTAAACAGCTCGTTTTGAATTTCACGCTTGTATTTGATTCCGGGCTTCCCATTGGCTGGTAAATCAAATTCACGTAGGCTCGCAAAATGGAAATTTGATATTCGATTAATTTTTATGTTTCAACTGGAACATCTGCGCGAACTCAGATGCGCACAATGAGTTTTGTTCATTTGCCTTTTTGTTGTGAGAGAGCAAACATCCGGTTCATCGCTTTTGTTTGCTCGGTATCACCACACATTGCTATTTCCATGAAATCTGTTTCTTTACTTGAAAAATCTCGTGCTTGATATATTTCATTCATTTTTAAATAATCATATTGTTGTATAACTTTTACACATGCAGTTAGACAAATTACTCAGTCATAATTGTTCCGATGTCATATTTCTAAAATGTATCCGCCATACACTCAAATCATCTGTAATTGAATAAGTACATGCTCACTAGTCAAATGTTGAGGCTAGAATTGCTTGCTCAATTTTTCATCTGTGAAGATATCACAATTGATTCATCTTGTTACTATTAAATGGATATACATTTGTTTCTTTCTGCCATGACAAGTTTCTTTTTAGGACGTAAAATTTGGTATATTCTGAAATTTCAACATGTCAAATCTTACAATTATTGCATATGCCATAACAGAAATTTTTATAAATTTAAACCTCCTCTGCAGCAGTGCCATATTGTTTTACTGTGTTATTCTATGATACATGATCAGCAGTAAACTTCTTACCTGTCTCTTCACTATACACCTTATTTTTCATCTCAAAGTATGCAATTAAGTACAATCCTATTTATCAATCCACTACACACATTTTCAAAAAGTAAATTTGTTGGAAATCAAACAAAATATTGATACACCAATCAGAAGAGTAATAATCACTGAAGAACATGGCTGAATTTCTATGAAGAAGAATCAAAATAGAAGATATTTAATCTCATAATTCTGTGTCAAACCTATTCATAACCCAAACAAAACCTCTATCACATTTTCATAAACTTTCAAACACTTTTGATAGTCAAACATGAAATATATGTAACAAAAAAAATATAACATATCAAAGAGGTTGAACCTAAATCTGTATAAACTGTTTCAGGGTTCTCTGTAGACAAGTCAGATTCCAGATATTGGTCACTGTACGTCAAGACTGTCTTCTGTCCCTTTTGTTCTTTATCTTAAATGCATTATGAATGATGCCCTTCAAGAACCTTAGAGCACAGTCAAGATTAGAGGTTGCAATATCAAAGGCTTACCTTGGCTTTGTAGGCCTCAGCAGGGTCAGCTGACAGTACTGGCAACTCGGGCTGTCATCCAGGGTGCCATCATGTCGCCATGTCATGTTTCTGATGTTCCAAATCTAAAGTATATAATAATGACTATGCAATAATCCATGTCTCAAGAATGATTAAATTCAATGACTATTTTGTCAATGGAAAATGATATTATAAAGAAGACTAGTGTAGAAAGCTTCCTGAAAAGGTTTTCATACCTAAAGGCTAAGAAAAATTTTCAGGATAATGAATGTTTTCTTTAGCTTGTATTAAACTGTATCCTGTAATGAAATCATTATTTGACATTTTCAGTTTTTCTCCTTGTGAAAATTTTTAAAAATCATAGTAGTAAGGGTGCCAAGGTTCAGCTTGACCAAGATGCTAGCAATCCTAGCAACCTGGGTGACATGAATCGTCAAGCTGGTGAAGAAGAGAAACTCAGGCTGGAGAACCTGAATGAAACATCCTTGGAAGACAATGGAAATAAGCTAATGGTCATGAAGTAGGGAAACTTCTATATATATATATATATATATATAAAAGAACAGATTTGTACCCACAGAAAGAACTAATTACTTTGAATAAAATAGACATTGTACTAACCCAACCTGAGGAACCTTTGGGCCAATTCTCTTCAAAGGCTTACGTAGGCTTTATTGTAGATGGTAAATACAGGACAAAGGAAAACAAATGATTTCTTACAACAATGGGGGTAAAGATGGAGCTCATCTAAAAATAAATTTTAAATTTATTGATAAAAATATATTTTTAGACGAGCTCCATCTTTCCCCTCATTGGTGTAAGTAATCATTTGGTGTTTTCCTTTGTCCTGTATTTACAATAAAGCCAATGCAAGCCTTTGAAGAGGGTTGGCCGAAAGGTTCCTCAGGTTGGGTTAGTATAATGATGTCTATTTTATTCAAATAAATAAATATATACATGTATATATATATATATATATATATATATATAATCAAAACAAAATCTGAAAAGTTTAGTGCTAAATTAACTTATCTTGTATAATATATAAATCAAGTATTGTGAGACTAGTCTATGTATGCTGATGACTGTAATATTGATAATTATCAGATTTAAGAACGACATCAAGGACTTGTCAACTTTTTTTAAAATATGTTTATTTAATTCTGCTCATATTAATTCAGCTTTTTTTCTTGATATCTTTTCTGGTTTTGGCTTCTGGTATCTATTCTGTGGTAACATGATTCCCAGTATCTATTCTGTGATAAACCTTGTAATATTTTCCAGTGGTGTTTCCATTATGTGGTGAAACATTATATATAATAAGCAAAAAACGATCTGATATAGAACTGTTTCAGTAGCAGCACAAACAATGGTAGCTGTGACAAAATTAAAATCCATTTGATTTGTTATGGAAAACACAGCAGCAACACAGTTTTGTTGAAAGCTGTGGCCCCCATACGTTTCAGTGGATTTATAGTATTGAAAAGATCTTATTGAAAACAAAGAGTATTGGATAATTGTAACATGTCCTTCTATATGGCAGTGAATGCTAGGCCATTTCTATAGAGATGGAGAGACTCAAAGCAACAGGAGTATTGTTCTACAGAAGGATGCTAAGGATACCATGGACTGAACATGTGAGCAATGAGTGTTGGAGAGGATGCAAATGAAAAGAAAACATACTTAACATAAAGAAAAGACAGATTTGGTTTCTGGTAGATGTAATGAGGAAAGAGGCTTTGGAGAATCTGATACTCACAGGATAGAGAGAGAGAAAGGCAGTATGAGACATACTTGATAGGCTTGAGCAAATGCAGAGCAGAGTCTGGGAGGGATACCAAGAGGACAAGTACTGAGTGATGAGATAAGTGCACATGAAAGTCCATGATTGCCTACATTCAAAAGGGATATGGCACAGGAAGAATTTTTCATTGAAAAGTTCTGTTTGAAACCTTCATGAAATGGGCATGTTTAGAGTTTGTCATTACTCAGTCTTCAGAAAAAAAAAAGTTTGAATCAATTGACAAAGAAACAGGAATCTCGTTTCAGTTGTTAATGAGTCTTTTGATCTCTGTCCATTTCTTCGTTTTTCTCCTTAGAGTAATGGAGTCACTTGGTGAAGATTTCTGGATACAAGCTGATAATCTTGTAATTGACTTTTGCAAAGTTTCATGCTTGTGTGCGTTTTTTTTTTTATGTTTTTCACCTTTTGATTTTTTTCAATCTTTGGATTTACTTAAACCAACAAGTTCTTTTTACTATATATGATTAATTTTCAAATATAACAACATTTTCTGTTTTTTTTTTTTTTAAATTTCATAAGCTCCTCCATATCACTAAAATCTGGTTGGTGTGTGTTTCTATATCAAGCAATTGAATGACAAAATGTAACGCTTCATTGTAACATGCTTTGTTCTCTCAATGTACTTCAGAAGATTTAGGGAACAGAATGCATTGCACAAAATTTAAACTTTTACATTCAATTCCCTAACAATGTTCTGAGATGGAGAATATTATGAATAGTCTATTTTCACATGTAGACCACAGTCAAACCAGATGATGAAATTACAAAAAAGAAATAGAAAACATTTATCAATCAAACCTTTTTCATATGTGAAATTGATAAACATTCCCTCTTTTTTGTAATATATTACTAACAAATGGGCATTTCGTACATGACTGTTTGGTACAACTCTGTAAACCAGTAGGTGAGAAGAAAAAATAGCAGATTTATTAAAATTAATTTTCCTTGGAACGAGAAATCGGGGAGCCGAGTTTGAATTCCAGCTGAATTCATTGCATTCACTTATGCAAAATACCCTTGGGGAAGGTATTAAGCTGTCTCTTCCTTCCAGTTATTGGTTAAATAACAGGACAGATTGGGTTCTATAGCCTTGTTTGGCAACCAGTCTACTGCAGAAAGCAATGGCAACTTACTGCAGGATAATGTTCTGCCCAGTCAGTCATGTCTCTTTTGAGACATGATTGCCCAAGCGTGTTTCATGTATGGCACTTAACTGACTGACTGTTAATTATTTTTTAAAATTTAAAAAAAATTTTGTTTATTTTATTTTTTTTTACCCCACCAATGTATGTATGGGTGCATGGCTAAGTGTCTGGAAGGTTCACTTTCTGACCATGAGGCCTGAGTTCAAATCTCATTATGGTCAATTAACCAAGAAAGTGAGTTCTTGATTTTTATCAGTCTGAAGGAAGCAATGCCAGGCAAGTCATTATGACCAAGGATTTGAGTGTCCTGGCATTTTTCAGACTGTTATTCATGCTAAATAATGGAATTATCACAAAAAATGTAACTAAGGTCTACTCAGCATCATTGCAGTATAATCCACAGGTGGGCTCTGTGGGTTTTCAAAAACATATGTGGCTAAGCAGGTGTCCCCAAGTTTCTCAACATCAATTCTATTCTTGCTCTATCCTTAACTTGATATTGAGCACTTTATTACAAAATATGCTTGCCTTCTACCAACCTGTCCATGAGCAAGAAATAACTTGCAAAATTTTAATGCATCCAAAACGAAACTGCTATTTTAGTCATCTTAAAGAACCCTTTTTTTGTCTTTTCCCAGCTCAGCCATTATTAACTTTTTGGAGAGCAATTGTGCTTTTTTGATCTCACAATTTCCAGTGTCGTGAAGTAGGGTAGTCATATTAAATCGCGAGCAGTATAGACCGGCATTGCTCGGGTGTAATGAAAGCATTAAAACTAATCTATGATCCTGAAGCTCAGACTCATCCTAAAGAATATTTGTGTGAAGGTTGGTGAGAATCGGATAAAAATTGTGGATTTGTATAAAGGACATACAGACAGACTCGCACACACACAAACATCTTACCTTTTATATATGTATGTGTGTATATATATATATATATATATTATCAATTTTCTGCACTATTGTAAGAACTGCAACCTTGAAACTTCTAAATATCATTTCTTATGTTTTTGTCTATGAGTATATCAAATTTGATTAAAATTGGACCACTCCTTCTATAACCCAATTTTTTCATTATCGATTCGATATTTATAAGGGGTACCTTGATACAAAACCTAGCTAAGAGCACTCGCAGACGCTTATAGTACAACTGTGTAAATTTTCAAGAAAATCGGTTCAGCCATATCGGAGTCTATAGGTAACGGATGCACAAAGTTCCATTTATAAATAAGTTTAGATAATTTTAAAATGTATACAGTGTCTTTCTTGGGACCCTTTTCCCAGGGCTGCATCATATATTTATATATTTGTCTTTCGTCTCTGCATTTAATCATGCTGCCACATATGGTCTGATGCTCCTCCTACATATCTCAAGATGCTTGACATAATTCAAAGAATTTTATAATGTAATGTTCTCATTCCTGACCTAGCATCCCATTCTCAATCACACTCTCATTATTGTGATGTGGCTTCCCAATGTCTTTTATATATTTTCAAAGCAATTTTTTAATGAGCTTTTTTCCTTGCTATCTCAACTGCAGAAATTTAAACATATTACTAACTTGGTAGCTAGGTTGTGATGATAAATATTCACTTACCAGAGTTAAAGCATCCAAGATATTTTGCTTGTCGGGCTGCCGTTTTGTCATGGATATGTGCATAAACCTGTGCTAGGCAGTTTTTTCATCAGCTGCATACTATCCTCTCACAAGTTTGGTCCAAGAAAAGTACATTCTTTGACATTCGTTATTTTATGCTAATTGGCATATGCTGAGGACTGTTCGAGAACGAGGCCAATGGCAACGATTGATGTGTCGGCAGTGTTTTTGGTCAATAAAAACAGTCTGGGACATTGGCTGGGAATGCAGTTGGGACTGTAGTGATACACAATGTTATAGAGGTTCGTATTAAGTTAAGACACTGCTTATTTTTGTCTGGAAGCTGGACGCTAGCTTCGAAACCACCAATAGAGCAAGCGACATAATTACCAGTGTCTCTCAAAACATGGGAGAAATACACTGATTAACAACATAGGTTTCTTGTATTTTTGAAATAGCTAGATGTAGCCTCAGATTCTTTTCTGGCTTCTTGCCTCCGTGTCACCTTTTATGTGCCATGTCCTTTCATGATGTAGGCAAATCACGGCTTTCCGCATCTCCGTGTCCCTGGTGGCTCTTGGCATGCTTTGCACCCTGCAACCTTCATTCCATCGTCCACCGGATCAAGTCTTTCAAATATGTTATCTACTGCTTTCCCTTTTCCCCTCTATCTGGCCTGTTAGTATCAGGTTCTTCAAGCTCTCCTTCCTCATTGCATGTCCCAGGAACTTTAGTTGTCTCTTCCTGAGGCTCAGTATTAATTTCCTTTTAGTTTCCATCATTTCCAAAACCTTGTCTTTGTTCACATGCTCAGTCCATGATATTCACAGCATCCTTCTGTAGAACCAGATTTCAGTTGCTTTAAGTTTCTCCTTCATCTTTGATGATATTGTCCAGCATTCACTGCCATATTGAAGAACGGACATCACATAGAAATCGGGTATTGTTTTCTTTGTTTCTAGCAAAATTGAAATTGTCCTGTTTATTAATACTTTACTGAACTTCTGGAATGCTTCCTTTGCCATGCCTATTTGCCTTTGGATCTCTGTGTCGCACTTTCCGTTTTCTGTTATAACACTTCCCAGGTATTTAAATTTTTGTACCTGCTTGATTCTAGTATCCCCGACCTGTATTTAGCATATTGGGCTGCCTTTTTACTGATGATCATGCATTCGGTTTTCTTATAAAGCTTATTTTTGGTCAATTTTGTATCTAATGTAGTCTTGTTAGCAAGTTATTCTCTGATGACGAATCCTGGCATAACTTCTAGGGTTCTCCCTTGTCACCTATGATCTTTAAAAATGTAAATGCAGCAAAAACTCATCTTTTGTCTTCCAGAAACCTGTTCTTACCTGTCTCTTCTATTCACTGATGTCATCTCATTTTCCTTCACTCTCACTTACCCCTTGCATCTTAGTGACATTTGTGCCTTGTTTGGGGAGAAATGACTAATAAAAAATAGTTTCTATATGAGTTAATAAAAATTATTTCACTGTGCAGTCAAGTTTAAGAAAAGTAATAAAGTCAAAAAGTTCTTTAATGTCTGTGTTGCTGTGTCTTCTCCAAATAAAGTTATTAATTTCTTTAGAATAAATTTTATGGGAGGCCAGACTTTATTAAAGTTCAAAAATAAATAGAGAACTGAAAATAATAAGCAATCTTTTTTTTTTTTAATTTCTTTTTTTGTATTTTTTTAGCAAGAATCAATATTTCTATTTTTTCCATGTGGCATTTAACCTTCATTGAATATTTTCATTAATTCTGTATTTAAATTTGTGCATTATTTATGCCATTTAATAAAACAGTTTCATAATGGTCTTTTAATACAGACGACAATTTTATTTATTGCAGAATATAAAACAGGTTATTATGAATCTCATCCTAACTTAAGTCATAATATTCTCATGTGTTCACACCTCATATTATTTAATGTCACTACTTCTTCTGTTCGTCACTCTTCCTCCTTTACTCTCTGTCCGTTTTGCGCCCTATTTCTGTTAATCTCACAGACTCTGACTTAGGCAATTTTTCTTTTTTTTTTTAATCATATCACCCCGAGCAAGGCGTTAACGCCACTGATACACATGGGGCTACGTAAGAGTGAAAAGATTGGAAAAGAGAAAACCGGAAACCGCATCCTAAACAGGGAACAAGGGATGAGCCTCTTCACCTGTTCAATAGACGTGGGTGGAGTGTGAACCGGGCGATAGTTTAGTCTATCTGCTCCAATTGAAAAAAAAAAAAAAAAAGAAAAGAGTGAAAAGATTGGAAAAGAGAAAGCCAGAAACCACATCCTAAATAGGAAACAAGGGATGAGCCTCTTCACTTGTTCAATAGACGTGGGTGGAGTGTTATGAGGATCAGTGAAAATCTAATTTAACATCAATTTACAGAATATGTAAATTGACACAATTATTAATAGGATTAAGGATTAATATTTCTTTACATATTTTCCATTAAAATATGCAAATTAAACAGATAAAAAAATATCAACTTTAAAACATCTTAATCCTTGTTAATAAAAAGAGCTTTTAATGAAAGCCATATCTTTTTAACACTGTTGGCATGTATCATTTACCTAGAGGCTCTTGGGATTTATGTGTGAGAATTACTAGGTTGCATCAACAAAAATCAGTATAAAAAAAAAATGGAGGCAAATCTTAGAAGTTTTTGTCCTTTTACGCAGAGGATATCACCAGGACAAGATGGGTCTTTAAATTCTTAAGAAATTAAGAACTAAAAGCTTATTTTCACACCGAGATGTGAAAAAGCTTGCTGGAGCTGACATCCTGAGAAGTTATACTATTTAAACCCCAATGCTAACCTGTCAAAAGTCAGTCGACATAGGAGTGGTTAGCTGAAGACCTAACAATGTAATGAAAGAAAATTCAAAAAGCTGACCTGGACGCAGGTCATGTCAGTTTCATTCATTTTTCATTCCACATTGCCAGAGAGAACAAATGGACACATTAAGTACAACCTCTTTCCTTGTTTTGCCCTCCCTCTCTCTCTCAACCTGTTGCAACCTGCCAAAAAGAGGAAGGAACAAAGACTTTACATTCTGCTACTACAAAACCATGAACTCTAAACTTCTGCGGATATTTTAAATACCTACATTATGAACATTTTCTACAATTCTAGATATCCTAAACTTTTTAATTGCACATTAATTTCTACAACTTGTGTTATTCTTTCCTTTTAATAAATTTCTATTTTAAAATGCAAAATGTATATTTTATTCTTACACAATTCCACATTTTCCAACCTGCCAACAACCAACCTTCTGATAATAATAAAAAGCTTCTGATAATTCTTCTGATGATAATTCTGGATAAAATTTGTAAGCTGTGGGGAGTTTGGTCATGTCTGATACAAGGCCGAATTAAATAGAATTAACAAGCTCTCCAAAACTACAGGTCTTGTTTTTTTCCATCTGCTTTTAGTGACTAGTGAACAATGTGTTGGAAAGAACTTATTGGAGAAGAACAGTTAAAAAAAAACAAAAAAAACAAAACTAACTTCATTTGAAAACAGCAGAAGACAAATAAGAGAAAGAGGGTTCAAAGAAAAAAGGGTTCTCCTGAACCCTCCTACCCTACCATGAAGTGGGTGTTGACTCATTTTATACAGAAAGAAATGTATAGAAGTGCCCCTCATACTCAGTCACAGGTTCTTCCATAGACATTGATACTGCAAAAAATAAAAAAATAAAAAATAAAAATTGATAAATATGTATTTTGATGCAAAGCGCAATGATTGTCATGCAGATGTACTACGCTTTCTTCATGTGCCATCTCCCTTCAGGTTGTAGGCGATCATGGACTTACACTTGGCTCTGTCTCTTGTGCTCTCTCAATATTTTTCTCCTTCATATATCTCCCAAACCTGCTCTGTCATTTATTGTTCTTCTTTATGTGCGCATCCCTTCAGGACGTAGGCGATCATGGACTTCCACTTTGCTCTGTCTCTTGCCGCCTTCAATATTTTTCCTCTTGGTATCTCTCCCAAACCCAGCTCTATCATTCATTCTTCTTCTTCATAGGCTGTAAATCTTCAGAACGTAGGCAATCATGGACTTCCACTTGGCTCTGTCTCTTGTTAATCTCAAGAATTTCCCTCTTGGTATCTCTTCCAAACCCTGCTCTGTCATTCATTCATTCTTCTTTATGTGTTATGTCCCTTCAGGACGTAGGCAATCATGGACTTCCACTTGGATCTGTTTCTTCTTGTTTTCAATATTTTTCCTCTTCGTATAACTCCGAAACCCCGCTCTGTCATTCATTCTTCTTCATGTGCCATGTTCCTTCAGGTTGTAGAAGATCATGGACTTACACTTGGCTCTGTCTCTTGTTGCTCTCAACATTCTTTCTCTTGGTGTCTCTCCCAAGCCCTGCTCTGCCATTTGCTTTGGCATATCAAGTAGATCTCATGCTGCTTTCTCCTGTCTCTTTTTCCTTCTATGGATCCTGTGAGTATTAAATTTTCCAGGCCCTCCTTCCTCATTACATGTCCCAGAAACCTCATCTGTCTCTTCCTTATGTTAAGTATGAGTGTTCTTCAAGTTTCCATCCTCTCTAACACCTCGTTAGTCACATGCTCAGTCCATGGCATCCTCAGCATCCTTCTGTAAAACCACATTTATACTACTTCAAGCTTCTCTTTCATCCTTGAGATCATCCAACATTCATTGCTATACAGAAGAACAGATACCACATAGTAATCTAGCACTCTCTTTGTTTCCAATGAAATTTTTCTGTCTTTCAAAACTCTGGTTAGCTTTTGAAATGCTAACTTGGCCATGCCAATGTATCTTTGGATCTCAACATTATACTTTCCATCCTATCATCATGCCTTCCAGGTATTTAACTTTGTTTACTTGTTTTATTTTAGTTTCTCCTACCTGTAGTTGGCATTTTAAAATTCATTTCAAGTCATCTTTTAACTATTTTAATTAAATTTTATTGTATAGTTCTATTTTCTTTAAATATGCTAGTAAACAGTCTATCTTGGAGTATTCAAATAGTTCTTTTGACCCATCAACCATCATGGTCATTTAAGGGTCAGCTTTTGTATTTTGGGATCACATTTGTTTTGAAGTTGTTGCATGCATTAGAGTGGTTGTACACATTAGATTGTATAGATTTTTATTTTAATTAAATTTTATTGTTTCGTCCTACTTTCTTTAAATTAAATGGTCTATCTTGGTGTGTTCAAATAGTTATTTTATTGTTTTTGTGTTGTTATACTTTTTCCTTATAGATGAAAATTCAGTGCAGTCCATCATAAAGTGTCTTACAGTGTATGGAGCATGACAAGCTGTGCACCATGATAGTTCCTTTTTTTTCAAGTATGAATGGGTGAGTTATTTTTGTATGTCCACGGAGTCAAGAAAGAGTAACGTCTTCTATTTGTGGTTCTCTGTAACCCTGTATCCATTCACCTAGAATGGGTTTTATTGTTAGTAATTTATTTGGATTGCAGTTGTTCCAGTGGATTTGCCATTTATTTTGGAGATATGATTGTATTTCTACTTTTAAATCTGTGTATGTAATCTTATATGTTTGGTCAATGGGCTCTTTATGTGCATGTTATCATTTCCTCAGATTCCCACATGGCTTGGAATCCGAGGAAATGATAAGGCTGACACAACAAAGGATAATTTCTTTTGTATCTGACAATGATGTTAATTTGCACAATAATTTTATGGTTAGTGGGTTTTCTAATTTTTTATTTTGTCGAGTTGTCAGTACTGATAGAGAATCTGAAAAAAATGGAACTTTTTCCTTTTGCTTTGGGAGATGATATTAAGTGCCAAATCAATGGCTTTTGATTCAGCACTAAAAATAGATGCTTCTTTAGGAAGATGTTTTTGAATGACTTGATTCTCATAAACAACTGCACATCCTGTTGTGTCCTTATCCTTAGATCCATCTGCAAATATTGTGTTATATTTGGGATAATTGTTCAGAATTTTATTTAGAGCTTCCTTAAATATGTGTGGGTGTGGGGTGCTTTTGTTGAGGTTACATAGTTTCAGTCCCACTTTTTATTTTTTTTTTATTTTCCAAGGTGTAATAATTGGTTTGATGGTGTCATGTATGTTGTTTTTTTTTTTTTTTTTATCATTTCACCCCGAGCAAGGCGGAAATGCCACTGATGTGCAGGGGGCTACATAAATGTAAAAAGATTAATTAGAAAAGAGTGAGGAGTATAAACTAGTTAGAAAGGAACAATAGAAAGCTGAGAAAACAGGTGCAATGACAGATACATAGGTGGAGAGAAAGGGAAGGTTATACGGGGGAGGGGAGAGAGCTAGAGTCCGGTGGTTAGTAGATGAGTATTGACTTTGCATTTAAATTTCTGGAGGTTGTAGCCGTCAGGAAAGCAAGAATACGGGAGTGAGTTCCACAGGTGGGAAGTGCGAGAGAAGAAGCTGCAGGAGTAGAATTGTCATCTGCATTTGGATAACCTGACTGTGAATGGGTGGGACCCAGTTGCCAGTCTGGTTGCACGAGTAAACACCTGTTGAGGAGGCATCAGTGACTTAAGTTCGTCTGAGCAGAAGCCATGAAAGTATTTATAGAACAGACAAAGGGAGGCCACATTTCGACGATGGGGAAGTGGTTGCAGTCGAGCCGAGGAATGTTAGCTTCTTCAATTATGCTTTTCATTCGGATTCCAAAAGATCTTATTGCATTTTCTTTTCTTTGAAATAGTTCTTTGTACTTTGGTTTAAATATGGGTTTAATGGGCATGATTTTATTTTCATATAGAATTGTAGTGTCAATTTCTGCCTTTGTATAGCTAAAGGAGATTCATTCACTTCTACATACAAACTTTCCACTGGAGATATTGAAAAGGCACCTAGTGCCAATCATGGTCATTGATGGTGTATTCTTTCTATTATTTTTTTATGATTTTTGGGTTGATCCATAAATGAAGCAACCATAGTCTAATTTGGAGCAAATTAATATTCTATATAATTTTAATAATGTACTTTTATCTGTGCCCCAATCAGTGTGTGCCACCACTCTCATTAATTGAATGGCTTTATTGCATTTTACTTAGTTGCTTTATATGGGGAATAAATATTAATTTGGAATCAAAAAGAAGCCCATGGAATTTATATATCTTGTTATGACTATTAAAGTCTCCCATCAGAATAAATGAGCTTGGAAGTTGCTTGATAAGATGCTTTAGTTCTTCTGTTTTTATCATATCACTAGCAGTATAGCTCGGCGTTTCTCGGGTGTAATGAAAACTTTAAAACTAATCCATGGTCCTGGAGCTCAGTCACTTTGGACATTGGCATGAAAGACGAAAAAGCAATAGTTGTTTCCAGTTAAAGCGAAACTGTAGACTGAAAGAAAAATGAATGGATGTAAGTCAAATTTTGATTTCCTGGTATTGATATCAAATTTTCATGGTTGTGAATGTAACATTGCAAAGATTTGAGCTGCTTTTAGAGATCAATATGATTTGGGAGCTTGAGGAAATGTACTTAACAGAATCAGCAGAAGACCACATTACTGAGAAAGATATACCACAGTGTGTCAATATTTTCATCAATGAACATGATTTTAGTGTGCAATTCAACAAGAAGATTTGAACTGTCTCATGGAAATTGGCTTGCAGTCAAACACCTAAAAGACAAAAAAAAAAAACAGTACCAGAGTACACTGTGCCTGATGATGTCTGGGATGAATACAGAAAAGAATTGCAGCTGTGGCTAGACCATGAATGGCTGCTGCCATATCCAGAAAGTGAGCTCAGTTGAACCAATGACCTGATTCCAATGGTGGTGATAGTGGTTCAGGAGAACTCACAGGTTTGGTCAGTACTTGATTACAGGGAAGCATTCACTGCTGACAAATTTGTGCACCCAGAAGCCGAGGGAATGGCGAGGGCATTGAGTGAATGGATTCCTATTAGATTTGAAGAAAGCTTATCTAGATACACATTGATAAGGAATTGTGGCACTTTCAAACTATGTTAATCCAGAGCAAGAGGTATTTCCTTATGTGGTCAAGATTTGGTTTAAATTTTGCACCTCATTATAAGCTGTCATCAACTTGGTCATGTTTCAAGACATGTCAATCAGAGATGTCACATCAGCTTACATAGATGATAAATTTGTCAACAATGCATTGGTTTTTATGGCACAGGTAAGGGAATTACTATCCAGTTATGGACTGCATTGCAAAGATCCAGAAAGACAAATGAGGGATATCACGTACTACAGTAGTAGACACTTTCTATCCTTTATTGATTGTGGTCTATCTCAATTTGCAATATGGTAACTTATTTCTGACAAGACTCCGACAGTGTTACTAACCAATTAACGTCGTTTTTGAGTCAGGTCCAGCAAACAAAATCTTAACTGACAATGACAGAACTTCCACATGTGGGCACTTCAGAAAATTCCTCAGGGACTAGAGAGTGTAGTTTTGATTCCAAAGTGCTTATGCACTGACCAAGATTGATATAGTAGAATGGAGTCACAGAAGCATTGCCAATAGAAAGCAGTGCTCCATACCAGAGGAAGTCTACTGGTATAACATCACAATTCTCCTGATACCAGCAATGCAGAGCCTGAACATGAGAACCCAGTGGTGATTCATCTGAAAATGTAGCTTATGCTGCTCCACTTCCCACCCCCACAAAGAAGTATTCAGCAGAAGAGGCATACCTCCGGTGGCATTTGCTGTAGTCATGAGGAAGTGTAGTAAAATCTTGCAGTGGGCAAAGAGGCCTAGATCAGGTTTGCATGCATGCTTTGAAACTCTAAAAGAAAATGACTAACCTTCAGGGCAAACACAGGTTCAAATGTGCCTAGTGTATGAACTATTGACAAAAAATTAAAATTAAGAAAAATTCTGACATTATGAGTTATACACTTAAAATAGATCCTGGAGTCAGATAATCACTCATGAGATCTTTTCATAAATGTAAATTTAGGTTTTGAGTAAGAAGATAAAAGAAATGTGCAGAATAAGGTAACAGGCAGAATGGTTATTTTTGTATCAAACAACACTTTACAAACTTTTCACGACAATGTCATTGTTGGATAAAAAGCAATGACATTTCAATGCTTCTGTAAAAAATATTTGTTTATGATGAACACAAAATCATTTGTTCTACCAATAAAAAAAATGGTTTATCCTACTGAACATATTCAATAGAAAGCAAATTCACATTTTCTTCTGTTTAATTTTTTCAAAGTGTCTATTTAGTTGGATTCTGATCTTTCAGAAGTCAGTCAGTTGAGTGCCATACGTGAAACATGCTTGGGCGATCAGGGCTCGAAAGAGACATGACTGACTGAGCAGAAGATTATCCCGCAGTAGGTTGCCATTGCTTTCTGTGGTAGACTGGTTGCCAGCCAAGGCTATAGAACCCAATCTCTCCTGTTATTTAACCCATAACTGGAAGGAAGAAACGGATTAATACCTTTCCCAAGGGTATTTGCGTTTAAGTGAATGCAATGAATTCAACTGAAATTCAAACTCGGCTCCCCGATTTCTCGTTCCGAGCCGATATCCACTGTACCACAATGCACATCCTATACTTTCAGAAGTATATAACTGAAAATTCATTTGGCGGCAATAGTAAACAATCCCAATGACCAATTTCTAATCAAATTTGGTTAATGATCCTGGTGTTTTGGGACATTTAAACAAACATCGAAGAAGCGGAAAAACACTTTAAAATCAGTAGTTAACCAGACACTGACATGACAGAAATTAAACTTAATTATTGATTGATCCTCGTCCATTGATTAGATTTATAATCTGTCAAAAGCGTATAACTTTACAAGGATTCATGCATGGTAAGTCATGCAAAACAAGTCAATGGACATAAAGAATGTAGAGTGGCTGAAATGTCATGAACAACGTCAAGAGTATTTCATTATTTTTATCATTTTTATTTATTTATTATCATTATTTTTTACTATAAAAATTTATTGCTGGTAATTTTCTTTAATGTATTTTTATATTTTCCTGCTTTTGGGGTCCACTATTTGCTCATAGATGGGACCCTAACTGGTGCCACCAACCTGGGTCAGGGTGGACAACAATAATTAAGAGGTAATTTCATGCTCCTGAAAACCTCCCGGCCAGAAGTCTTGCTGCCGGATGTAATTTATCATCATACTCAGGATGACAGCTATTCATATTACATATGAATGTAAAGTGTAATTTACAGAGTGAATTTAATACTTTATTTAATTTCACTTCCCGACTGTGGAATTCCCTTCCACACGATTGCTTCCCCGACGGCTACAATCTCCAGGAGTTTAAATGTAAGGTCAATACACACCTCCTAACACACTAACCTTCTCCCATTCTATCAAACACTCTTCCCAACCCTCATCCTCTGTATCCTTACTCATCTGTCACCTTTCTCCTGACATTCCCTATGTCTAACCACTCCTTCTCTTTACCTTCCCCTATATAGCTCCATGCGCAATAGTGGCAGTGGAATGCCTTGCTTGGGGTGAGATGATTAAAAAACCAAAAAATCTTTCAAAATTTGAGAATATACTGGAAAAAAAAATTAGAAAGAAAAAATACATTTTTTTTCTTCTTGTATTCTTATATTTCAATTTTTTTTATTCTATTAATTTTTATATATTTTCTGTTTCTTTTTTTATATTTCTGTTTGGTTAATTTATTCAAAATCATAGGTACTGTATTATTTGTCAGTTTCTTGGTGAAATTAGGTGTTTTTTTTGGAGCAAAGATATTTAATTAAGTTTTGTATTGTAGTTCTTATGGTTTATGCTCTAATTAGTTAACATCAATTACATTTTTTATAGTATTATTCCCACAATACAAGGTCCGAGAGTTGTTCAATTGTTTGTTTATGGCATATCAACCTCAATAGGTTATTTAATTCTGATTAGAATTTCACAATAGATTTGTATGAATACAATATATATTCATTGTAAGAAATCAGTTTGTAGATCAGGTTCCACTGATATATATATATATATATATATATATATTTTTGTAAAGTTGGTTTTGTCAAGTCAAATGCATTACCATTATATTTTTTATTAAAAAATATTTTGCTGGTAATATTTTTCTTTTCCAAAAAAGTATTGCTGGAATTTTCATTATAAAAATCCATTTTTATACTTTTATAGTATTTCAACCCCAGTTTGGGGGTTAACTATTTGCCCATAGTTAAGACCCTAACAAGTGGTACCACTCTGAGTCCTTTTTGAGAACACAAATTAAGAGGTAGTCCCATGCTCCTCAAAATTCCCCAGTTAGGGACTTTGCTGGATAAAGTTTATTGCCATTAGAGCCACTCAAGATAGAAGAGTAAAGAGCATAAGGATATGTAAAATAGGTAATGGTTGACTCTCGTTCTGAAGATATCAGAATTGGAGTGATCAAAGAAGTATTTTCCCTACCAAAAGAATATAAAAAGGAGGAGGAGGATGATTTAATTCTTTATGTGGCATGGTAGGTTCAAGGCTGTACAAGTCTAAAACTAGAGGAACTAAGAAACTTATCTTGTCGGAATATATACCATGGAAAATCCATAATGAGAGGCTAACAATATTTTGTCTGTTGGAAAAGAAATCTAAGATAGAAAAAATTTTGTCAGGGACAAAACTGTGTAGAAGCTTCGGAACTCTGTCAAGGGTGGAAAATGAAATTTGGGAAGCTCTACATCAGCTTTCATTACATCTTTACTTACTATAGGCAGGTCAACCAAACCACAAAAAGGGTCAGCTGAGCGCAGCAGAACCACCAAGAGACAGTTCAACCAAAATGACAAAGAGTTGGATTCTTAATGAATTACATTTTTTATATAAAAGCTGATAGGACAAGAATAACTGTACAACAGTGGTCCCTAGCAGACGAAACCAGGCACGTACTGCTCAGACTGTTCACCCACCTCCCTCTCTCCTCTTGCTTCAGTCACCTACAAGCAACCCTTACAAGATAGTTACAAGTGAATAAAATTTGATGACTGCTACAATTTCATGTCATGGTCTTTTTTTTTTCTTGGCCAAAGAAATGTTTTAATTACATTAATCCACAAGTGTTTGATTAAAAGCTGCAACCCAGGAATGAACCTGATGTCAAGTTTGAGCAAGGACAGAAGAACAACCCTGCAAATGACTCACATTAGTCTAAAAACTTGAACACATCCTTGATCTCATATTTTTTGCAGCATCCAGGTTTGCAGAAAGTCATCTGCAGTTAAAAAAATATATATATATATATATATATATATTCACTAGACCCAGAATAGTAAAACTTACTAATATCAATTGTTTTGAAGAACAATCAGTATGCACACACACACATACAAACACACACACACACACATATATATATATATATATATATATATATATATATATATATATATATATACACACACACACACACACACAGGATTAATGTGGAAAAGTTTGTCACTTAAATGACCAAAGTTATGCTTCACACCTCAGGGCTTTTTTTTCTTCTTTGTCTGACAAAAGCCCTAATTAATATATTTAATTTTAAAATGTCCTTATCACTACAGTTTAAGTCTCAACTCTAGCAATAAAGAAATTTTTGACAATTTTAAAATTAAATACATTAATGCTTTAGAAAAAACTAAACTCAATAATACTTTAGAATACTCCTTTAAAAACAAGGTAGGCAGAAAATTGCAGAAATCACTTGAATGTAACCTTATTCGGTTTAACCCATCCTTCAGTTGTAACGTCCAAACTACCATTAGTAAACTATTCCTTAACTGAAGTCATAAACATTTCTACCATTCACTCTCACTAAATAAAATCTTCATCAAAAACAATGTCAAAGTTAGTCATAGTTACATTAAAAACAGATATCTTTCACAAAATAATGCTATGATATCAAATAAATATTTGGCCCTCAAACATTTGTCACACAACTAAGAGCAAAAATGATCCTTCTAAAAAAAATTGCATCTGCGCTAAAAAGATAAACATGCCTATTGAATGGCCAGTGCATGTCAAAGTATTGTTTATAGAGCTCAAAGTCATTCGGATGATAATGTTAAATTTTACTTTGTAAGAACTTCTAACAGGCAGAAGATTAGTTTTAACAACCACATGTCTTTTAACAGTAAATACAGCAAAATTGCTGCTTTATCTGTACATTGAGAAATTAAAAAAAAACTCCAGTAAGAATCCAATGATTACCTGGAATATTGTAGCTAAATCCAAACATTATAATGAAAAAAAAAAAAGATAAATGTAATCTATGTTTTTTAGAAAAACTTGCCATCTTAAACCACATCAAGAATTCAAATTTGCTTAATAAAAGTGATTTAATAACCACATGCTGTCATAGAAAAAAAAATACTTAAATTGTTAGACCCAGATTCATACAGATCTTTCTTTACATTTGCCTATTTCTTTCTTTACCCCGGCAATATTACTTTTAACAATTATTAAACATCTTTTTGCTCCTTATATTTTTTTATTCACAATTTTACCCCTTAATTTTTATTTCATCTTATTTTTATTTCAATTTTAATTTTTCCTACATTTTTATGTAATATGTGAATATTTAAATTTTTAAGACTCATGATCTACGCCCCTTTAATTTCTTCTCCCTGCATTTTATTTTTTAATTTTTATTTTAATTTCAATTTTTATCCACATGTAACCACAGAATATTTAAATTTTTAATATTTTATTAGAAAGGCAATAACTTAAATTTATGAGATTTAATTTCCATAAACATTGAGTGAGCTTAAATTCAAATCTGTTAAATCATCAGTTTGAAATATGCACCTGATAATTGCATAATGCCTGAAACTCCGAGTCATGCCATAGGATAATATGTTTATTAAAATATATATATATTAAATACAGCTCTATTCATACATTGAGTATTATTTTATTGACATCTTTTATATATATATATATATATATATATATATTAATTATAGTTGTAATACCAATAACAACAGAACACAGAACTAATTCTGTCAAGATTATCAATAATTAAACTACAACTGAGATCGTCTTGAAACTCACCGGGAACAAACCCACAAGGAAAAGAAGGGGAAGAAAAAAAGAAACAAACGAAATACCTGAACAAAAAGTCAGGCATTCGTGAGAAAGAAAAAAACCCCAAGACGAAAACCTTAACAATAAAGAGCTCAATACAAAAGCAGAGTGCACAAAGCACTCAACACAAAAGTAGAGCAAACAAAATTGAAATTTGTTGACCCTCTTAAATATTTGCTCATAGTAACCCAAGAAAATATTTGCAAGAACAGGACCCAAGGGACTACCCATAGTGACCTCATCTGTTTGAATATACATAGTACCATAGAAACTAAATTCTACCCCTTCTGTGGCAACCCGCATACACTCCAGGAACAACTCTTCTGAAATGCAGGTACTACTCAAATTTCCTCTGTGTAACCAATCAGAACAAATACCAATTGTTTGTTGTAGTGGTACATTAGTATAAAGACTATGTCATGTGACACCATTAGTTTATCAGCAGAAGAAAATTCCAAGTTTCTAATTAAACTGGAGAAATTGAAGGAGTCAGAAATATTGTTTGTCAATAGTACAGCAGATATAGGTTGGACTGGCCATCTCATGTTGAACAGAGCCCACCATAGACAATATTGGTCTAAGTGGGACCCCATCTTTATGAATTTTAGGGAAGCCATACATTCTAGGTCACTGTGAACCAACCGGCCTGATTCGATTGTAGACGTCTTTTGAAATAAGATGTTCTTTATACAAAGACAATAAATGTGACAATAACCACCTTTGTGTCTTAGTTTCAACCTTAGCGGTGTTGTCACAAGACTCAGCTGGACCAGTTCTTTTAAACTTTGTAGAATCGGACAAAATTACAAGCATTTTATCCAAACAGTCTTGTTTATTTAGAATGACAACACCGGAACCTTTGTCTGGCTTGGTAATATAAATGTCTCCCCATGACTTCAGTGCCTTAACTGTTTGATAATGAATACTCTGCCATGAAAGTTGGTCTTGTTCAGACCTGAGTGTAGAATATTCATTGGATAACTCAAATAGCTTAGTTTTAACTTTCACACACTTCTCCATTGATGTTGGGCTGTGGTGCAAAAGTTGAGCATAAAGTAATTCAAAGTCAGATAGAATTAATTCTTTACTAACTGTAGATGGCAGAACACAAAAGTCCAAACCCTGAGATAGAACAAAGTTCAATCCCAGTCAGAGTTATACTGGAAAATGTCACTTTAATTTCTCATTAACTTAACCAAAACTTCTTTTAATTGAGCTATTCAGAAATTTGTCGTTATCCCCAAACATTCTTTCTTATTTCAATCTGCTGTTAACTAAAAGGGGTGAAATGAAAATAATCCAAAAAACCTAATTCAGAATGAAGAGCAGATAAAGTTATTCAAAAAGAACTTAAACAGTTTGTAGAAAAATCAAATAACTTATTTAATTCATACTTAATTCAGGCACACTCAACAGTAATAAAATTATTTTTAATTCTAAACAGCCTTCTTATAAAAGACTGTGCAAATAAATTACAGGACAAACAGGAATTGAGAAAAGATCCTTTTAATCTCAAAGAAGTCAACTTATGCCATAAACGGACAGCCTTATTGAGTTGATAAATAATTTCTCTGGGGTACCTACAAGGTAGATAAATAAATGAGGACTTGTATGATCAGGATTGTGCCTCCATGTATGAGGACACTTGGTTTTCTATCCTGCATATCATTTGCCAGTTCTTGAGGCTATTTATTTAAAGTTACATCGTCCTAGTCTGTGCAAGCAAAAAGACCATTTCATAAGATCACTGGGACTTTTGGAAGGAATGTAAGTTATTTAATTTTCTTAATTTTATTAACTCTTTTCAAGCTGTGGTTTACACCCCCCACTTACGTTTTAGTTATTTTAATAAATTTAATTTTAAACGAGCTTCAACTTTACTTCTTTTGTAGTTTACATTTATTTTTGTGTCCCTTTAATTAAAAGAGCCATCGAATGTCCTATGAATAAGTGTTGGTCGAAAGATATCTAAGGTCTAAAAGAAAAGGAAAAAAGACTTGAAATATGACATCCTGTTTGTTTAAATCAATATATCTATATATACATATATATATATATATATATATATATATTTCTTCTTCCTTCATGAGCGCGTTAATAATGGCAAACATCTTCAGGAAATTTCATTTCTGATACAAACTGCAAAGAGGAACAATCGTTTTATTTACTTTATGAGAATATACAAGAGGAACAAGCAACAAGTTTATCTTCATACTCTGCCTGGTGGCAAATGCTGCTGCTGGTGGTGGTCCCGCCATAGCCACTGAAAACATGACATCACCCCTGGTCGGCGGCTGATGAAGACAGGGTATTGCACATGCTAACACACGTGTATGTATATATATATATATATATATATATATATATTTATTATAAATTATGTTTTAGAACATGTACATAATTTCTTCTATATATGTCCTCTTCCCTACAATCATGTTTGTTTCAGTGTTTGGATTTAAACACTTCCTCAGGGGAAATAAAGGTTTGGAATCATTCTCTGTTTATATTTGGTTCCTTGTTGTCATGGGGGTTGGTTGGGGTTATTGGTAATTAAGTGAATGTCTCGTTTTGATCGTTAGACTTTTGAGGAATTTGGTGTGAAATTGTTGATTTATGGTATTATCTGTTGGAATGTATGTTTTATCTTTTTATCGGTTGGGCATATCTTTTGGTTAGGATTTCTAAGAGGAGGCTGTTGAGTGGTCATTTTTATGGTTGACTAACATTTAATTGGTTGATGACTGCTGTTAGTGGGCCTAATTCATGTATTTACTTTGATCCTGTGTCTAGGTTTTCATAGACATGATAGGGGTGGGGTGTTTTTTCTTTCCAATTTAGATTTTTTCAGTTAAAAAAAAAAAAAAAAATATATATATATATATATATATATATATATATATATACCCCTCTTCTTTCTTCCTTTTTTCTTTCTCTTCTTTTCCCCTTTTTCCTTTTCCCCCTTTTGTTTTTTTTTTTATTCAAGTTTGGAGTATAGTTGTATTTAGGTGAAGTTATTTCAAGAAATCTAAATTTGTATTTTTTGTGAATGCAAATTAGCGTTTTATCAGTTTTTTGTATAAAGTTGCATGTTTAATCTTAATTTTAAATTTAGAGGGTCAGTTTTTTCTTTTAATTTTTTTTCCCTTCTTTTTTCCTTTTTATTACATCAATTTTTCTGTAGCATTTTTTATCTTTTATAATAATAGAAATATTTATTCAAATTCCCAGTATTTTGGGGGGGTGATTGTAGGGTTAGATCTTACGTGTGCTTACAGTTTATTTTTGTGTATGATATAATTATTCTGAAGTAGTATATTTAATCTTGATTTTGAATGTTTGAATTTTGATTCTTTTTCAAGTTTGGGAGCCATTTATTTAATTTTGATTTTTCTAGTACGGAATATTTTTGTATTTAAGTAAGGTTATTGGTGTAGGCTTTAGTGATAGACCTTCCTTTAAGAATTTATTGGATCAATTTTTTTTCTATAGCATTTTTTATCTTTTATAATGAGGATATCAATCGAACTCTTTGTATTTCTTAGCATGATTGTAAGGTTAAGTCCCTAATGTGCTTGCAGTTTACTGTGGTTTTGTGTCTGATTTAAGAGCTTGTTACTATTTATATATTTAAGGATCTCTATTTTTTCTTGAAGGCAAAGAAAGCATGGTTCTTTTATAGATTTTGCTGTTCTTGCTTTTTTGAGAATTTTCCATTTGACCTTAGGTGTTTTATTTTCGTTTTTTAATTTCCAAAAGTGTTTGGAGAGAGATGTCATGTTTTGTTTTCCTTTGTTATTGAAGGATGAGAGGTGATTGTAAAAGCGCTTTTTAAATACGTTCATAGTATTCCCAATATAGATTTTTTCATCCTTAGGATTTTCTAAGGATGAAATTGAACACATATATATCAGAGATTTCATCAGACATTTATTGGCCATGTTCTCATATATATATATATATATATATATATATATAAGAACAGACATTGAAGTTAAAGCATAGTGGCAACTGTTTCATGCTTGAATATAAATCCCCAGGCTACATGTTTTGGATGGAAGCTTGACTACATATGCTGGCCAATAGTAGCAGTAAGGTAAGACATTTCTTTGACTTATGCTAATAGTTATTTCATAGGCAAGTGCAATTATATTTTAAATATTGAGTAGAAAAAATATAAGCCAAAATGCAGTTATTGTATAGGGGTGTTAATATATAATTTATTATTGATTGCTAAGTTTGCTGCTAAGAAAGTTGGCTCACTGTATTGCACTAAATCTTTCCTGTCAGAATCTATTTTACACATAAGTGTACGATTTGGTCATTGATTGAATATTGCTGCTACATCTGTTCAGATGTCTATGTAATTAGAGATTCTTGATAAATCCAATAAAGAATTTGCAATATTATTGGTCATGATCTGGCATCTTAGTCTCAGTCACTGTCCCAGTACTGTAATGTAGCTTCCCTGTGTCTTTTTCATTTTGAGTAGGTCATCATTCTGATTCTTGCTAAGAAAACTTTTTCTTTGGGAAAGTCTGGTGCTATGGTGCCTTACCTGAAATGGAGGCTTGGTTTTGCACACTATTATTTTGGTGAGTATTCCATAACTCTTGCCACTTATTTAAGATATGTGTTACTGTTTAGAAATCTCATGTGTGGGACTTATCTAAACTTATTTATAAATGGAACTTTGTGTGTGTGTGTGTGTGTGTGTGTGTATCCATTACCTATAGACTGAAACAGCTGAACCAATTTTCTTGAAAATTTACACAGTTGTACTATAAGCGTCTGTGAGTGTTCTTAGCTAGGTTTTGTGTCGAGGTACCCCTGACAAATATCGAAAATCGATAATAAAAAAAAATCGGGTTATAGAAGGAGTGGTCCGATTTTAATCAAATTTGATACACTCATAAACAAAGACATAAGAAATGATATTCAGAAGTTTCAAGGTTGCAGTTCTTACAATAGTGCAAAAAATCAATAATATATATGTATATATATATATATATATATATATATTAATTAGAGAAAATTTTCAAAATTCAAAAGGTGTCGGATGCACATTTCGACAAAGGATATCTAATAGAGACTCTACATCATGTCAGCGACATTGTTTTTCCAAATGGCAAAGACCCCGGGTTAGAGTGTGGAGGGGTTTTAGGTTAACAACAGTCACAAAGTGGAAAAGGACAGAGCTGGTAGTTGCGGGATTAGAGAGTGTTGAAATGGTATATTTAGGAAGGGGAGGAATAGGAGTTCATATTTTATAAAGATAGACAACTAAATGAGTTAAATTACTTTTTAAAGTTAAGATTCCGGGCTGTTTGAAGAGGTGTATTTAGGCGAGAAGGAATGGGTTTCAATATAAGATTTTAAAAATTTTTATTTAAGTTTATTTGATTAAACCTTTTAGGTAGAAGTGAGCTAAATGCCAATTACAGGAAGTTATCAGTCTAAAAATTATTAAAGAAAAAAATATTAGAGAAAATATATATATATATGTGTGTGTGTGTGTTAACCAATGAAAAAGGGGTTTAGTAAAAGAATCCATATTTTCTAAAGATAGGCAATTAAAGGAGCTTGGGATAGGAAGGTAGGGGGGCTAAAATACTTTTTAAGGTTAACGTTAGGGTAAAATTAAGATTAAAACTTAAATTGAATCCTTTTAATTTATATTCTAACATCTAGTCAACGGGGATTTAAATTCTAAATTTAAGTATTCGAAAAATTTGCCTTGTGGCGGCACTTACTGATGAATTCCCTCCTAAGATTCAGTAACCGGCGTTGTTGGGGATATTTTAATATTGACATTTTTTCCAGTAAACATAGACAGCACCTATCATAGAAATTCCTTGGAATACAGGCTGAACCTATCAGTTTTCAGCTAATTTCAGGATCCAGCCCTTCCTCTTTCATTTTTCAGAATGCCTGCTAAAGGACTGTCTGGTACCTCTGACCGGGGTTCGAAAAGGAGTACCTGTGGTTATACAGTCTTTGTTTGAAAAGACAGGCGGACATACCGATATAGGTCTGGAAGTCGTTTTTTTTGTTAGATGGAGAAATGCGGGCTTCATAAATCACCTGGGTGGATTTGCATTTTCCCTCGACCGGGCAGGCGTCCACAGAATTACAGTTGCATTCGTTTAGAATTCCGGACCTAGATTCAGCATTGCGCAAGTTCACCAGAATACTCCTATTATGGGAACTAATAAGGCTGTCCATATTCGGGGTGCAAGAATAACTAATTTTAATGGTGTACCTATTAAAAATCTTCCGTAGAGGGTTACTGTTATTAAAATTTTTGTCTATTAACTTGAGAAAATATTTACCTATATATATATATATATATATATATATATATATATATAAGGCAAGATGTTTGTGTGTGTGTGTTTGTATGTCCCTTATACAAATCCACAATTTTTATTGGATTCTCACCAAACTTCACACAAATATTCTTTACGCTGAGTCTGAGCTCCAGGACCATGGATTAGTTTTAAAGCTTTCATTACACCCGAGCAACGCCGAGCTATACTGCTAGTCTTTGACACATTCATTTTTAGTGATTCTTATCTGCATTCTCTGGATGCCTATATGGCAAGGAATCCAGCAGAACATGCTTTTGGGTTACAAAGTATATTGATTTTATTGAAAAGTTTGGTTATTACAGGATTGGTCAGGTTTTCATACTTCAATGATGTAAGAACAGACAGAAAGTCTGAGATTATAACAAATATGTCTGACTCATCATCTGTGATAATATCCAAGGCTGAGTCTATTGCCATTGCTTCTGCCCCAAATATTGGAGATTTTTCAGGTAGGCACTTGTGAAGTATAATTTTGTTCAGTATCGCTGAATATCTATCAATATTTTGGCAGCTGTCAGTGTATATATGCTTGTAAGTGTCATCAGCTATGATTTCAAAATAGTCTTGTAGCAAATATAACTGAGCCCACCATATTTGAAATAATCAGGTTTGGAAAAAAAAGTTTTGTATTATTTAGTTTAAATTTATTTAAGTATCACATTAATTTTTGTTGGTAAAATAATATTTATGTTTGATTAAAGTTGGCATAATCTTTCTCCTTGAATGAATTTTTAAGTTCAGTGAAGACGGACAATTTTGTATGTTAAAGAAAGACAGAAGGTTTATGCACATATTCTGTGCATAGTCCCCATTATCTAGTAATCCGAAAGTTTGGCTGCATGTTTTATGCGGGTTACCATTATGTAGTGATGGTTGAAATATCTGACGGTTTTGTGTAAAAAAGGTAGGTTGCCTAGATGAGGCATCTGGTTGACAACCTGTGACTGTCTGAAATGTTCTTTCTTTATTGAAAGTAAATGAGACAGAAGAAAATGAGATAGTAAGAAAAATAGATGTTGCCTGGACTTGGCATCCAGTAGACAACCTATAGCTCTCTGAAGAGAAAGGCAAGATCAAGCATATTTATGTTTGTAAAAAATAGGATTGAATCAAGATTTTTTCTTGCTCCTGATTGGCCAATAAATAAGGTCGTATTTATTGTTTTCAACATCAGCACATGGTAAAATTTAATGAACCAACTGTTTAGTGAAAGAGCTTTTTTATTGGTGAATGTATAAATGTATAATTGGCTCATGAAAAAGTATAGGTAAGTGTAAGCTCAAATTTTCTGTGCAATCAAATCCTTGAAATCCAACACTTGAAATCCTCACTCCAGACTGAAGAAACATTGAAAATGTTTGTTAAAATCTGATAAAAGATTCAGTGGTCACCTCTAGTGAGTTGAAAATGCAGGGCATGGTGTATTTGGTATAGGGACAAATTTTTTTCTATGACATGTTTGAAAGAGGTTGTTGAAAAAATTTGATGATTGCATTATTCCTATTTGTAGGAGATCACCAGGTTTAATTTTTTCATTGTACCAGAAATGATTTTTATGTTGAATAAAAACTCATTCAAAGAGAAAGATTAAGTTCAGTAAAGTTGAATGATTTGGTGTGCTGATAGAAAAAAAACAGGTTTATGTGGGTATTCTGTGCATGGTCACCATTATATAGTGTTAAGAATGTTCGGCTGCATGTTCTGTGTGGGTCTCCATGATGTCGCGATGGTTGAAATATCTTAAGGTTTGTGTAAAAAAGGCATATTGCCTAGATGAGACATCTAGTTGATAATCTGTGGCTCTCTGTAATGTTCTTTCTTTGTTAAAAGTACATGAGGAAAGAGAAAATGAGAGAGAGTAAGAAAAATTCAGGTTACCTGTGGCTCTGGAGAGAAAGACAAAAATCACACGTATTTATACGCTTGTCTTATGAAAGCAGCTTTTTTTGGCTCATGAAAAGGTAAAGGTGTGTATAAAGTTAGAATTGGATTTTCTGAGCAACCAAATCTCATAAAATTCAATTTGTATATTTTTTATAAGATTATATCAATTTCTTTCATGAGTACAGAAGTGTCAGTTTCAGTTTTGGAGTGTTTTGACAGACTTATTACAGTGGGCTGTTTTATTGACCAGGAAGGAGTTTTTTTTAGAGAACAGATTCATGTATTAGAAAAGTGGTTTAGAGTTTGTTGAAATTGTTTCTTATAGAGATGCCAAGAGGTTTAATAGTATATTCCTTTAAATTATATAAATCTTTATATTGATGTTGAAAAAAACAATTCAATGTAATGTTGTAATGCTAACCTACATTGTCTTAATGCCAAAAGGTGGTTCATGTGCTTTAACAAATAAGCTTTCAATTGGAGACATACTGTAAGCTCCTAAAACAAGTTGCAGAATGATGATGGATGGCATTAAGTTCTTTCATGATTGATTTTCTTTCTGCACCATAGATAAAGCATCCATAATCCAATTTGGATCTAACTAATGCCTGATAAAGTTCCAGTAGCATCTGTCTGTCAGTTTCCCAGTCTTTGTGAGAGATGACTAAGTAGTTGCATTGCTTTATTGCACTTGTAATGAAGATATTTTATGTGGTAAAAAGGAAAATATTTTTTCAGTGATTATTTCTTGGTATTTGTGTTGACTTACTGCAGGTACTTCTGTACTATTCCTGATTATGGTATAACTTTTGAAGTTGGCAAAAGTGTATACAGAGTTTTTTTTGTCTGGAATATCTGAATCCCTTTTCTCTCATCAAATCGTTTACTTTATTGACGCAGTTGCCATTCAATTGTAAATGTATTTCGTAATCTTTAACATATTGGAATGTCATTTGCATACAGTTAACTTCAAGTTTCAAGCATTTAATAATGCTGCTTATTTTCATGTTGATGAGTATTACCAGTAATATGCTTTCTTCAGGGATATTCAATTTTTTGATCCTATAGGTCTTAGAGTGTGGTATTAACACAAACATTAAACAGGTTTGTTCTGTCAGAAAGTTATTGATAAGAATTAGTAATCTTTCTGTAAGACATTTAAGTTATTCATGATACCATATCTCCATGAGGTATCATAAGTTTTTTTTCTACCTCAAAGAAAATGGTTGTTTAATATTCCATTTTAATGAAAGAATTCCTGACAAAAGACTGCAGTCAAATTAGATGACCAATTAGACTTTTGCTCTTTCTGAAGCCAGATTAGAAATTTGTAATTTTATTAACTTCAAGTAAGCCTATTATTAACAATTATTTCAAATGTTTTGCATAAGCAGCTCGTAAGTAATTGGACAATTGTTGTAGGAATTTATCTAAGACCTTTCCAGGTTTGGGGATTAGAATTATGGTAGCTTGTTTCCAGAAACTGGAAATATTACTGCTGAACCATATATTGTTGAAAAGTTTGAGTTGGTAATTCAAGGAAATATTTAGGCTTTTTTTTAAACAAATTCACAGTTCATTCATAGCCGAATTGTGGGAAGTTTTTTTTTTTTTATAGAATCTGATAATTCTGGAAAAGTAAGAAACTGATTGAAATTTTTTTCTTCTCTTCATTTATTTTGATATTCTGAAAAGGTTTACTAGTATTATTTGGAAAGAGTTTTCAGTGAAGTTGTGTGCTAATAAATTTGCAAATAGCCTCTTTTGTAGTTGCTTTGACATAAATGTCTTATTAGAAGGATTCAAATTTCCCAGCAATTTTACAAATAATATTCCATACTATTTTAGTTTTGTTGTTAAAATTTAGACAAATTTTTTCTCTGATGATCACTTGGAGTCTTGCATTATTCGGCATGTTCTATTACAGAGAGACACAATACTATCTGATTGCCTTTTGATACTAGTCATTAAACTTCCATATTCAAATTTTGATTTCGGAATGTATTTTCCTACCATACAAAAAAGTGGTTTTTTTTTAAAGTGATATGCTCTGCATTGTCTACATTGGCTTTTGGGATAAGTTTTAGGACACATTCATCTTTAAATTTCTTTAAGTTTTGAATATAATATTCTTTCATCTGGCAAGAAACCAAAGTTTTCCAACAACTGGTAAGTGATCACTACTACATGTATCATAATGTACTACAGTCTAGGTATGTACCTGAATCACTTATGGTTAGATCTATATCTGTATATGTATCGCTTAATGGATGGAGATATGTATATGACTTGGCATTGTCACAACATATATTATTTCTATTGACAAAATATTCCATTAATCTTCCCCTCTGGTCAGTGTTTTTCTAACTTCATAAGATGTTATGGCTATTAAAATCTCCCAATAAAATAAATGATTTTGATAGCTGCTTCTGTAGTTTGTCTAATTCAGTTTCATCTATAAGATCATTAGGAAGAATGTAAACTGAGCATATAGCAATGGTCATATGTAGAAAGGGTTTTATTTAGAAAGGCTTTACATGTAGAGTTATATTCAAGTTGATTTTGCTCTGGAAAATATATTTTACTTAAATAAAAGTATCACCTGAAGACCTTTTTCAACTATTACTAGTAAAATTATATTGATCTGAGTACAATTAAACAACATTACTCAGAAAAACAAATATGTAGGTAATATCAGACAGAATTTATTCAACAATACAATAATCCTCACTCATACACACAGTAAAAAGAACCTTCAGATATTGGAGGCAATTTACATTAAATCCAAACAAACCACACTTAATAAAATCATGCTTAAATCTGGTCATAACACATTACATTGCATTTGAATACATGATTCTGTTGTCATTTCTCGCTATCACGTGGTGTGATGCCATAGAACTGCATTGCAAATTTGCGAACTGTGTTTGTTATTTTTGGTAACTATTGCCGTTGCCTAGCGGAGCTTTACGTCAACACAAAATAAAATTGTTGCTGATGGTGGATGTCATTGTGTTACCATCTTAATAATCTCTCTGAATATGGCTCATGTGAGCCAAAAGTTTAGAACAAACTGAAAAATTATCCAAATGTTGGAGAATTTTTGTCTATTTTCAAATTAAAGCCAAAATACGATGTTTAGAATGGCTCATGATTAAACATAATAGACATTCATTGTCTCTTATATTTAACAGTATATGTTGAGAAAATTATATTGTATAGATTTTAATATCTATTTTCATTGTCCATTAAAAACGTTTCTTTAAGGCAGATGATTGCAGGACATTTGTCTGCAATAAGCAAAATTTTTTTCTATGCCTGTTGTGTTCTATTGAATAATTTTATTTGCCATAATTGTTATATTGATATTTTTGATTGGGGGGTTATCTTAAGTTTTTATTTTTAGGTGATTGTTTTCCTTGCAGGGTTTCTTTTTTGATTGGGTTGTGCATTTTGTTTTTATTTGGTTTCTTGGTTGATTTTAGGCGATTCCCTTAGGGTTTTCTATTTAACTAGTTTCTATGTCTTGCTTGTTGTCATCGCTTTTTTTTTTTTTAAGTTGGAGATCTTTTGAGGAATCTTTAGATTGAAATGCATGATGATTCTTTTGTTTTTTTTTTTTCATTTCTAAGTTTAAGCAATCAGAATTTTCTATATTTTGATTGGATATCTCATATTTTTATGGGACACTGTGTCAATCATGGCTTTTCCTTGTTGATATCAGTTTTCATTATTTCAGTTTATTTCTTTAGCTCTCGGATTAATCCTGTTAATTCACAAATTCTTTCTCACCACTGTTGTAGGATTTTTTTCCGCATAATTTATTGTAATATTTTGTCTTGTGCTTTCAACAATTTTCCTGACTTTAGGAAAAGTTATACTTTTCATATATTTGATCTCATTTATTTATTTTTTTGCCAAACTTTACATAGATTCGAGTATGCAGGGTGGTTCTCATTACAACTTACACATTTCATCACACCTTTGCACTCAGTTTCTTGATCTGTACTGTTGCATTTTGGACAAAATGTCTATTATGGCCAAACCTTTCACGGTTATCCCATTGCAAAGTTCTGGGAATGTATGTTTCCACTTTAGAGATGACTAGCAATATAGCCCAGCGTTGCTCGGGTGTAATGAAAGCTTTAAAACTAATCTATGGTCCTGGAGCTCAGACTAAAGAATATTTGTGTAAAATTTGGTGAGAATCAGAAAAAATTGTGGATTTGTATAGAGGATATAAAAACAGATAAACAGACGAACACACAAACATCTTGCCTTTTATATATATATATATATATATATATATATTTTCTGCACGATTGTAAGAATTGCAACCTTGAAACTTCTGAATATTGTTTCTTACGTCTTTGTCTATGAGTGCATGAAATTTGATTAAAATCAGACCACTCCTTCTATAACCCGATTTTTGCAATTATCAATTTTTGATATTTATCGGGGGTACCTCAACACGAAACCTAGCTAAGAACACTCACAGACGCTTATAGTATAACTGTAAATTTTCAAGAAAATCGGTTCAGTCGTTTCCGAGTCTATAGGTAATGGAGACACACACACAAAGTTCCATTTATAAATAAGTTTATATATAACCTATTTTTATCTCATTTGGTGGTTTGGGTGTTGAATTTTTATATATTTTGATGTTCATGGTTTGGCCATTTCTTTTCTTATTCTAGTCACATATATTACATTTTTTTTTTTTAAGGTTAACTTTGATTTCTCAGGAGCAAGCAGACAGGTCTGGACTTTTGATTATATCTCAAGATGTGTTTAGATTTTGTTATAGATAAGTTTTTAATTTTAAATTATTAAATGTTGACCAGTTGAGTATTTTTTTTTCTGTATACTTTTTTTTATAATTGTGTCGCCCCAAGCAAGGCATTTTACTGCCACTGTTGTGCAGGGGGTTACATAGGAGGAATGTTATGAGAAGGAATGAGAGGTTGTAGGGGGTGTCAGGAAGAGAGTAGGAGAAAGAAGAAAATACTGATGAGAGTGGGGTGGATGAAAAAAAAGCATGAGAGAAGGGATGTAAGTTCGCGAGACAGATGACTATTGACTTTACATTTAAATTCTTGGAGATTATAGCTGTCAGGAAAGCAAGTATGCCGAAAGGAATTCCACAGATGGGAAGTGCGAGTAAAGATGCTGCAGTGGAATTTGCATTTACAATTTATTGGTTTCAAAACAAAAGGGTGGGACTGAGTTGCTAATCTTGTGGCTCAAGGAAATTCATATATAGGAGGTACCAGTGAGCTAAGTTCCTCGGAGCAGAAGCCATGAAAGTTTTTGTAGAAGAGACACAGGAAAGCCACACTATGTCGGTGAGAAAGCGACTATCCTACTACCAAGTTGGGATTGATCACATTACAGATCCTCCATTGGATTTGGTTGAGGATGCCTAAGTGGATAGCAGGATCACCCTACCAGATATGGCAGCAATATTCAATGCACGGATGGATGGTTTATTTGTATATGTGCAGGATTGTTTCAGACGGGAAAAACTTCCTGGCCCTACCCAGAGAACCGACTTTCTTAGCAGTGGATTTAACTATGGATCCTATATAGTTATTCAACTTGAGGTCTGATGTGAGAGTTAATCGGAGGAGGCACAGTGTTTTGCTTTCTGGGAGAGAAGCCTGATCCATGTTAATGGGCGGGAGGAATGATTGTCTGTGCTTCATTTTAAAAGCATTAAATTTATCAAGCCATTTCTTACCCCAGTCCACCATGGATTGGATGTCCTTTTCAAGCTCGGCAGCAAGGTTTGCTTTGTCAGCCTTGGAAGATTTTTTATCAAGATGAGAGTAAACCGTAGTGTTGTCAGCATATATGCCCACTTGGGATCTTATTGCATCAGGGAGATTGTTAATATCGATAAGGAAAAGCGTAGGACCTAGAATAGAGCCTTGAGGGACACCCACATTCATGTGATAGTATTGGGAGGTTTGTCTGTTCAATACTATCCTCATTGTACGATTTGAAAGGAAGGACTGGATTAGGTCAAACAACTGTCCAGTTATAGCCCTGCAGCATGCATAGAACTGTCAAACGCTTTGGAGATGTCAAGGGCAACAGTTTGGGCTTCGTCGTTTTTGTCAAGGGCCTGGTGTATATACTCAGTGATGGTCGTTAGCATATCAGCAGTAGACCTGGTGAAGCGAAAGCCATACTGTTTGCCTGAGAAGGGTCTGTGAGGTGTTGTACCACCTTGGCGTTGATGATGGCTTTGAACACTTTGCCAAAGATTGGTAAGAGGCTGATAAAGTGATAATTAGCAGAGTCAGAGGGTTCTCCAATATTTTTATTTTTTAATCATTTCACCCGGAGTAAGGCAGAAATGCCACTGGTGTGCGGTGGGGTCTCCATAACTGAAAGATTAATTAGAAGAGAGAGAGAAGAGGAGTACAAACCAATTAGAAAGGAGCAATAGAAAGCTGAGAATGCAGGTGTGATGACAGTTTCAAAGGTGGAGAGAACGGGAAGGATATATGGGGTGGGGGAAGGGCTAGAGTCAAGGGGTAAGTAGATGTGTATATATAGGAACCAAGGAGGAGGATTTCTAGCAAGCAGGAAGCAGAAAGGCAGTAATGTATATATGGTTTTGTTTGTCATTCTTTTTCCTATAAGCCATTCTGAGTATTTGAGATTACAGTAAATTTTTTCAATTATAAAAAGATAGTTTTGTAATTGGAATTTCTTCAGTTGACACCATTAGTATATCCTGAGGAAGTCACTGTCCAATATTGAAACACCTGCCAATGACAAAAATGTCGTAACAGCAACATAGATGAGGACAATAGTTCTAATATAAATGGTGTAAATGATAACTACTCATCCGAGAAATTCAGGTAAAAATATCTTTGGATATCACTATCATCCATCCCATGAGCATCAAGTACCCCAAGCCCTCGTTACATGTCCCAAAAACTTCAGTGGTCTTTTCCTGATTTCAAGTATCAGTTTCCTTTTTGTTTCCAACCTCTCCAAAACCTCATTGTTGCTCATGTGTTCTATCCATGGTACCCTCAGAATCTTTCTGTAGTACCACACTTCTGTTGCTTCAAGTTTCATCTTTGAGGAGACTGTCCCACATTCACTGCCATATTGAAGGATAGACATCATATAACAATCCATTACTTTCCTTTGCTTCCAGAAAAATTTTCCTGTCTCTTAATACTCTACTCAGCTTCTGAAATGCACCCTTGGCCATGTCAATACACCTTCAGATCACTGTATCACGTCTTTCATCCTGTTAGCACACTTGGTGCACTGTAACCTTATTTTTGTTCATATATTTTATCTAATAAAAATATACTTAATAATTTCTTTTTTTTTTTACTCCGTTTACATTTTCCCTTCTATCATTTTTGCAGGCCAATTTACCACCTACAACTGCAATATCCAAGCTAGAGATTGAAATCCTGACCACTAAATCATAGTTAAAACTGCACTCAGTCACAGCTGTTTTTTTGTTAGTAAACAACAGCCTTGCATTCAGTGAATGCATCACTAAGCCACTTCCTTTGCTAAACAGATTAAAAAAACATTTGCGCATTTTGTTTAAAGGATTAGGGAGGATTAAAATGAGATTAACTTTAATAAACACTCCTGAGAAACAATTAGTAAATGGAGAACAACAGGTATCATAAATAGATTACTAAATTTCAAGAAAGATTCATTATCATGATTAGGACAATAATGAGGGACCAATTGTCTTTGGTAGATTTTAACAATGTTCATTAAATCCGTTCTATTCATGAATTTGGCTTCTGTTCATAATCAAGGATAATGAGACCAGTTGCATCACTTTAAATTATTACTAAATTATTTTATTATTGTATCAACAAGACACACTGGAACCCTGACACTCAGCTGTCTATATAATGCTGACGTTTGAGTTTTGTTTAATGGCATATCAACAAGAAGGTCGATTTAGTCAGATTTTATTGAAAATATTTTGTTTCTATTTTTTTTTATTTTAGAAAACTAAAAATGTCTTCTAGTTTTGTATTAAAAAATGTGTTATGGTAATAATTGTTTCCTTCAAAAATGTGTTATGGTAATAATTGTTTCCTTCAAAAATGGATATATTTCTATAAAAGTCTATTTTATGGATATATTTCTATAAAAGTCTATTTTATGGATATATTTCTATAAAAGTCTATTTTATGGATATATTTCTATAAAAGTCTATTTTATGGATATATTTCTATAAAAGTCTATTTTATGGATATATTTCTATAAAAGTCTATTTTATGGATATATTTCTATAAAAGTCTATTTTATGGATATATTTCTATAAAAGTCTATTTTATGGATATATTTCTATAAAAGTCTATTTTATGGATATATTTCTATAAAAGTCTATTTTATGGATATATTTCTATAAAAGTCTATTTTATGGATATATTTCTATAAAAGTCTATTTTATGGATATATTTCTATAAAAGTCTATTTTATTTTGGATATATTTCTATAAAAGTCTATTTTATGGATATATTTCTATTTTAAAAGTCTATTTTATGGATATATTTCTATAAAAGTCTATTTTATGGATATATTTCTATAAAAGTCTATTTTATGGATATATTTCTATAAAAGTCTATTTTATGGATATATTTCTATAAAAGTCTATTTTATGGATATATTTCTATAAAAGTCTATTTTATGGATATATTTCTATAAAAGTCTATTTTATGGATATATTTCATAAAAGTCTATTTTATGGATATATTTCTATTTTAAAAGTCTATTTTATGGATATATTTCTATAAAAGTCTATTTTATGGATATATTTCTATAAAAGTCTATTTTATGGATATATTTCTATAAAAGTCTATTTTATGGATATATTTCTATAAAAGTCTATTTTATGGATATATTTCTATAAAAGTCTATTTTATGGATATATTTCTATAAAAGTCTATTTTATGGATATATTTCTGTAAAAGTCTATTTTATGGATATATTTCTGTAAGTCTATTTTATGGATATATTTCTGTAAAAGTCTATTTTATGGATATATTTCTGTAAAAGTCTATTTTATGGATAAAATATTTCTGTAAAAGTCTATTTTATGGATATATTTCTGTAAAAGTCTATTTTATGGATATATTTCTGTAAAAGTCTATTTTATGGATATATTTCTGTAAAAGTCTATTTTATGGATATATTTCTGTAAAAGTCTATTTTATGGATATATTTCTGTAAAAGTCTATTTTATGGATATATTTCTGTAAAAGTCTATTTTATGGATATATTTCTGTAAAAGTCTATTTTATGGATATATTTCTGTAAAAGTCTATTTTATGGATATATTTCTGTAAAAGTCTATTTTATGGAAAATATATTTCTGTAAAAGTCTATTTTATGGATATATTTCTGTAAAAGTCTATTTTTAAATGTTTATAGTGTTTTGACTCCACTTTGGGGGTTAACTATTTGCCCATAGCTGGGACCTTAACAGGTGCTACCACATCAGGTCAGGGTGAACCTGGGAGTAACAGCAATTAAGAGGTGGTTTCATGTTCCTCAGAACCTCCCAATTAGAGGCCTTGCTGCCAGATGCAGTCTACCGTCATGCCCTGGATCCATAATACTGGAGAACGTAACTGATGTTCTCTAGTGTCTGCTTGTGAAAGTCCCCCATTATCTAATGAGACCTTTCATATCCACTCTTCAAAAATTTCAATTATTACACTCTTGAAAAGCACCACGACAGGTTGACACAAAGCTTGATATGAAGTAATTTTCTATTTGCTGAATTTGTATTTGTTTGCAAATAAGTGAGGTAAAAATACTCCCTAAATAATATTTAATATGCCAAGAGTTATCTCCCTTAAGAAAGTGTTTATTTAAAATGAGCCAAGTGCATATTCTATACTATTAAGTTGTAAACTAGACTTGAAATTGCTTTATACAACATTGGAAAGCATCTGACAGCACTTCTCTAACAAAATTAAAATATAGTATTATTTGCTATATAAGAGTTAAAAAATGTAAGTGTTTTAAAAAAAAATCAAACTATATCATTATTATATTATACGCTCTGAAGTAATGACTCCCATTTATAATTGTGGAAATAACAACGCAAATAGAGATGGGAACCTGTGGAGAGCAATGAACGCCCACATCCTAAAGAAACATGGCACAAGGTTTGTGAGTTATTTAAACTGTTGCTGCATTATTAGATGCTTAAATCAAGTCTTACAAAGCATAAATCACAATGAATCAGCAAAACAAGAACTAATTAAAAATTTGAGACAGGAGCCTGTTTATACTTGACTTGTGGTGATACCAAGCAAAAGTGAGGGACCAGATGTTTGCTCTATAACGACCAGAAAGCAAATGACCAAAACTCGTCAGTGTGCATCCGAGTTTGCGCAGATGTTCCAGTTGAAAAATAAAAATTAATCAAATATCAAATTTCCATTTCACGAGCCTACACAAATTTTATTTACCAGCCAATGAGAAGCCCAGAATCAAATTCAAGTGTGAAATCCCAAACAAGCTGTTTTTGATCCAAAAAGCAGATATAAAAAGCCGAAACAGAAGGCACCCAGCAGACAGACCAATGAACAGACTAGCGTGATTAGTACCTCCCTTGACTTAAGTCAAGCGGCTACTATGTTTGCCTCCCTTCACCTCTCCTTACTTTCTTCCATCTCAAAAGTACTTACTGACCTAAGGAGTGAATACAACAAAGACATTCCTTACTCACGACGCTCCCACATTCCTAAACCTAAAGTCTCTTTCAGTTTATTATTTGCCATGAACATTTTAACCTCCGTTGGACCTATATTCAAGTATTACTGTAACTGTAAAAACATTGACATGTGTGTGTGTGTGTGTGTGTGTATATATATATATATATATATATATATGTTATTTTCAACTCAATTTGCTTTTCTTGATTTTATAATCATTTTATGACTTATAGTGGGCTCTCTACCACAAGGCCAAATTCCATTAATCGGCAACAATATACAACTACCCTTCTCTCGAACGGACTCCCACTACAACTAGAAAAAGAAAAGATAACCCACTATTAAACTGAAAAGTATCCATTTTTGTTTTTGTTTTGTGAGATGAAAGGGTTTAACTTCTCTCCAAAAGATGCAGTTTGCATATTCTAAGCCCCAAGACAAAATTATGGCATATTTAAGAACCAAAACAATGCTGTCCAACAAAGTAATATTTCAAAAGCAAAATACTAAATTTCCACATAAATTATGAAGTAATTTCATTCACATATGTGCAAATAACCTTGGGAAAGATATGAAACTCTTTATTCTTCTTCTAGCTATAAGTTAAATAGCAGAACAGATTGGGTTCTATAGCCTTGATAAGACAACAAGTCTACCACAGAATTAATAGCAACTGCAGAAAAATCTACCAAGTCAGTCATTTATTTTTTTGTTACAGGATCACCTAAGCGTATAACATGTATAGATCTTAATTGACTGAATATTAAGAGTTAATGAAGATAAAATATTAATTAGAATTTTTAAAAGCATAATAAACAGAAAAATAAAATGAAAGACAATATAAAAAAGGCCAAAGTAAATGAAGAAAGAAAAATAGAAAGAACATTCATGATAATTTTATAGACATTAAATTATGATTATAAAAAAAACATAAAAATAATAATGAACCATATTAATTTAATATTAGCAATAATACTAATCGTCATAAATCCAACAATATTGATAATACTATTCATGCAATTGTAGAAAAATCAATATGCCTTCTGGTAAAAAAATGTCTAATAATATATGAAGCTATAACAAATATAGATATGAAGAATATATTTATATAAAAACAGAAAATTCTAGAAGGAAATGTTAAGAACCAGACTAACATTAAAAAAAACTTTAAAAAAACACAACTAGAATGTGTTTGGTGTACGTAAAGACTTATTCTTCACAATAATTAGCTGTTTGAGAGAAGGTAATCTTTAAACAGATGGCACCACTGGTAAATATTTATGAAAACGGTCATGTTTGGTTATCAGCAAATAACAGCTGATCTATAGCTACTGGAATAAAAAGTTAACATTTCTCAGTGTTGAGAGCTCACTGCTTGTTTTGCTAATGAAAGGTAATATAATCATAAAATGTCTTGACAGAAAAATATATGCTAATGATACTACTTTCTAAATGCAAATGACTACAGAAAAAAAAATCATTGTTCATTAATGTTAAATAGAAAATCCTAAGAAAGTATCACCTTGCAATATTAATAATAATAAATGCAAACTATATTTAGAATAAAATTTAAATTATCAAAGTAAGAAACCAATCCCCAATTAAAAACTGGACTACATAATTAGAAACCAATTTTGTATCAATTTTGTTTTCCTATTTTTATAAACCTGATGACTTTTAAAAGGTACGCAAAGTATTAAGGAACAAAAAAAAAAAAATCATTAAATGTTCATTATTTAATTTTAACATAAGATATTATGAAGACCCATTATTAACAGTAGATATGGAATGGGAATTAAACAATTTCCTACCGAAGGTAGTCAAAGAAAGGAAGAAAAAAAAGGACTACAAATTGGAGATACGAAAATCAAACAAGCACATCAATTCAAATATCTGTAATTTATTTTAACCCTCTAGGGCCATTCGTATCATATTTGATACAGTATTTCCCTATAAGGAAACATTTGGTATTTCCCTATAAGGAAACATTTGGTATTTCCCTATAAGGAAACATTTGGTATTCATTGACTGAGCAGTCAGTACTGCTTTCATTTGAAATTTTTAAAATATTTCTCTTAAAAAATTTTTCAGGAAAATATTTCTTTCAAGGCTTGTTTTCATACTGTATCAAATATGATACGAATGGCCCTAGAGGGTTAACAGAAGATGGTGAGTGCAACACTGAAATCTGAAGATGCTTTGAGGTAGTGAAAGAAGCCTTCCAAAAGCTAAGCAAAGTTTTAATAGAACAATTTTAATAAAAACAAAGAGTACTGGGCTTACATAATATCAGTCCTCTATGATAGTGAATGCTGGACAATCTTATCACTGATAAAGCAGAGACTTTAAGCAACAGAAATGTGGTTCTACAGAAGGATGCTGAGAAAAGTGTAGAGCAAACAGGCAAAGTTTTAGAGAAAAATGGAAACAAAGAGCACTTAGACTCATCAGAAACGGGCAGTTGAAATTTCTAAAAGACATGAGGAAAGAGGGCTTGAAAAATTTGATACCCACAAGACAGATTAAAGGCAAAAGAAAAAATAGTGAATTTGAGTAAATGGATGTCAGAACAAAGTTTAGGAAATATGAGAAAATTAATAGCTAAATAATAGGATATTGGGGAGAGCCATGATCGCCAACATTCTGAGGATTCATGGGCATAGAAGAATTATAGTTTTTCTTGTTTCATGAAGGATCATCAGAGTGAATACCAGGGAGAAAGTAATCTGAATTTGAATCTCAACAAAATAAAAAAAAAAAAAAAAAAAATGAAATGGTCTCTTATCTTATAATTCATAGTAGATTTAAGGAGAAGATAAAGGCAGCAGAAATAATGCCTTTGCTACGTTCATCCTCCAATCTTTCGGTGCTAGTATAGCGTGAGGTCTACTGCAGCATTAAACTATAATCTTTAATATACATACTTATTTAAACCTGATACTAAAATTTATGTATCTACGTATTTATATTACAGCTACATAGGTAAAAATAAACATGCTATCAAATACAATACATATATTTATTTTAATGATATACGCTTCGTCTATCTTATAAGAATGGCACGAATAGATCATTGGAATGTTTTCTCTTAATCTTCCAGCAAAAATAATTGAGATGTGACTGGAGAAGCTGACTACCAACATCTCACATTTTACAGTATTTACATTATTCGGACTATTGTCGTCATCTTTGTTGCCATTTGAACAGTGTTTCTGCTGTTGTATGCTCTGGCCTTTTTCAGGTGCTAGGAATTTTGAATCAAATCCTTTATTACAACCACTCGGGTATATGAGCTTCATTCCTTGCACAGTAGTGCCTTTTCTGATAGTCATGAGTTATCTCCCTCTAACCCTGCAAGTTACTTGTTCACCACTGCTGTAGCCTAGTATTGAACTCACAACTCTTTGGGTTAAGTCACAGGAACTAACCAACATCTGTATTCACTGGGCCATGTATCCTTGTGGACAATGGCCTAAACATCGTACAAATGGCAACAAAGATGAGGACAACAGTTCGAATAATGTCAGTCAGTTAAGTGCCATATGTAAAATACGTTTGGGCAATCGTGTCCCGAAAGAGACATGACTGACTGGGCGGAAGATTATCCTGCAGTAGGTTGCCATTGCTTTCTACAGTAGATTGGTTGCCAGCCAAGGCTCTAGAACCCAATCTGTCCTGTTATTTAATCCATAACTGGAAGGAAGAGACAGCTTAATACCTTTCCCCAAGGGTATTTGCGCATAAGTGAATGCAAGGAATTCAAAAGGAATTCAAACTCAGATCCCCGATTTCTCGTTCCGAGCTTATATCCACTGTACCACAATGCACATCCAAATAAATGTCAGTACTTTAAATACTACCTCATCTCAGAAATATAGACAAATACCTCGCATTTCATTGAAAATCATCAATTTAGCATCCAACCATGATTGCTCAATTACGTGAGTGTGTGCTCCTGTTGCTGGATCCACATAGTGACCATGTGAAGGGAGACCTCCATGTTGCACCTGGGTAGACAGTGTACTGAGGTCGACCTCATGCTATAATAATCTTATGTATAACATTGGAATGTAAAATAACAATGAAGTACTCATGACTATTTTTCATCTTATTTTTTTCAACAACCTGATGAGTTCTTTAAATGCAGAGATTGTCAGCTTTGTTTGGAAGTGGCCTTGTACCAACACACACTACCTACATAATAGTGACTTCACTAGGAACACACACTACATATTTGGTGACTTCGCAAAGAACATGTCCCCTACAGGAATGGTGACTCCACAAAGAAAACAGTGAAATTCTGAACACTATATAATGGTTACCGGGCAAAGAACATGTAAAGATTTGATAAAACCACAAAGAATACGTACCCTACAGAATGATGACTCCTCAAAAAACACACACAATTCTGATTATCACAATTTGCTTATTACACACAAAAATAGTATGTTATTTTCTCTCATTAATATAAATTTAACATTTATACAAAAACCAAGAGACCTTTTTATCAACAAGATCTACTTTTCAATGTCGCTAGCTCTTATTTTACAAAACCTTTTCAACCTTCTCACTACATGAATGGCGATCATGTGAAGGACACATAAAGGAATTCTGATTTCTACAAAATGTTAGCCACAACATATAACACTCAACCACCATTACATAAAATGGCGATGACACATAGAACATTGCACAGTTTAATAATGGTATACTAGATAGCATAACTCATCTCGCCCAGGCTTTCCAGGAAATGGGTGACACCATGTCAACTCACTGACGTTTTCATCATTCAACGAGAACCACTAAGACATCAACAAATCGACATTAAATCCAAATATTTTCCAAGTCCTTTCTAACAAGCATCTACACCAAAAAATTAAAAAAAAAATCTACTTTGCAAACCAAAGTTTTTCCTAACTGCTACTTCTAAGTCCAAGATAAATCCTCATACACATTAAAACAAAGAGGTCCTTCTGAACACAATCAACTCAACGTGGAGCATTGGAATCAATTAGATTTTTAACAGCCACATCAACCACTGAAATTCACAAAAAACAAAGTCAAATTAAGCCTATAACACAATCTAAAATCATTTCCATTTTTCGGTTGTTTATAACCAGTTTTATTAATCTTTGTTAATGTCCATAACACGTTTACATTTGTTGACATTACGATACATTTCAGAGCAAATATGGTTATTACAATGAATTCGAAAATTGTGTTATAGGCTTAATTTGACTTCGTTTAGACTGATTGTCAATCATGGTCGATAGGTCTAAGACGTGCCAGATCACTTGGTGGTTGACCCCATGTGGATAGGGGTCGCAGGTTTGAATCCTGTTGAATGACACACATTTTCGTAATAAAAATTTATCGTAAATAATCAGGCCGGTAGAAATAAATATATAATACTGTTTGATTATAAACAGAATATCTACTTAAATACGAGCATTGATCAAAAATAATGTTCAAACAAATCATTACATATGTATATATATTATTCAGACATAAATAATTCAGTCAAGATCCCAATTTTTTTTTTTTATTGTTCCACATTCAGATGGAAATTATGAAAAAATTGACATCCATATTCTGTTTTTTTTTTTTATCCTTTTGAGAACCCAAGTCATTTTCAAGAAGTAAAGTAGAGGACAAAGCCTCCTTTAGTAGAACCATATTTCTGTTGACTCTTCCCCAGCAAGGAGACTGTCCAGTATTCACAGCCATTCAGGAGGACTAATATGAAACAGTTTGGAAAACTTGAACTTTCAGACGTACAAAAAAAAAAGTGTCTCTTTGCAAATGTTACAGAATTAATTAGCAACTAGATCCCACCCTTTTACAGTGAAACCGATAAAATGCAGCCGTAACTTCTACTCTAACAGTTTCTTTCCTCGCACTTCCCGACTGTGGAATTCTCTTCCAAATGATTGCTTCCCCGACAGCTACAATCTCCAGGAGTTTAAATGTAAGGTCAATAGACACCTCCTAACACACTAACCTGCTCCCATTCTATCAAACACTCTTCCCATCTGCCCAACCCTCATCCTCGCTATCCTTACTCATCTGTCACCTTCCTCCTGACATTCCCTATGTCTAACCACTCCTTCTCTTTACCTTCCCCTATGTAGCCCCATGTGGCAGTGGAATGCCTTGCTTGGGGTGAGATGATTAAAAAAAAAAAAAATAGGATCATTATGGACACTGATTTGCTAAGTGCTCCATTATTACAGCCTTTTGCCAGACTAAACTCAATCATATATGCTGCCAATTGTCAAACTTTTAGTTCTACAGTTCAACTCTCAATCACTAGAATTACTTATACAATTAGTGGCTTATATATATACATATATATATATGAAATGATAATGTATACGCTAAGAAGTCTGCCTTCTTCTACCAAGCCCTCATAGCCTAAAGGTAGAACCGCCGACTGATGTCGATTTGGTCGGGTTTCAATCCTGGATTAAAAGCAATCGGAGTCTAACCATAGTGATGAGTTGCCATACCGCAAAACAGATCTGTCTGCGGATGACTATAAATTAAAACAAAAAGATGGTCCAGGTGTGTTTCTTATATAAATTTAATAGACTGGCTGATGGAATTTGAGAAATAAAAAGACAAAACAATAATATTGTCAATAAAACTGATGAGACGTGCGTGTGTGTGTGCCCAATCTCATTGACAATCTTGTTATTTTGTTGTCTTTATTCCACAAATTTCATTTAAATGCATTTATGTGTGTGCGTGCACACATGTGTCATATGATAAATCTTTACCAATATATATTGGACTCATAGCACCTGGTCTGTATCAATTGAATAACTTCTATAAGTAAATCAATAAGTGTGTAACCTAATCATAAAAAGATATTTATTTCACACAATATAATTGACTTTTCAATATTATGTCTTTCCTTATCAGTGGATTTAACTGAATAGTTAATATTAATCAAGCATTTGTTTGGAAGAAAAAGTTTAAAATCTATATAAATTAGATTTAAATTAATACATTAAAACATATTGCATTAATTTCAGACAAATTTAGAAATTCTTTTATTAAAAATTATTAATGTCTACAATGAATACCAACTGAGTGCTTATCAACTGAAAGTAGAGTTTGACTATTTGTGCAGAGATATAAAAAATTTAAAACATCAAATTATTAATCTGCAAAGCTTCTACTTTTAATCAAGAATAGTTATTAGAAACTTTAATCCCTTTAAGTAATACTTTCACAAAGAGCCAAGTACTTTTCTCTTAAATATTCATGTGTTTTGTGTCTACTATGATGCACCAGGCATAAATAAAAGAATAATGTATAGTTGGTCCGCATGACAATACAAGCAGTGACTGGTTGTAACAGTCTGAGTTACAGTCATTAAGAAATTTTCCCATTGAATGACAAATAGTATACAAACTACATCCCACATCTCTTATTAGGAAGACTGGTTTTGAGGAGCATGGAACCACCTCTTAATTGCTGTTGTTCCAAAGTCTAACTGGACCTGAAGTAGTGAGCACCTGTTAGGGTCCCAGCTATGGGCAAATAGTGAATTTGCAAACAAAACATGGGTAAAGTATAAAAATACATATTTACAGTAAAATTACCAACAATACATTCTGTCTATAGTTGAAGACATACAATCATGGGTTCTTGTCAAGATTAGTAAACTCAATGTTCCTTTGTCATGAAGAGCAAATCCAAGTATCCCCATGTCAGTACTGGCAAATCTTTGACAAAATATTTCCTATTTATTAAAATCAATATAAGCCAACTTGTTTATTGAAAAATGAACAGTTAACATTCATTTAAAAAAAAAAAACTTAGTTTCTGAAAGATTATTATATGGTGATTATTATATGGTGATTGCATCATAGAATCCCAGTAACCTATTCACAGTATTTTTTGATTTACCAAAAAAAAAAAAAAAAAAAAAAAAAGAGCTTTTACTTATTGCTATATTTGTGCTATGAACAAACTTATTTAGCACTTTCACACAAATGTCCAGAGTGGCACTGTTTTTTGTCCAATTCATAGATATCTAACATGATTCACATAGATATCTAACATGATTCACATAGATATCTAACATGATTCACATAGATATCTAACATGATTCACATAGATATCTAACATGATTCACATAGATATCTAACATGATTCACATAGATATCTAACATGATTCACATAGATATCTAACATGATTCACATAGATATCTAACATGATTCACATAGATATCTAACATGATTCACATAGATATCTAACATGATTCACATAGATATCTAACATGATTCACATAGATATCTAACATGATTCACATAGATATCTAACATGATTCACATAGATATCTAACATGATTCGCATTTCACATAAATATATAACATGATTCACATTTCACATAAATATATAACATGATTCACATTTCACATAAATATATAACATGATTCACATTTCACATAAATATATAACATGATTCACATTTCACATAAATATATAACATGATTCACATTTCACATAAACATCGAATAAGCGCTTTGTTCTTCATCCAGTTAATCACTGGTAAACTATTTTTCCTAAGTCATAGCCTTACAACCTCCATGAATGTAGATTTAACCATCTTGTTGGTTTCTAGATATCTGAATTAAAATCAGTATATGAAAACAGCTATAGTCTCGAACAGTGAACCTGATTATTATCATTTATAGAATAATGAACCCAGTCATCTTGTAAAGAATAGTGAAACCTGTCAAGAGTAGGTTTGCTAATCTTGACAAAATTTCAACCAGGTTCCAGATACTTAAATTTTGTCATTAAATAACACAGCAAGGTTAATATGCTACTAAACAAAATTAGCCAACAAAGCAACCTGTTGAATGAAAACATTATTCAGAAGTAGTAATTGGACTACAAAGGTAAACAATTTTTTTAATTTCAACCATTTCTGCTGCTTTTTTTTTTAAAACCAAAGCCAAATTTTTAACACCTTCAACCATCCACACATTATACAGTGAAAATTATTGATCAAAATTCAGTTAATAATAGCTGGATACATCTAAGTATGCTTATCTGGTAGGATGGCTAGCTAATCCCTGTTACAGGTATTTGCACAGGCAAATTTGTACTTCTTCAACCCCTTTACACAAAACACCAACATACTTATGGCATGTTGAAATTGGTTAATACAACTAACGACTAACCTACCAGTTTCTTTCTTGCACTTAGCACTTGCAGAACTCTTTTGGCTTCTTTTCTTGTGAAGTATGATCTTCAAATATTTAAATGCACTACTGTCACCATGTCTCTTCAAATTTATCATCTTACATAAAGCGAACAAAAAAGAAATTATGCTTGTGTATGATGTCATTAAACATGAACAGGCCTGCTTCTGTCAAAGTGAATGGAAAAGATCTACGCCATACAGACAAGTTCACTTACCTGGGCAGTATCATCAGACCCGAGGTTGGCATGAAAGAGGATATTCAAAGCCGACTGGTCAAGGCCAGGAGTATGTTTAAGAAAATGAACAACAGCTGGAGATCAACACAGTATAGCACCAACACCAAGCTATACCAGAGCTGTGTTGTATCTACTCTTCTCTACGAATCTGAGTACTGGAGAATGATTAAGGCGGATCTTGCCAAACTTCGATCCTTTCACACCATATATCTCTAATGAATTACTAAGAATATTTTGGCCAGAGAAGATCTCCAGTGAGGACCTGTTGAGGAGATGTAAGCAAGAGAACATGGGCACCATCATTACAAGCAAGTGGTAGAGATGGATTGGGCATGTGCTCTGGAAAGATCCACAGTCAATCACAAGAACAGCACTGCACTGGACCCCAGATGGCAAAAGAAAGAGAGGAAGACCAAGAATGACATGGAGAAGTACGGTGGAGGATGAAATGAAAGCCATGCAGTACTCTTGGGGGTTCATTGACTAGTTTGGCCCAAGATAGGCAGAGGTGGAGAAGCTTTGTTGTGTGTAACGGATGATGAAAAATGAAAAAAATACGTCTTTGTGAGCAGAGAAATTTTTTTTACATAGTTTTTCAAAATTTCTGTTCATTGTGTGCTGGCATCCAAGGTCATAACAGAAAAGATTTTCTTACTTCCTCATCAGACTATCTAAAATATTTTATCCAAAATTGAATATATTTGGTAACATGGTTTGACAAACATTAGCAATGGAGATGACATTCTTTACACCTGGTAATTTTTTATAGTTTTTGTTTCATTCCTTTGCCATCATAAAATAGAAGGTGGGGGGGGCCCTTTTTATTGCTGACTTTCTCTTGATTGACTAATTTAAGTTCTTTCTACTATTTTAACACATGGAAGATTCTCAAGGAATTCATAGGTTTGCTGGAAAGTTTTAGTTAAATTATGGATGTGGCGGGGATTTATAGAAAATCTGATCTGATATTCAAACAAAAACAAAAGATAAGGAATTAAAAATAAAAAATGAATGGCAGTAAGATCAAAGGCAACAACTAAAGTCATTAAAAAACAAAACAAATGAAATTAAAGTTCTCTTTAAAATTAAAGACAAGCTCCTACCAGTTGCCTATGCTTAGAATATTGCTACTACAGATGGGCTGGTTCCATGGCTATTTACTTCGAGCTCTTTCATAAAATCCAAAGAAGAATCAGCAATATTATAGGTTCTGATTTTGTGGCTTGCTTTCAGTCACTTTCCCACTGCTGTAAGATTGCCACTCTGTATTTTTTCTGTGAACACTTTCATAGTAATTGTTCTGATAAACTCAGCACTAGACTAGAATCAAGATCTCATCAATTTACAGTTGAGCTGGCAAGATGTAACCATAAACTCGATGCTAAGTTAATTTATCACACATCCAGCTCCATGATTGCAAGCCAAATTTAATCAGCAACAGTTGTTTAAATGCAGTGTCAATTGCTATCTACTGTCCTCCTGATTACTCTTTTTTTCTCTAGGGTTCATCATGCGGTATTGTAACTACTTACATAATTCAGACTGTAGTCTGTCCTCTTCTTTATTGCTATATTCATAAAATTATTGGTTCTGTTTAAAACTCCATTATCTATCACCTGAAGGAGGCCAGAGAGTACAATGGTTGAATTGTCATGAATATGGCAATAAAGGTGAAGACAATAGTCCAAACAATGTAAATAATCATATGAGCTTACATTTACACTACAGTGCTGATTCTTATGCGTATACACACACATCATATATATATATATTTTTCACACACAAACAACAATTCAAATTTTTAAAAAAATGCATGGTCATTTCAATGAGTGGATTTATCATTCGTTTCATCAGTGAATCCAAGACATTATGAATTTTTATTTGTGTGTAAAAAATTTAAGTAGTCAAAAAAAGAAAATAAATATATATATATATATATATATATATATATATATATACCTAGAAAACATATGATAGGTAAGGTTGAAAATGCATTTTAGAAATGAAGTCGTTCATGAAGACTGTTTAAAAATAATAGATTAAAATTTAATATTTCCAATAATCAAAATATGTCTATTAAAAACTGAATTTAAATTGATCTGAATAATCTTACTTTGTTTAGTAGCAAACAAAAAAACAAAAAATTACTGAAGTCACCCATATTAAATATATTAAATTCTGTTAAAAATCTTTCAAAAATAAAATATACTTTCATAAAACTTTGAGGAAGATTAACAAATTTAAAGTTTAATCATAAATAAGACATTACTTTGAGCTTAAAATATTACAGAAAATCATTTAATATTTATGAGGTTTTGATACTTTTATTAACATGGTGTTTGCAAAAAGTATGGGTCAAATAACTATAAAGTTCATGAGGAATACAATGCAAACACTTTATATTACCAGTCATCATAAAAATTTAATATTTTATTAAATTTTTAGATACTTCAATTTTATTGTCCTTGTAACTTCTATGAACATTTCAGCCCTACAAAAAAGAATTTCCTTAAAATCCGACTGAATTTTGCAAGAATTTCCAAATCGACATTTTTCAATCCAAAAAGGTATAAAATTCACATTAATTTGTGGTTCTCTATTGATGGAAAGTTCCAAACAGAAATATTTAAAGTTTATTATTTAGTGGATACTTGTCTGAAATTGACATCCAACTTTGAATTTTTAAATCAAGCATCTATTTCAAATACTAGCATACAGCAATAATGATTGACAAAAAAACAAAATTAAGCTTAAAAATATATTCCATTTTTCTTTAGAAAATGATGTGTGTTAATGTATGTTTGAGTAGCAACTTTTCTTTTAAGCATCTTTCATCAAATATGGCAGAAAAGGGAAAATGTAATTAATGCTCTATTTTTTAGAGCTCCTTCATATTTCTCCATTTTGTATTAGTTTCAGTTTTGTTTAACGACCTATCAACCCCGGTGGATTATTTAATACCAAAAAGGTAGGGTTTTAAGGGGTTTTTTTAATGTTCAGTTATAATAAGAAGGGATGTGCCTTGTGGTACAGTGGATATCGGCTCAGAACGAGAAATCAGGGAGCCGAGTTCAAATTCCAGTTGAACTCATTGCATTCACTTATGTGCAAATACCCTTGGGAAAGGTATTAATCAGTCTCTTCCTTCCAGTTATGGGTTAAATAACAGGACAGATTGGGTTCTATAGCCTTGGCTGGCAACCAATCTACCGCAGAAAGCAATGGCAACCTACTGTAGGATAATCTTTTCCCCAGTCAGTCATGTCTCTTTCGAGACATGATCGCCCAAGCGTGTTTCACATATGGCACTTAACTGACTATTATAAGAAGGTTGACTTAGATTGTGATGAAAAAAAAATTTTTTTATTTTTTTTTATTTTAGAAAACTGAAGATGGCTTCTATTTTTGTATTTAAAAATATATTGTTGGTAACATCTTTTTCCTTCAACATATAGCAATAATTTTTTTCCTTCAAAAATGTATTGTTGGAAACATTTTCCTTTGAAAATGTGTATTTTTCTGTCTATATTTCTGAGATTAAGTATTTATAGTATTTCCATTATTTGAACTATTGTCCTCATCTTTGTTGTCATTTGTATGACATTTCGGCTGTTGTACACTCCAGCCTTCTTCAGGTGCTAGGAGTTTCGAATCAAACCCTTCATTACAATCACTGGCATATATCCTTCTCATCACTTGCATAGTCGTGCCTTTTTTGAAAGTCATGAGTTATCTCCCTCTAACCCTGCAAGTTTGTTCACCACTGCTGTAGCCTGGTATTGAACTCACAACTCTTTCGGTTAAGTCTCAGGAACTTGTTATATATCGCCGTATGACGACAAAACAACAAACACGCATATATAAAAATATAAGGTTATATTTTTATTAATGACGATGAACTGTGTAGAATAGAGAACGGAAAGGGTGAGGGCGCATATAGAATGGCTGACGGGAGTGTAGTCTGCCTGTGTTGTCTCTCTCTGCTTCCACCGGCCGTTCTCTGCTACTGGCGAATCCGTGTGACGAGGTCTTTATATAGTCCTCTAGAACCGGGACTTTCCTTCCGGTTTTTTGCCTCGCCCACGCAACGCCCACGTAATTCTAAGAGGCACCTGAGCTGTTTGCCTCTGTAGCCATTTCCGCCACTGTCGGAAATAAGGTCAAAATGACATCCGCTCCGGCTTTGACAGGATGTATTTCACAAACACCTGTCTTGTCGCTTCGCCGCCCCCTTCACCGATGGAAAACACCATCGCTTGCATCACTTCCTCGGGTTGGGCCAGATTGTTATATTACAAACTAACCAACATCTATATCCTTAAGGACACATGGCCCAGTGGATATAGACTGTTGAAATGAGACTTTGAAATTTATACAAAGTGATTTCAAGTGTTTTTTTGGCAGTTCAGCTTTCTAGATCTGAACGCTCCAGAAAAACAAAAACACAGGTGCATGATTTTTGATATCAGGAATAGTATTGGCTCAGAATGAGAAATCGGGGAGCCGTGTTTGAATTCCAGTTGAATTCCTTGCATTCACTTACATACAAATACCATTGGGAAAGGTATTAATCCGTCTCTTCCCTCCAGGTATGGATTAAGTAACAGGACGGATTGGGTTCTATAGCCTTGATCAGCAACCAGTCTACCGCAGAAATTAATGGCAACCTACTGCGGGATAATCTTCTGCCCAGTCAGTCATGTCACTTTCGAGACATGATCGCCCAAGCGTGTATCACGTATGGCATCTAACTGACTGATTGGAAAATAAAATAAGGAAAATTCTGAAGAAAGATTTCTATGATGATCATTGGTTTAATCTAAAATCATCTCAGATGTTGAATATCTAGAAGCATGTTGGTACAAGAATCAATCAATAAATGTTATATTTGAATCAACCAATCAGAACATTCTTATTTTGACTACTGTTTTGAAACTTTTCTTGACATTGAAGAAATAAATGTTTCCTCGGTTAACAATGTTTTAATTCCCTCTTCTATAGTTCCTCTTGTCATATAGTTTTGCCTTTTGATTCCACATGAATTTTAACAGGTTATGAGCCCAGGGTCGACAAAACGGATATCTAAACTTATTTATAAATTGAACTGTGTGTGTGTGTCCATTACCTATAGAGTCCAAAATGGTTGAACTGATTTTCTTGAAAATTTACACAGTTGTACTATAAGGGTCTGTGAGTGTTCTTAGCTAGGATTTCTGTTGAGGTACCCCTGATAAATATTGAAAATCAATAATTGAAAAAGTCAGGTTATTAGATGCACTCATAGACAAAGACATAAGAAATGATATCCAGAAGTTTCAAGGTTGCAGTTCTTACAGTAGTGCAGAAAATCGATTATATATATATATATATATATATATATATATATATAAAAAGGCAAGAGGTTTTTGTGTGTGTGTGTGTGTGTGTGTGTATGTTTATCTGCCTGTATGTCTGTATATTTTTCAGCCCTCTTATTTTATTTTTTGCTTCAGGTTTGGCTCTAAGTAGGTATAATTGTAGTTCTTAGTCTCAGCCATGATACCATTTACTCAGAGGACTTATTTAGCCTTCAAAATTCAGTTTACGACAAAAAACACTTATTTGATATTGATACCAGGTAATCAAAATTTGACTTACATTCATTCATTTTTCTTTCAGTCTACGGTTTTGCTTTAACGGGAAACAACTATTGCTTTTTAGTCTTTCATGCCAACATCCAAAGAGTCTGAGCTCAAGGACCATGGATTAGTTTTAAATCTTTCATTACACCCAAGCAATGTCGAGCTATACTGCTAATACTATTATAGACACTTAATATGCCATGAATTTTAACAGGTTATGAGCCCAGGGTTGACAAAACGAAAATAAACTATATTTTGATGGAGATGAAAAATTTGAGTTGTGGCACATAAAATTTATATTATACTTATGTCTATCAACATTAACCATCAAAGAAAATGCCAATGAAAATGCAAGAAGAGAAGAATGCATAAATATTTGCATGATTGGTTCAATTCCTGGATGATAAAAACTTATCCTTAATAATAAGGGATGAAAGAGACAATGGCACCAAAACATTAGAAATATGGATAGTTCATTACATTAGGAATTTCAAGGCAAGGATCATTAACAATTCTAAAAATGACCATAAATGAAACCATTATGAGCTACATTATCTGATCAGAGAAGGCAACTGCTTTGCTTAAAAGAGCCAGAAAAAATTATCAGCGATAGCTTATTAATAGCTCTATTATTTTAAGGTCTACCAAAGGAATACAAAGTTTTTTCTACAGTAATATCACTAAAAAGTGGCAAACAAAAATTAAATTCAAATCAGTTACAAAGAATCAGAAAAATGCAAAACAAAAAAAATGTAGAGATATGCGACAACAAGTTCATGAAAATCCAGACATGAGTGGAACCTAAAAGGACTGTAAAATGTTTTGTAGAAGAATTGGACGCAAAAGTATTAAACGTAAAACTAAAATGTCCTTTACTCAAAAAAGATGGTGTATTCTTTGTAATAATGCAACACATGACACCAAAAATTGCTAGAAAAGTATAGTAAGACCGCTAACAACAAAACTGAAAAAGATTCTTATTTACCGTAAATACCAGTCCTCATTCTTCTTCTATGCGCCATGTCCTTTCACGGAATAGGCAATCATGGCCTTCCACATCTCCCCATCCTTGGTGGTTCTTAGCATGCTTTCTCTTGTTACCTCATCCAAACCCCACAGCCAAACACTTTCTCAGGCCCATCAAGTATGTTACACACTTTCCCTAGTCTCTCCTTCCCTCTATCTGACCTTTGAGTATCAGATTCTCCAAGCCTTCCTTCCTCATTACATGTCCCAGGAACTTTAGCTGTCTTTTCCTGATTCCCTGTATTAATTTCTTTTTTGTTTCCATCCTTTCCAAAATCTCCAATGTTCGATTCATGATATCTGAAGCATCCTTCTGTAGAACCACATTTAAGTTGCTTCAAGTTTTTCCTTCATGTTTGATGAGATTGTCCAGCATATACTGCAATATTGAAAAAAAGATATCACATAGCAAAACTTGCCTGTCTCTCAATACCCTACTCAGCTCAGCTCCTGGAATGCGTCCTTTGCCATGCCAATTCACCTTTGGATCTCAGTGTCACACTTTTCCGTCCTCTGTTAGAACACACTCCAGTTATTTAAATTTTTGTACCAGCTTGATTCTAGTATCCCCCACCTGTAGTTATCATTTTGGGCTGCTCTTTTTGCTGATGACTATGCATTCAGTTTTCATGCAGTTTATTTGCTGTCCTTTCTCTCCACTTTCTTTCTGTAAGAGGTCTTGTTTCTCTGTGTTTGCTATCAGCACTATCATCTGCATATGTTATGTTGTTCAGACTGTTGTGGCCAATGACAAATTCTGGAAAGCTTCTAGGGTCCTCAAAATAGTCTCACTGTATAAGTTAAATAGATCTGATAAAAAGACACCCTTGTCTTACACCACTTTCTATCTTCATTTCCTTTTCTGTCCATATGTAGGTGATTTGCTACCAGTCAAGATTCTTGATTGCTCTATTGTCTTTCCTACATATGTCAAGGTCGATGAGCATTTCTATCAATTCTTTGTGGCGTACTTTGTCAAAATGCCTTTGCATAGTCTATAAAACATAAGTATATGTCCGTTTTTATTTGTATTACCCTTTCTGATAGCATCCTATGCATAAATATCATATTCTTTGTTCCAGTTCCAGTGTCTTTGATGAAACCACACTATTCTTGTTCTATCTCTGGCCTGATTCTGCTGCTCACTCTATTCATCAGGATTCGGATGATGAGTTTTGTTATGTGGCTCATTACACTTCTGAAAAAGACTTTTGTTCAATGCTTGTAGACTGTGGAGTGATGGCTCATATTGTTAAAGAAAAACTTAAATTTATAAGATTAAATGAAGACTGAATGTTCAAAGCACATTTTAGAACTGGCTGATAGAAGCCTTAAAAACACAGTCAAAACAAAAGTTGACTCATTTTTTAAATTTTTCGTACACGGAGTGAACAAGGTTTTTTCATAAATTATGATTCACAAAGTCCAGCTTATCTCTTATCTTCCCAAGAAGAAAGAAATAAAGAGTGAGATCTGTAGTACTTCATTGCTCTCATATGGAACAAAACACGAAGGATGATTATTTTGAATATATTTATACCTACTTTCTAAAATACTGTCAATGAGAAAAAGGGAGATAACCTGGCAATTTCTTTTGAAACAGAAATTACTTCAAAAAATAATTAAAATCCAATCATCTGGAAAACTGTGTACTGGAATACGATTCAGAGATTGAAAATTATTCTATAGACGACTGCTATAGAGCACGTAATATTCCAAGGAAATATGAAGAAACCGCAATGTCTCCTGAAGATTCCTAATGGAAAAACACAGTGTTTGAGTAGATGCACACACTTCAAAAAAGTAACACATACGAATTCGCCAGAAAATAAAGTTAATGGCAGGAGATGGGTTTATGCAGTTAAACTTGAATCTGGAGAAGAAAAATTCAAGGCCAGATATATGGCAAAAGGTGATTCTTAAGTCATAAATATCGACTCTAAAATTACTTTTTCACCAACGGCAAAGATAACATTTAAGGATGTTTATGCAAATTTCAGTTGGGAGAATTGAAAATTCTTGTACTGAAATTTCAGTTCAAATGATTTTGCTCCATGTGCCAAATCACACTTTTTTTTTAGTGCATTAGAGGCAATGTTTTTCAATTCACTTAAGAAAAAAAAAAAGAAAGAAAGATGTCCAAGCCTCTGGACACTGTCAGTTCAACGATTAGAATGTCCAGGATAAGTATGAAAGTCTCCATATTGAATTTTTCGGTTTTACTGAGAAGTACCTTTTCTGTTGATCTATCATATCTATTAAGATGCACACTTCTTTTTCATTTCCCGTTTTGTCCCATCACGGTAATCTGTATCGGATACATACTCCTGGCATTAAATTCATATTCATTAAATTTGTTTCTAGTTTCCTGGAAATTCCTTAAGATTCATGACCACAAGGATGTTAACGTCCTTTTGTCCTTTGATTGCAGGACCTTGAAGTGGAATCTGCAGTAGCCAAACTGAATAGAAACAAAGCAGCGGGACCAGACTGCATAGCCATAGAGCTGCTGATAGCCGTGGAAGAATTTGATATAGAAAAGATTACTGAAATAATAAATAAAATTTATAATAGTGGGATTATACCTAGATGATCTCAGCAATCATATCTTTTAAGATGTCAGTCAGTTAAGTGCCATACGTGATACATGCTTGGGTGATCATGTCTTGATAGAGACATGACTGACTGGGCAGAAGATTATCCCGCAGTAGGTTGCCATTGCTTTCTGTGGTAGACTGGTTGCCAACCAAGGCTATAGAATCTGTCCTGTTATTTAACTGGAAGGAAGAGACGGATTAATACCTTTCCCAAGGGTATTTGTGTGTAAGTGAATGCAATGAGTTCGGCTGGAATTCGAACTTGGCTCCCCGATTTCTCGTTCTGAGCCAATATCCAATGCACCACAACACACATCCCTTTTAAGTTGTACACTTCTTTTTCCTTTCCCGTTTTGTCCCATCACGGTAATCTGTATCTGGACACATACTCCTGGCTTTAAATTCGTATTCATTAAAGTTGTTTCTAGTTTCCTGGGAATTTTAATGCAAATTTCAGTATGGTATATTAAATGGACTTCAAAACAGCATATCTAAATGCTAACAGACTGCGATATTTATATTGAACAACTTGAAAGGTTCATACAGACAAACAAAATGAAAAACTTGTTTACAAATTTAAAAAAAAAATTCCTATATTGATTAAAAAGTGGGAGAAGTTGGAAAAATCTTTTGACAAAACAAAATTTTTAACAACCTTTAAATGATTGTGCGTATACAAAATCTTTTAATAATTCAAAAGTTATAACATGGGTAGATTATTTGAACATTGCAGCTTCAGATTTGAAAATCTTAAATGAAAAGAAGCTTCACACCAAATTTTAAAATGAAAGATCTAGGTCAGTTAACATTTTTTAGGAATTGAATTTCAATTAGCTAACATTAAAATGACTCAAACAAAATACTCAAAGAATATTAGATAGATTTGGACCTGATAATTGTACTCCAAAATCAATACCATGTGATTTGAGCATAAACAAAAATAATGACTGTAGAACAATTCTGTCATTAAAATAAGCACTCAATTGTGGAACAATCTGAGAGCCTAATAAATCCACCTTGAGAAAGAGAGCTATTTATCATGACCTGGAGCATCTCATTGTGCTTAAACGGGATAGTCCATTGCTTGGGCTGTGATTGGCTGCTGGTAAATAAGTGGAAGCATTTCTGTATAAATACTAGCTTGAATCCAGTCATAGTTTCCCCTAAGAAAGAGAGCTTCTTGATTCTGTCCTTTTAAGAATACAGCGGCCTCTTTAATTATGAGGGTGTGTTTGGGTCTTACTAACACGATGTATATATATTCATTTGAAATTGTTTTGTTTTGGGATTTTTTGTTTCTTCATAACCCCTTCCCATCATGTCATTTCATGAAAAATTTTTAAAGTTATTTTTGTAATTTATTGTACAAACCACAAATTTTTATGTACATTTGGGGCGTTTTGTAGGTCCTCGGTATGTTTTTGCGGTATTTTGGTGCACGACAAGTATGAGTGTTGATGGACAAATTTTTATGGTGAATGAGAATCATTGTAACGTATGTATGGGTCGCGAATCTGATTAGCTAGATATAGGATAGAGTATCTGTAGACCAACCCGAGTTTTGTTCCCCCTCCCCATTTTTCGGCCTTGTGCCATAATTTTGTAAGTTTGTAAGTTTACAAAATAAATACACATAGTTTGCAGGGTTTGCATTGGAGCAGTTGTCTTCGGATGACTGCTCTGTAACTGCTCTATAACACTGTCAGCTCTCTGCTTCCGAGCAGAGAGCACAAACCCAGTCGTGGTTCCGCCGAAGGGTAGAACCACAACTCGGTAAAAATAGACAGACATATTTTTGGCCCGGCTATATGGTCGGGAATTCCCACATTAAAATGACCATGTGTCACATCCGGGCTTGCGTGGGAAGCCTAGTAAATACAGCAGGGTTTGCATTGAAGCAGTCGTCTTCGGATGACTGCTCTGTAACCCTATAACACTGTCAGCTCTCTGCTTCCGAGCAGAGAGCACAAACCCAGTCGTGGTTCCGCCGAAGGGTAGAACCACGACTCGGTAAAAATAGACAGACATATTTTTGGCCCTGCTATATGGCTGGGAATTCCCACATTAAAATGACCATGTGTCACATCCGGCCTTGCGTGGGAGGGCTAGTAAATACAGCAGAGTTTGCATTGGAGCAGTCGTCTTCGGATGACTGCTCTGTAACCCTATAACACTGTCAGCTCTCTGCTTCCGAGCAGAGAGCACAAACCCAGTCGTGGTTCCGCCGAAGGGTAGAACCACGACTCGGTAAAAATAGACAGATATATTTTTGGCCCGGCTATATGGCTGGGAATACCCACATTAAAATGACCATGTGTCACATCCGGCCTTGCGTGGGAAGGCTAGTAAATACAGCAGGGTTTGTATTCAGTTACAATCTGCTTTATTTTTGTCTGCCAGCCGGACGCTGGCTGGGACCCTTACGTCAGTAAGTGTTGTTATTCTATTGTTATTCTACAATGACAATAATTAAAAAAAACTTGGTAAATAGTAGGTAGCTTAATTTATGCAATAGTAGTGACTAAACTACCCCAACATTTAGAAAAGCCCACAAATGAACAGTTAAATTTACGCATTTTAAAGTACAATACATTAAATGACTGTGCATTGTGGTGCAGTGGATATCAGCTCGGAACACGAAATCGGGGAGACGAGTTCGAATTCCAGCTGAATTCATTGCATTCATTTACGCGCAAATACCCTTGGGAAAGGTATTAATCTGTCTCTTCCTTCCAGTGATAAATTGGGTTTTATAGCCTTGGCTGGTAACCAGTCTACCTCAGAAAGCAATAGCAACCTACTGCGAGATAATCTTCTGCCCAGTCAGTCATGTCTCATTCCAGACATGATCACCCAAGCATGTTTCACATATGGCACTTAACTGACTGACTGAATATAATAGTTGAAAACAATTTAAACTTCTGGTCATAAAGTGGGGGATCTGTCTTCTATTGTTATGAAGTAATAAACTGATCCCCACTAATTATACTTAATATAATAATGTAATATAATCTATCTCTTCTCCCTCCAATTATGAGTCAAATGACAGGACAGATTGGGTTCTATATCCTTGGATGGCAACCAGTCTACCGCAGAAAGCAATGGCAACCTACTGCGGTATAATCTTCTGCCCAGTCAGTCATGTCTCTTTCGAGACATGATCGCCCAAGCGTGTTTCACGTATGGCACTTAACTGGCATTAAATGTACAATAAATCAGACACTATATTTTAAAATTTGAGAATAATTTAAGTTGAACTGGATTTTGCGATTCTGATTTGGTAAATTCAGAAAACGGAAAAAGCATTTCTGGATACCGTTATCAACTAAATGATAATTTCATGAAAGACTAAAAAACAATACACAGTTTCTTTATCAATTAAGTTGAATATATGGCTTTATGCTATGGAAGAAGCTAATTTCCTGAAACAATTATTAAAAGACTTAACAGGTAAGTCTGATTTAAAAATAAATATTTTTATGGATAATCAGGACGCAATGGTATTATCAAAAAACCTAATCCATTATCAAAGGTCCAAACATATCGATGTGAAATACCATTATATAAGATCTCAAATTCGAGATGAATCTAGAATTAATCAGTCAGTCAGTGAAGTGCCATATGTGAAACACGCTTTGGGCATTCATGTCTCAGAAAAGATATGACTGACTGGGCAGAGGATTATCCTGCAGTATGTTGTCATTGCTTTCTGCAGTAGACTGGTTGCCAGTCAAGCCTATAGAACCCAATCTGTTCTATTATTTAACCCAGCACGAATTTACACGAGATACTAGATTGGCAACTAGGTCCCACCCTTTTACAGTTAAACAAATAAGATGTAACCGTAAATTCTACTCCAACAGCTTCTTTTCTCGCACTTCCCGCCTGTGGAACTCCCTTCCACAACTCTGCTTTCCCAACAGTTACAATCTCCAGGTGTTTAAATGTAGGGTCAATAGACACCTATCACACTAACTCCCAACTATTCTCACAACACTCTCATCTACCCAACCCTCATTCTCGGTATCCTTACCCGCCTATCACCCACCCTCTGTCATTTCCTATATTTAATCAGCCTTTCTCCACTCTACGTAGCCCCCTGCACAGTAGTGGCAGTGACATGCCTTGCTCGGGGTGAAACGCTTATAAAAAAAAAAAAAAAAAAAAAAAAACTGGAGGTATGAAACAGATTAATACCTTTCCCAAGGGTATTTGTGCGTAAGTGAATGCAAGGAATTCAAATGGAACTTGAACTCAGCACTCCGATTTGTCGTTCCGAATCTGCTGCACTACAACCCACAATGAAAATGTTTGTTTTAGAGGTTCAAGTGGGAATGTAGAACAGTACAGCATACAGTTTCCAAATTTCTGGCAGATTGGATTGCATCATAACACACTTTTGTTTTAACAGCTTTGACCTATCTGACCCGACCACATTGTGCAGTGTCAGTTAAGTGCCATATGTGAGACACACTTTTGACAATCATGTCCCGAAAGAGACATGACTGACTAAGCAGAAGATTATCCTGCGTAGGTTGCCATTGCTTTCTGCAGTAGACTGGTTGCCAGCCAATGCTGTAGAACCCAATCTGTCCTATTATTTAACCCATGACTGGAGGGAAGAGACAGAATAATACCTTTCCCAAGGGTATTTGCGCGTAAGTGAATGCAAGGAACTCAAGAATACATTCCTTAAAATGAGGACCTAGCCGATATGTTTACAAAACCAGTGAATAAAGCTAAATTAAGAAAATCTAGATCAATTAAAGGCTAATAAATTTTAGTTTATCGGGGGTGATAGCTGTTGGATTTAATCTAGAATTATCTAACCTGTTGAATATCTAGAACCACACTGGTACAAAAACGAATCAGAGAATGCGTGTATTTAAATCAACCAATCAAAACATTTTTTACAGCCTTTCTGTAACCAACTTGTCACTGAAGAAATAAACGTTTCCTCTGTTAACAATGTTTTAATTCCCTCTCCTATACTTTCTTATATATAATTTAATTCTTATTCCACATGGATTTTAATATTCACCTTCTTGATATACTTGGTCCAATATTGTGGTGACAAAAAGAAGAGGAAGAAAGAACAAGGTTATGTAGTCACTGAGGCTAAGTCTGGGGGAGGGAGGAAGTAAGTGCTCTGGCATCATTGTCTAAAATAATTTTTCTCCTAATCGAACCAGGGCCAAGTGATTGACGATTTTATAGATGCTCTGGCCTTGTCGAATCACGTTGAATGAGACCTAGAAAGATTAAAAGGTACTACATTCGGTTGTAAACTTCAGTCTTTACAAATCTTTTTGTGAGGTGGAGGGGTCTTACTAAAATTTGTTTTTTTAGTTCATTTTTGGGTATTTCATCCCCCTCCCCTCATTTCATTATCATTAAATTCTTTAAACATTTTATTATTGTACATAATAGCAAATTTTATGTCTGGTTTGTTTCCCCTTTTTTAGGAGCCCCTTTAAATATGTGGCATTGGGGTGTGTGAAGGATTGTGAGGTGATGGATGGGTTCTTGTGGTGAATGTGCAAATTGTTAATGAGTACTAGGGTCGTGGAAGTATTTAGTTAGATATAGGATAGACCGTGTTGACCAATCTCACCCCTCTTTGACGGCCACGTGCCACATTTTGTAAATTTTACAAATAAATATTGTCTTTACAAATTTTTTGTAAAGCTCACTTGTTACGCCTAGGAGAGTGCTGAGTGTTACCAGTCATTTTGACTTTCGTTACCGTTACAAGGAAGACTTCGCTTGTGAGCAACATCAGAATTTTCGTTGCAAGCCTTGACAGTCTTCCCCCCCCCCGCCCTACTTGTTGGTGAGATAATCCAAGAATATCTTATGCGCCGTGTCTCTTCAGGACAAAGGCGATCATGGCTCTCCACATCTGCCTATCCCTTGTAGCTCTTAACTCTTTTACTGTTCTCCCACTCAAGCATCCATCTACTCAAATCTAAGTGTGTCACGTGTACTTTTTCCTTGTCTCTCATTCCCTCTGTCCCGTGAGCATCAGATTCTCTAGACCCTCTTTTCTCACTGCATGTCCCAGAAACTTCAGCTGTCTTTTTTCTAATGTTAAGTATTAGTTTCGTTTTCATGTCCATCCTTTTTTTGTTTTAGAACTTCGTCGTTGCTTACATGTTCTGTCTATGATATTCTTAGCATCCTTTTGTAGAAAGGTAGTTCAGTTGCTTCAAGTCTTTCCATTGGAGAACTGGCGTAAACCAACTAAAATCCGGTTCTACAAGAAGCTCTGCTCGAAAATTGTGTTCAAATATCAAACCAGCAATTTAAATTTTTTTAAAAAATAATTTCACCCCAACCAAGGTATTCCACTGCCACTATTGCACAAGGGGTTATAGAGGGGAAGGTAAAGAGAAAGAGTGGTTAGATATAGGAAATGTCAGAAGGAGGGTGTAAGACGGGTAAGGATACCGAGGCTGAGGGTTGGGTAGATGGGAAGAGTGTTTGAAATAATGGATGCAAGTTAGTGTGTTAGGAGGTGTCTACTGACCTTACATTTAAACTCCTGGAGATTGTAGCTGTCGGGGAAGCATGTTTGTGGAAGGGAATTCCACAGTCGGAAAGTGCGAGAAAAGAAGCTATTGGAGTAGAAATTGCGATTACATTTTATCGGTTTCACTGTAAAAGGGTAGGACCGAGTTGCTAATCTAGTATCTCGTGCAAATTCGTACCTAGGGGACACCAGTAATCTATGTTCATCGGAGCAGAAACTGTGAAAGTATTTATAGAAGAGATACAGGGAAGCCACGTCACGCCGACGAGAGAGAGACTGCAGCTGTTCTGCCAAGACGGTGTCGATCACATGACAGACTGCGTTGTATTTTGTCAAGAACCCCGAGGAAAATAGCAGGAGCACCCGACCAGATGTGGCAGCAGTATACAATAGTGTTGAGTAATAGCTCTTTAATCTTGAAAAGGGTGTTCTGATTCTCAAAACAATATTAAAAAGCGAGTATTCAGCTTAAAAAAAAAAAAGCAAAAGAAAAACCATCTCGGCGTTGAGAAATGTGAACGAAGATGAGCGAGCCACCATTTGTTCCGAAACGACTACCCTTTCAAATCGTGAACGTCGTCATGCCATGAGAGTTGTCTCTTCTGTTAAGACTAGCCTCTCTGATACTAGTTGTCTGCTCGAAACGATAAGAAATTACTTGGTTGCAATTGGTTGACGATATGAACGCGATTTGGGCAGTTATAACAGTTGGCGAAAGTAATGAGAACTTACCAGGGTAAGGCAACCATGTCTGTAGTTTGGGGGGTTATAAGGCGCAAATGCCCCATTCATCTCCGCATTTATTGCCACTTTTCACGAGTGGCAGGATGAGGGGAAGGTGGAGGTTACATGATAAAAAACCTTCCCCTCGTTAGTAGTGGCAGCATTGTTTTTGATAGTGATCTACTTTGTTACCTGACCTAAGGGGAGAGGGTCGCAAAGGAAGGACAATTTCTTTTGCAACCCGGTTCACTGATAGGTCGAATTAATTTTTGACACAGGCTTTGTTTGCGGCGGGAAAGTCACGTGAAGATTCCGAACTCACCGAGTAACACTAATGAAACCAAGGCGGCAATATGGACATCTAATTCAGTAGAAGAGTCCCAGTTAAGGCAAACCCCCAGCACTCAAAAAAAAAAAAAAAAAATGCGTAAACGAATCGATGAAACGTGGGCTTTGAAATCAACGTAACATTTATGAAACACGGTAAATGAAAAACAAAATGAAAATAAAAATCCTTAAGCAAAATGAGTATTGAGGTTTTTTACCAAACTCGGTAAGAATGCAGAATTGCAGAATAACGACCGATTCCCGCGAAAGCCATGGGAATGGTTATATCGAGAGTACAAAAGAAAAATGAAAAATTGGCAATGTTGGAACTGTAGTTGAAATCGTTTAAACTTTGTGCATAGAATATAGAATAAAAGAAGTGAAGCAACAGTGGCTTTTTTTTCCAAAGAAATACACAACCATTTGGCTATTTTATTGAGTATGTCGAAGACTGAAATAAAAAAGAAACACTACAAGTAGTGATATAAAAACGAATACATTAGCATTAGAATTATAATTTATAAGTGACAGCCGGACTTAAATAAAATTGGATAATCACGAAGTCATTATTCATTAGAATATTTCTTTTTTTTTTAAGGACTCATCTAAAAAAATTCTTCAAAGAAAACGTATAGGGAATTTATAAATGAAAGTATTTATTTATTCAAATAAGAATTTCAAGTGTCATAATTAAAATAAATGAAAACTTCATTTTAAAATGAAATAATGAAAAATAAAATACTTAACCCTTTGGAAAGTTTTATTCATTTCAATATTTTATTTTGTATGCGCGCGAGTGCGGGCTATCATCCTGTAGTTTTACCACGAAATTGCCTAACAGAAATTTCAATAAGAAAGTCATAATAGTTTACCTTAAATAAAAAATTAATTGCCGCCATCCGCAGGTCTTGTTGGCTACACGGCTCGTTGGATACTTGGTGTGTTTCTTGATGCTTACTCGCGAAACTAATATGGCGGAAGTCAGAATTCCTCCTGTACATTGGAGTCTTTTTCTTTCGTTCTGCTTTCCATCCAGATAAGTTAAATTTAAGATTTTCAAGAATGATAACCATCAATCAGTTTTTAACCAATAGGTAGATACTTCCAAAGTAAACCGAAGCCAAAAACCAGTGAAAACTGCTTCGACAAAAACGTCGTTACTCGTTCATTTAATGAGTAAAAGAAAAAAACGCTGTACCTTTTGATTTGGTTTATATATGTTGATGTATCACGTGACTTCCGGATCTCTCTTTTGATTGGCTAATTAACTATTTTTCATTTTTATTAAAATAATGTACACGCATATATTTGTTTACGGACAATTTTCAGTTCTTAAACTCATAGCGATAGTTTTAAAGGTTTGACACAATGCTGATCTAAAGAGTTTTTTTTTTTCTTAATGCCCACTGCTTTACGTTTTAATGTCAGGAGAAAGTTTGTTTTTGACATGAAAAGGAAAAAAACGTATTTTGCTTTAAAAAAATAATAGTAAAAGAAACACAACTATAATTCACACAAACGAGTTTATTGTAGCTGAAACCAAGGGTGGGACAAACGTTGCTAACAAGAAACAAAACCATGTCAGGGCCTTGGCAGACCACTGTGCTGGGACCCCTACGACAACCACTCACAGGAATAAAAAGTAAATGGCCAGTAAACATATATTTATTTTATTGGCACTTCAACAAATCTGGTGTTAAAAACATTAAAACATGCTGTACAGCAGCAACTAATCAATATGATAAACTGTTGAACCATTCACAAGGCTTAAAAAACATAAAAATACCCAGTAAGCCAAACAAACTAGATAGCACAGTAGGAAATTACTACAAACTTATTATAACAAGCATTTGCGACATTTTTTTCAGAGAATTGCTTTATTAGTGATTTAAAGTCAATGGTCTTCAGGGATATGGTAAGATTTTCCATACATATGAGTGAAAATGTAGTGGATAAGAAATTAATTAAAATCAACACCCTTCTTCTTCACTTTTACAAAAATTCATAATGACGTGTGAAATCCTGGTTTTGCCGAATAGAAAAAGGATTGACTTCGTGTTTACGTAGTGGATAAGAAATTAAGAATTAAAATCAACCTTCTTCACTTTTACAAAAATTCACAATGACGTGTGAAATCCTGGGTTTTCCCAAATAGAAAAGTACTGAACATGTGCTTAACGAAAAAATTGAAACCAGATTTCGCAAGTAGGTGTGAAAATGATTTTTGACCAATGGGAGCGACTTGTAAAACTTGGAAGGACTTGGCGATCCAGTGTGAAATTAAAAAAAATATAAATGACCTCGGCGTCAGTCAAGAGTCAGTAAGATGGAAGCAGCGAGAAAGACAACACTAAAATGTAACTTTTAACTTCAAGGGACTCGGATATTGTCCTCTTTCTCTTTCTCCTTATCTATTTCAATAATTACTACTAGAACATTTTGTACGAACTCTTTAATACCTCAAATTCATCAATGAAGACGAACTCTACTCATAACTTCTTACTAAGGTTTATAATTGAACATTACTTTCTACAACTCTTGTTATTCCTTCTTTTAATAAATTTCTATTTTAGCATTCAAAGGGTATATTTTATTATTCCACTATTCTGCATTAACTCTTCATATTGCAACCTGCCGACGACCAACCTTCTGATGAAAACCTTCTGATAATAATTTTGATGACGATATATTCAACATAAATCCTGTAAGCTGTAGGGAGTTCGATTAAGTCTGACACAAGGCCGAACAAAAGAAACATTAACCAGCTCCCTACACTTCAAAAAGCAGTTCAAACGATGTTGCTCCATGTGCTACATCACGCTTTTCTTTCATGCATCAAAAGCAATGTTTTTCAATTCACTGAAGAAAAAAAAATAAAGCAGATTTCCAAGCCTCTGCACATTCTGTCAGTTCAAAGATTAGAATGTCCAGAAAATGTATAAAAGTTTCCACATTGAATTTTTCGGTTTTATTGAGAAGTACCTTTTCTGTTGATCTATCATATCTTAAGATGCACACTTCTTTTCGTACATGGAGTGAACAAGGTTTTTTCATAAATTATGATTCACAAAGTCCAGCTTATCTCTTATCTTCCCAAGAAGGAAAAAATAGAGTGAGATCTGTAGTACTTCATTGCTCTCATATGGAACAAAACACGAAGGATGATTATTTTGAATATATTTATACCTACTTCCCAAAATACTGTCAACGAGAAAAAGGGAGATAACCTGGCAATTTCTTTTGAAACAGAAATTGCCTCAAAAATAATTAAAATCCAATCATCTGGAAAACTGTGTACTGGAATATGATTCAGAGATTGAAAATTATTCTATAGACGACTGCTATAGAGCACGTAATATTCCAAGGAAATATGAAGAAACCGCAATGTCTCCTGAAGATTCCTAATGGAAAAACACAGTGTTTGAGTAGATGCACACACTTCAAAAAAGCAACACAAACGAATTCGCCAGAAAATAAAGTTAATGGCGGGAGATGGATTTATGCGGTTAAATTTGAATCTAATGGAGAAGAAAAATTCAAGGTCAGATATATGGCAAAAGGTGATTCTCAAGTCAAAAATATCGACTCTAAAATGACTTTCACCAACAGCAAAGATAACATTTAAGGATGTTAATGCAAATTTCAGTTGGGGGAATTGAAAATTCTTGTACTGAAATTTCAGTTCAAATGATTTTGCTCCATGTGCCAAATTACACTTTTTTTTTTTTTAGTGCATTAGATGCAATGTTTTACAATTCACTTCAGAAAAAGAAAAGATGTCCAAGCCTCTGGACACTTTGTCAGTTCAAAGATTAGAATGTCCAGGATAAGTATGAAAGTTTGCATATTGAATTTTTCGGTTTTATTGACAAGTACCTTTTCTGTTGATCCATAATCTATTAAGAAGATGCACACTTTTTTCGTACATGGAGTGAACAAGGTTTTTTCATAAATTATGATTCACAAAGTTCAGCTTATCTCGTATTTTCCCAAGAAAAAAAGAAATAAAGTGTGAGATCTGTCGTATTTCATGACTCTTATACACAACAAAACACGAAGGATGATTATTTTGAATATATTTATACCTACTTCCCAAAATACTGTCAAAAAAAAAAAAAGATAAAAAAGAAAAAGGGAGATAACTTGGCAATTTTCTCTGAAACAAAAATTACCTAAAAAATAATTTAAAAAACAGTTATCTGGAAAACTGTGTACTGGAATATGATTCAGAGATTGAAAATGTTTCCAAGGCCTATTGCTATAAAGTACATAAAATTCCAAGGACATATGAAGAAAGCCACAATGCGGCCTGAAGCTTCCCAATGGAAAAACCCAGTGTTTGAGTAGATGCAGGCACTCAAAAAATCTCTTATTTTCCCAAGAAGGAAAAAATAGTGAGATCTGTAGTACTTCATTGCTCTCATATGGAACAAAACACGAAGGATGATTATTTGGAATATATTTATACCTACTTCCTAAAATACTGTCAACGAGAAAAAGGGAGATAACCTGGCAATTTCTTTTGAAACAGAAATTGCCTCAAAAATAATTAAAATCCAATCATCTGGAAAACTGTGTACTGGAATATGATTCAGAGATTGAAAATTATTCTATAGACGACTGCTATAGAGCACGTAATATTCCAAGGAAATATGAAGAAACCGCAATGTCTCCTGAAGATTCCTAATGGAAAAACACAGTATTTGAGTAGATGCACACACTTCAAAAAAGTAACACATACGAACTCGCCAGAAAATAAAGTTAATGGCGGGAGATGGGTTTATGCGGTTAAATTTGAATCTAATGGAGAAGAAAAATTCAAGGTCAGATATATGGCAAAAGGTGATTCTCAAGTCATAAATATCGACTCTAAAATTACTTTTTCACCAACGGCAAAGATAACATTTAAGGATGTTAATGCAAATTTCAGTTGGGGGAATTGAAAATTCTTGTACTGAAATTTCAGTGCAAACGATGTTGCTCCATCACACTTTCTTTAGTGCATCAGAAGCAATGGTTTTCAATTCTCTGAAGAAGAAAAAAACAAAAAAAAAAGCAGATTTCTAAGCCTTTGCACATTTTGTCAGTTCAAAGATTACAATGTCCAGGATAAGTATGAAAGTCTCCATATTGAATTTTTCGGTTTTACTGAGAAGTACCTTTTCTGTTGATCTATCATATCTATTAAGATGCACACTTCTTTTTCATTTCCCGTTTTGTCCCATCACAGTAATCTGTATCGGATACATACTCCTGGCATTAAATTCATATTCATTAAATTTGTTTCTTATTTTCTTGGAAATGCCTTAAGATTCGTGATCACAAGGATGTTAACGTCCTTTCATCCTTTGATTGCATGACCTTGCTTGTTTCGTTCATTCTTTCTAGCATGTCATTCCAAAGAAGGTTTTCCATTTCTTTTATTAACCCTTCTGTCTCTCGCCTTGTATTCACTTGCTGTTCATTGTTAGCTGATAGAAAAACCATGCTTTATTTTCTCGAAACCCCCAAATAGAGCATGAACAACATGAAAATGCTTATCATCGTCAATGCCGTGCTTAGCAACATCGCGGCAACCCCTACCCACAGATTGCGCGTTGTGCCCCCCACCGAACACAGAGAACCAACAGTAAATGGTATTTTCAACAAAATCTAAGGATGGAACAATCATTTTGGAGAAAGAGGAAATACTTCAACGATGGGAAGAATATATAAAAAGATCTTTTCCCTGACAAGAGAGAACAACCAATAACACGCAAAGATGAGGACGGACCGGAAATATTAAAGTTTGAAGTGGAATCTGCAGTAGCCAAACTGAATAGAAACAAAGCAGCGGGACCAGACAGCATAGCCATAGAGCTGCTGATAGCCCTGGAAGAATTTGATATAGAAAAGATTACTGAAATAATAAATAAAATTTATAATAGTGGGATTATACCAGATGATCTCAGCAAGTCTATCTTCATAGCACTACCTAAGAAGCCAGGAGCAAATGAGTGCGAACTCCACAGAACCATCAGTTTAATGAGCCATATAACAAAACTGATCGTTCGAATCCTGATGAATAGAGCGAGAAGCAGAATCAGGCCAGAGATAGGACAAGAACAGTGTGGTTTTGGTAAAGACACGGGAACAAGAAATGCCATATTTATGATTAGGATGCTCTCTGAAAGGGCAATACAAATGAAGAAGGATTTATACCTGTGCATTATTGATTGTACGAAGGCGTTTGACAAAATACGCCACAAAGAATTGATAGAGATGCTCGGCAGCCTGGACATATTTGGGAAAGTCTTGAGAGTAATCAAGAATCTTTACTGGCAGCAAACCGCTTGCATACGGACAGGTAATGAATTGAGTAGATATACAAAGATAGAAAGGGGCGTAAGACAAGGATGTGTCTTCTTACTGGATTTGTTCAACTTGTACAATGAGATTTTCTGCACTATTATAAGAACTGCAACCTTGAAACTTCTGAATATCGTTTTTATGTCTTTGTCTATGAGTGTATCAAATTTGATTAAAATCGGACCACTCCTTCTATAACCCGATTTTTCGATTATCGATTTTTGATATTTATCAGGGGTACCTTGACACAAAACCTAGCCAAGAACACTCACAGATAGTTCTTATAGTACAACTGTGTAAAATTTCAAGAAACTCGGTTTAGCCGTTTCAGAGTCTATAGGTAATGGACACACACACGTAGAGACAAAGTTCCATTTATAAATAAGTTTAGATTTAGATTATATATATATACTCAAGGTACTTCGAGACCTGTTACCAGCACTCTTATGAAGGCAGTTTGGGTATGTCTAGCATTGTGATTCATCAACATACTCTTTGCATTGCGTTCCTAGATTGAATGTGTTAGTAATTGGATGGTTAGAGCAAATACTGGAAGGAAGACACCCATAAGAACTTCCCATCCCTGAGAAGTGTGCACTTGTGCAAGGAGGAGGACCCCCTGTTTATCCCTAGGTGATGAGCGCGCATTCTATCAGAATGTCGGATTACTCTCAAAAACTTCTTATGGGTAACAGATAAACCCTCTGATGTTCAAGCATTGTTCCATAGAGCATGTGTTAATTAGGGGGCCCATTCAAGATGATCTGATAGACAAACCTGGTCTTACAAAGCAAAAGATTTGTTCAATATGACCTTTGGTATCCAGGTTGAAATGCCTCAATAATGATGCATGATTTTATTTTTTGTTTCATGTTGTCAGTGGTAATTTAAATATTACACACCTTTTTTATCAGTAAAGACTTCTTATTTTATTTCACTCTCAACAACCCATGGCATCTTAGTGGCTTTATTCTCTTGAAAAACTAAAACAATTGTAAAAATAGGATCTTTCTTGCTGTAAATTTTTACTTTTTTCTTATGATTAAAATGCTTTGCACAAAATTTCTCACTAAAATGTTAAAAGAACAAACAAACATTTTCTATTCAGCTTTTAATTTTTCTTTTTCTTTTTATATTTTTAACTTGTGTTCTCTGATAATTCAGAAAGATACTATCTCCATTAAATAATGGCAAAGATAAAGTTTACCCAAGAAGCAAATAACCCTATATTTCAGTTTTCTATTCTCTTGAGAGAGATTGAAAGTTAAAAAGTACAGAAATAGCCAAATAATCATTTTCACTCATAAGCAGAGCAAACCCAGACACAGGTAGAATTGTTAAAAAATATATATTTGATTTCAAATCTCTTATTGAAAGACTTTGGCTTTGGCACTGATAATTCTTTATCTTGTGGTAAGTGTTATAGATTATTGTTTATTCTTTAAGCAACAAAAATGGGGAAAAGTAACAGTGGATTATTTCAAAGTTATTCATTCCAATAAAATAATTAATATGGGTGGTTATAAAATGGCATAATTTAAAGCATAAATAGTTTGTGAAGAACAAAATAGAAAACTATTAAGGAAAAACTAGGATATATTCATAAAATTATCCAATAAATACAAATAAAAACCTCATAAATAAATATCACCAAGAAAATAAGACATATCTGTTTTTATTCACATTCATATTCTCTTGGTCATTTATTTAAAATTTGTGATAGTAGGTAATATTATTTCTTAAAAATAGAATGAGATGACAAATCATAAGAAAAACGAGTAAAAGGAATAGAGAAGCCAAATAAGAATTAAAACCAAAGTATATATATATATATATAAAGGAAAACTAAACACGTCATTTCAATCACTTGAAATGACGTGTTGAGTTTTCCTTTATAAATATAATTTGCTCTGGATAACTGTTAGGGCGCCACTCCTCTTTGACTACAAATGGACTGTTCCCATTGCTATATATAGCAATGGTGGATTCTCTACAGGAGAGTCGTACAGAGTAACTAGACCGACGACTCTACGACACTGTCAGCTCTCTGCCTTCGCGTAGAGGGCGCTCTCTGCTTCCGAGCAGAGAGTAATCCCAGTCGTGGTTCCGCCGAAGGGTAGAACCACGACTGGGGAAAAATAGACAGATATTTTTTGGCCCGGCTATATGGCCGGGAATACCCACTATAAAATGACCATGTGTCACATCCAGCCTACGTGGGAAGGCTAGTAAATACAGTCGTACAGAGTCACTAGACTGACGACTCTACAACACTGTCAGCCCTCTGCCTTCGGGTAGAGGGCGCTCTCTGCTTCCGAGCAGAGAGCAATAACCCAGTCGTGGTTCCGCCGAAGGGTAGAACCACGACTGGGGAAAAATAGACAGATATTTTTTGGCCCGGCTATATGGCCGGGAATACCCACTATAAAATGACCATGTGTCACATCCAGCCTACGTGGGAAGGCTAGTAAATACAGTCGTACAGAGTCACTAGACTGACGACTCTACGACACTGTCAGCTCTCTGCCTTCTGGTAGAGGGCGCTCTCTGCTTCCGAGCAGAGAGCAATAACCCAGTCGTGGTTCCGCCAAAGGGTAGAACCACGACTGGGGAAAAATAGACAGACATTTTTTGGCCCGGCTATATGGCCGGGAATACCCACTATAAAATGACCATGTGTCACATCCAGCCTACGTGGGAAGGCTAGTAAATACAGTCGTAGAGAGTCACTTGAGAGTCTCTAATGAGTTACTGAAGAGTTAGTGCGAGTCAGTGAAGAGTTAGTCACACTTCCGGTGGTGTACCGGAAGTAATCACATATACACACGTCTTACGATGGATTGGACTCTTGTATCTTTCTATTGTAAATATTACTAATCACTTCTGTACACACTAACCGTCTTTCCACGGAATACAACTTATATTCTGATTCTGTTGTTGAGTTATTCATTTATACTTGGCAGCATAACAATAATATCCAGTGAGCTCTCTATATAACACTTAATATTATATATTATATTAAGTTAATCTTGTTGGATTATCCTCATCATTTACGGACTGAACATATATACCTATATAAGAATAAATAATAGCCTTAAATAAAATGGATGTCATAATTATGCCAACCCAAGGAACCTTTTGGCCAACACTCTTCAAGGGCTACGTTGGATTTATTACACAGGGTCAATGAAGGACAAAACACAAGGGATTACTTACAAAAATTGGAAGCAAATGGCATTCGTTTAAAAATAAACTTTAATCAGTAATATTAAAACGTAAGGGGGGTGTAAACATACAATTCCACAAGAGTGAATAAAAAAGAAAAATTGTTGCATTCACAAACCTTTCAGTAATTGAAAGGAGCGAATAAATCGCTCTTTCTGCCTGCACAGGCTCGGCTGCTGGAGATTTAGGCAAATAGCCTCCAAAACACGAAGATGATGGGCTGAACGAGCACTGTGCAGAACCATAAACCAATTGTCCTCATATGAGGAGGCACATGCCTGGCTGTCCAGCAAGTGTTGGCCAATGGTTGAATCCAGAACAGCTTGGGTTGTTCCTATTGGTCTAAGAGGGCTACCCGAACGTATATTTGCGGGGACGTGCTGCGCAACCCGCGTCTCTAACCTTAGACTGGTTCGTCCTATATATGCCGCATTGCAGCGGCATTTAAATCTATGAACAACAGAATTGTAGCCCTTGAAGAGTGTTGGCCGAAAGGTTCTTCGGGTTGGGATAATTATAACCTCCATTTTATTTAATGCATATATATATATATATATATATATATATATATATATATAAGACAGAAGACAGTTTTTTTTTGTTTTTTTTTAATCATATCACCCTGAGCAAGGCGGTAACGCCACTGAAGCGCTGGGGGCTACGTAGGAGTGAAAAGATTGGAAAAGAGAAATCCGGAAACCACATCCTAAACAAGGAACAAGGGATGAACCTCTTCACCTGTTCAATAGACAAGGGTAGAGTGTGAACCGGGCGATAGTTTAGTATATCTACTCCAATTGAAAAAAAAAAAAAGAGTGAAAAGATTGGAAAAGAGAAAGCCAGAAACCACATCCTAAACAAGGAACAAGGGATGAGCCTCTTCACCTGAAAGAAACGCAGATTTAGATAAATTACTGAGAGACTCATATCTGAACATGCCATGCTGTTCTGTTGCTAAATGGGAAAACCCGGTTGTAATGCAGGTAGAGGCTTCACATGCATCTCTGACCATCCTTCATCAACTTTGTTCTCCCAATGGGTATTTTAGTCCTTATGTATATATGAGTGAACCCTTGGTCTCTGGCAGGTGTAATATTTCAGACTTGTGGAGGAGTTGTGTCGCTTGATCTCTAGGTGGATAAGACACGTGTACATGAAGTATCATATTGGAATCTTACCTGGGTTATTTGTTCCTTTAATAAGGGTGATGGAGATAAATCTTTTCTGGGTTTGGTTATATCTGCCTGTTAGTCAGGGATGTGAACTTTTGAGTAACTCCAAATAAGGCAATACTTTTTTTTAATCGTTTCACCCCAAGCAAGTTGGTACCTCTACTGATGCGCAGAGAGCCATATAAAAGAGTAAATCTTCAGGCAGGAGGAAAGTGAAGAGAAAGACGAACTAGTTACAAGGCGTATCAGAGAAAAGACAAGAGAAGGATGAAAACACAGGTGTGAAGACAGTTGCAAAGATATAAAGAAATAAAAAGAACGAGATACATGGATTGATGTAGAAAAGTCGAAAGAAAGACTGGAGTCAAGTGGATAAGAGACGGGAATTGATATTGCATTTAAATTCCTGGAGGTTGTAACCATCAGGAAAGCAAGTATACGGAAGGAAGTTCCTCAGGTGGGAAGTGCAAGAAAATAAGCTGCTGGAGTAGAATTGTTGGCTACATTTGGTAGATTTAACTGTAAAAGGTGGAAACTTGTTGCAAGTCTGGTTGCTCGAGTAAATTCTTGTAGAGGGGACACCAGCGACCTAAGTTTGTTGAAGCAGAAGCTATGAAAATATTTGTAGAAGAGACAGAAGGAAGCCACATCCTGTTGGTGAGAAAGTGGCTGGAGTCGAGCTGCCAGTTCTGGATTGATCACATTAGAGATTCTCCTTTGAAGCATGTCAAGAACCTTGAGATGAAGAGCTGGGGTGTGTGACCAGATATCACAACAGTATTTTATGCACAGTCGGATGGTTGATTTGTATATGTGCAAGATGGCCCAACGCAGGGACCCAACCATCCTAGCTGTTGATTTGGCTATTGATTCAATGTAATGATTCCACTTGAGATTGGGAGATATTGTGAGGCCGAGGAGGCGAAGTATATTACTTTCAGGGAGACTCGCTTGGTCCATGCTTATGGGAGCAAGAAAGACTGCCTGTGAGGGTTTACAAATAGCAGCTTCATTTTAGAACCATTGAAATTTACAAGCCATTTTTTACCCCAGTCTACCACAGAATGAAGGTCCTTCTCAAGATTTCTTACTGATGCAAGAGTAAATGATAGTGTGATCTGTGTAGATGCCAACTTGGAATTTGATCTCATCAAGGAGATCATTTATGAAGATCAGAAAGAGTGTTGAGCCTAGGATAGAGCCCTGGAGGACACCAGCATTTGTGCAGTAGGATTTTGAAGCATGCCCATTCAAGACGACCTTAGTTATGCAGTTAGATAAGAAAGATTGGATCAGATCCAACAAGCATTCAGTGATACTATAATCCAATAGCTTGTGCAGAAAGCCAGCATGTCAAAACCTATCAAAAGCTTTGGAGATATCCAGGGAAACAGCTCAAGCGTTGCCAGACTTATTGAAAGCCTGGTATGTGTACTCAATGATGGTTGTTAGCATATCGGTCATAGACCTGGCAAAGTAGATGTGGTACTGTCTGAGAATAGTTTATTGGCAGTAAGATGTTAAACTATTTCAGCATTGATAATGGCCACAAACACTTTTCCGAAGATTGGTAGGAGTCTGATAGTGCAATAATTGGATGGGTTCATAAGTTCCCCTGAGTTCTTAAATACAGGAACCACAGAGGAGGAATTCCAGCAGGCAGGAAAACAGGAAGTAGAAAGGCAGTAATTATAGAGTTTAGAGAGGACAGGAGAGTTCAGGGGCACATTTCTTCAGGACAATCACCGGGATTTCATCACCTATGCTTGCCTGATGGGGGTCAAGTTTTGATATTAGAGTTGGGGTTATGTGAACATCTTTCAGTTGAGCCTCAGTTGGATAAACAAGGATTAACACAATATTCTACTGGACATAAATGGGGGATCAATTTATATTGTTGTGAAGAAGTAAATTGATTACCTAAAATTACAACATGTAATTGGAAAAATATTTTGAAAGATACACAAATGGAAGTCTTCATATCATAATTATGAATCTTTGAAAAACCCACCCATGTCCCTGACGTGTTGGAACACTAGGTGAACCTCTTCGAACTCTTCCTCACATCCTGTCTAGGAAAAGGTTACCAAATGTTTTATCCCTAACCCTGAGCATGGCAGACCATTCCTTAATGTATCTAAATTGTTGTCAAACCAAAGGCATCCCCTGATTTGCCATTCTATAGAATAATTTTTTATATTTGAAGTTAGGTAGGGAAAGGTAATCTATATCAGCCAATAAGTAGACACCTGATGATGACCAGAGAGTACTTGGTCAAAATGATGTGTCTATAAAAACATCTATATCAACCAAGGTGAGCATAATAGTTCAAAGTAATACCAAGATACACTCGATATGTTTAACAGCTGAAACTTTGCAGGTTAATAATTTGATATCAATTTTTGAATGCTGTGTAATGTCGATCAATTTGAAGTTGTCATCCCCTCAGTAGGGTGGATATTATATCTTCATAAATTTTAGTAAAAAGATGTTTTTTATTTTGTCTGACACTGATTAATTAATAAATTATATTCTAATAATGTTACTTTATAGACTAAATCTTTCTACCAAATTTTTGTTTATATACGCTTTCTAAAAATTTTTTTCACAAAAGTTTTTTCATTCTTTCCAAACAAAATCTTCTTGGTAAATATAGTGGACTGGCTTTCCATTTTTTTCTCCATGGTTTTGAATTCAAAGTTTCTCTTTTCCTAGGCCAGGTATCTACACTGTTATCTAATGCAAAATTGATGGGGAAGAAGAGACGGCTTTCCCAGGGGTATTTGTGCAGAAATTAATGGAATATCAGTCAGTCAATGAAGTGCCATACATGTTGCACACTTGGGTGATCATGAGGATTTATCAGCAGTAGGTTGCCATTACTTTCTGTAGTAGACTAGTTACCAAAACCAGGCAATAGAACCCAATCTGTTCTGCTGTTTAATCTATAGCTGAAAGAAGAAGAGATGGATTAATACCTTTCCCAGGGGTATTTGCACATAAGTGAATACAATGGATTCAACTGGAGTTTGAACACAGATCTTTGGTTTGTTGCTTCAAGTCAATATCCACTGCACCACAGCGCTCACCCTATGTTAGGCTGAAATTTGAACATTGCTTACCAGTTTTTCTTTCTATTCTAATAACCTTTTGTAGATTCTGAGAATTTGAATGTAGTCTTAGAAATCACATATTGGCTAGCACATGTTAATATTTGATAGTGTCAGCCGCAAATCAATTTGCGGTATTATTGTTGTTGCTAGGATGAGCACCTGACCAATTTCTCTCCAAATATTGTCATTAAAAGGCAGAGAGATATTCATTTATGCATAGCATGTCTTGGACACATAAACCTGGCAGAGTCTATCTCTCTCCAACTTGAAGGCTTGCTTGTGTTTTGGACACGTAACTATCGATTCTATTTGGAGGAACTCTCTGTCCGGGTTGTTGACTTCAGTTTAAGAAACCCTCCACCCAGTGATGACATGTCATTGGTGCATTTGCTACATCCATAGCTATAGAGAACCAGTCTACCTTATTGTGTTCAATGGCTATGATCTTACAAAAGATTCATCCACCCTTTGACAGGTCTTGTTTTAATCCTGCTGGGTGTCTTTCCATTTCCTTACCAGAGAAGCCTAGTGGGGTAACCAGTCTAGTTGTAGATGACCTGTGTGGCAGGAAACTCTGGGTTCATGGTACCAGTAGCAATGATCAGACATATTCTATAAATGTTGTGATAAAAAAAAACTATAAAAAGATGAAGATTTTTGTAACAATACATAAAATGAAACTGTTTACTGACTTCTGAGATTTAAAGGAAATTTGACAAATTTTATAATTCATTCATTAGTTAGCCCTCAATGAAAGAATATTTCACAATTTAAGATATCACATTTTCCTGTATAATATGACTTGATTATAATATGACTTCCATCGTACAACCACCCCTATGTAAATTCTTTCTGAAAAGTTGTACCATATTATCTGTTGTAACCTTATGGCATATCACATTGAATACACCGGTTCTCATTCAATCACCAAAGTTAAGCAGTGTTGAACCTGGTCAGTACTTAGATGGGTGATCACTTGGGAATACCAGGCACTGTAAGCATTCAGTGACAGATGTGCGTTGTGGTGCAGTGGATATTGGCTTGGAAAGAGAAATCAGTGAGCCGAGTTAGAATTCCAGTCGAGTACTCTGCATTTACTTCAGCACTGGTACCCTTGGGAAAGGCATTTAATCCATCACTTCCCTCCAGTTATGGGTTAAATAACAGAATGGGGCCTGGTGGCAACCCATCTAGTGTTGGTGTCACAATAAAAACACCCTTGGTAGCCCTGGCAAAGCATCAAGTATTTAGCAATTTGACAAGATTGAATTTCGCTGCAAACTGCGCCAGGGTTCCAAATGCACAAGGAATACTGGAAGGGTGTAGTGAGTTCTATTTCGGCCAAGGCTGCAAGATGATGACGAACCTAAAAAGTTACTGAATGAGTAATAACCAAAATAGAGATTGGAAATAAATAATAATATTTATAATATCATCAAATACAAGACTCACAAAATGCATGAAGTAGATGATCACTGCTAGACAGTAAAAAAGCACAACTTGCTCAATTGAGTTCAACATATTATATAATGATTAAAACAAACCCATTAATGTCCATAGGTATGTGCATAACATTTGCAGTGCGATAAGAAATTAAGAATTAAAATCAACCTTCTTCTTCACTTTTACAAAAATTCACAATGATGTTTGAAATCCTGGTTTTACCCAAATATAAAAAGGATTGACCATGAGCTTAAAGAAAAAGTCCAAACCAGATTTTGCGAGTGGGTATTAAATTGATTTTTGACCAATGGGAGCAACTTGCAAGAATTAAGGACTTTGCGAGTCAGTGTGAAAAATCTAATGACAATAAAAAGGCCTAGATCAGTGTCAGTCAGACAGTCAGGGGATGGAAGCAGCAAAGATAAGCTAAAATGTAACAAGAGAAGCTTCAAGCTGACACAGACATTCGTCCTCTTTCTCTTTCCTTCTCGTGTGCTGATTTCTTTTACTTCTTCTTCTCCATCCAAAGACATTCCTACCAAACAAACACATACATACACATATTCTTTTTCAACAATTACTACTACAAACATTATCTACAAATCTTGATACCCTCAACTTTCTCATTGAACATTAATTTCTATGAATTCTTGTTATTCTTTCCTTTTAATAAATTTCTATTTTAAAATGAAAAATGTATATTTTATTCTTACACTATTCTACTCTAATTCACACATTCCAGCCTGATACCAACCAACCTTTTCATGAAAACCTTATAATTCTGATGATAATAACCTGATGACAATCCTGAATAAAACTTGTAAGCTGTTAGGAGTTTGGTTATGTATGACACAAGGCCGAATTAAATAAAAATAAACCAGCTCCATACGCCTTCACATTATTCATTAAAATCTCAATGTTGTACATACATTTCGCTAAAATAATTAATTTTTCACAATATTAAAAATAGAAATTAACCAATTATTTAGCGACCGAATGTTTCTTCTAATTTCCATTTCAAAACTTATTTTTCTAATTTTCAGGGAAAGGTGCTATCTAGATATACTTGGCAATATATTATAAGGTGTTAATTAGTCTATCATACAATTTTGTTTGATCTGACTTCATTATATTTCAATATATTAATAAACTATAAAAATAAAAAAATAATGTCTTTCATTAAGAACGAAAAAAGAAAAATTTATAAAAAATTAGAAAATAAAAATATAAACAAACTTTACCTTGTGAGCAAAAACAAAACTCTTCCAATTTCAAACAGGAATCAACAAATGAAGATATACGAACAAACTCACATCATAGGAATTATTGGCTCATTTTTCAAAAAATAAAAGTATATCCTTCATACAATAGTTATGCCTTTGTTGATACATGAAAGATCTTGTGTACTCACTTTATTAATTTTTTTAACCAATCAACAAATATTGGCGATATATTAGATACCTTTCATAAGGAATTCTTTATCAATACCTGTCTACTTAGGGTTTAATTATCTATTATGCTAACTGAGTACAATTGCAATCTTGTTGTTACAAGTATAAGCTGAGTAAAAATATGTGCGTTGTGGGGGCAGTGGATATCGGCTCAGAATGAGAAATCAAAGAGTTGAGTTCAAAATCCAGTTGAATTTGTTGCATTCACTTACATGCAAATATCCTTGGGAAAGGTATTAATCCATCTCTTCCCTCCAGGTATGGGTTAAATAACAGGACAGATTGTGTTCTAAAGCCTTGGTTTGCAAACAGTCTACCGCAAAAAGTGATGACAACCCTCTGCAGAAAAATCTTCTGCCTAGTCAGTTATGTCTCTTTTAAGTTTTTTTATAATCATTTTACTCCAAGCAAAGCAGTACTGTCACTGGTGCATAGGGGGTTACAGTCAGAGAAGAGAGAAAAAAAATGGTGTGGGGTGGATCTTGAAGAAAGAGTAAGAAAGTGATAGGCGTCAAGAAGATAGAAGATGGCAATCTTAGGAGATTGTAACTATCAGAGAAGCAAGCATGTGGAAGAGCATTTCACAGGAAGGAAGTGTGAGGAAAGAAACTGCTAGAGAAAAAGTGGTGGCTATATTTGCCTATTTTGATAATAAAAAGGTGGGACCTAGTTGCCAATCTAGTTAACTGAGTAAATTCATGAGGGTGGGACCTATTTGTCAATCTAGTTAAATGAGTAAATTTATGAGGGTGGGACCTAGTTGCCAATCTAGTTAAATGAGTAAATTTATGAGGGTGGGGCACCAAGGGATGAAGCTTATCAGAGCAGAAGCTGTGAAAATACTTGTAAAAAAGACAGAGGGAAGACACATTCCATCGGTGAGAAAATGATTGAAGGTGAGCTGCTAAATCAAGATCGATTGAATTGCAGATCTTCCTTTTGATTCTATTGCGAACCCTGAGATGAATAGCAGGAGCACCCAAGCAGATATGAGAAAACCATTAGAGGTACGGATGAGAAAACCATTAGAGGTACGGATGAGAAAACCATTAGAGGTACGGATGAGAAAACCATTAGAGGTATGGATGAGAAAACCATTAGAGGTACGGATGAGAAAACCATTAGAGGTACGGATGAGAAAACCATTACAGGTACGGATGAGAAAACCATTAGAGGTACGGATGAGAAAACCATTAGAGGTACGGATGAGAAAACCATTAGAGGTATGGATGAGAAAACCATTAGAGGTACGGATGAGAAAACCATTAGAGGTACGGATGAGAAAACCATTAGAGGTATGGATGAGAAAACCATTAGAGGTATGGATGAGAAAACCATTAGAGGTACGGATGAGAAAACCATTACAGGTACGGACGAATGGTAGATTTATAAAACTGTAAGATGGATTCTAACAAAAAAAACTGAGTATAATAAGATCCCAATTTTTTGTCTTTAATATTTATTCTAGATTTCTTTAACAAGACACAAGAAAATATGGTCGTAGAACTGATAAGATTGATTTGTGTATAAGTTTTTTATATTCTTTTATAGCCCATGTCCTTTCAGGAGGTGGGTTATCATAGCTTCTGTCTTTTTGTTGCTTCAGTAACTTTTGCCTCTTTATAAACCTTTTTTGTCCTTGTTTGTCAATCCATCTACTCAAACACATCAACTATTTTAATTAGTGACCCCTTCTTTTCTCTTGTCTTTAATAATATTATTTCAAAGAAGCCCACAAAAATATTTGCCAAAGTGGAACCAAGAGGCGAGACCATAAAAATCCTGTCAATTTGGTGGTACATTATATTGTTGAAACTAAATGAAACAGAATAAGTAGCCAAAGACCTTTTCGGGAAAAGAAGGAGCCTTAACAGGATCTCTATATAAATAGTCCGCACATATGTTAATTATCAATGTTCCTTTAACGGAGGTTAACAAACTACTAATATAAAAAAAGCAAGATAACAAGATTTTGCATCACAGGGAAAGTCTTGGATAGCTGTTGCAAAATAAAAGGAGTTGGGGATATTAAAAATTAGAATAATGTGGGAGGACTGGATCCAGAAAGTCAACCAACCATTTCGCCAATCTATGCTGTGCTAATCCAGTCATAGACAAGATGTGTCAATCTTATGAATTTTGGGAAATCCATACATTCTCGGTCAGTGAGAACCAATTGGGTGAATAGTGTCATAGACATCCTTCAACAAAAATTTACTTTTGTACAATTGTAAAAACCTTTTCTGGAGTTTGGTTTCAGTACTCGAAGTACTGTTGTAGTCCAAGTTGTCCAAACAGAGAAATTTGCCATGGTCACTCAAAATTGACATCATTTTAGAAATGGATGTGCATTGTGGTGCATTGGATATCGGCTAGAAACGAGAAATCGGGGAGCCGAGTTCGAATTCCAGCTGAATTCACTGCATTCACTTATGCACAAATACCCTTGGCAAAGGTATTAATCCGCCTATTCCTTCCAGTTATAGGTTAAATAACAGGACAGATTGGGTTCTATAGCCTTGGTTGGCAACCAGTCTACTGCAGAAAGCAATGGCAACCTACTGCAGGATAATCTTCTGCCCAGTCAGTCATGTCTCCATCGAGACATGATCACCCAAGCGTGTATCACGTATGGCACTTAACTGACTGACTGAATCAGACTGGTTAAGAACAACCACAACAGACTCCTTATCCAGTTGGGTAATGTAGATGTCAGGGTTGGACTGAAGAGACTTTGCAACAGAAAAATGGTTTCTTCCCCAAACAAACTTATGAGAAGAAATGTTTGAATGAACAAATTCATGTGTTAGGTCATTTAAACGAGACTTGTCAGAATTTAGGTTATGAACGGAGGAAGGTGAATTCTTCTTCAGTTGAGAAAAAAGAATCTCAAATTCATTAAATATACAAACCTTATCAATATGAAGAGGAGGTACACAAAATTCGAGGTCTCTAGACAAAACAAACTTCTCAATATCCTACAATATATAATCAGATAAATTAAATATGTGCTTGTCTGTGTAAGACGGGTCACTGAATTTGTTTTTAGTCAAAATTTTTAAAAATTAGAAAACTTTTGATTGTTGGAATTACAGCAAAGTGAGTCTCTCTGAGAAATAAACTTTGACAAAAGTAATTTATCACAAGATGAAAGCATTTGCCAAAAATTAGACCACATTTGGCAAAACCTGTTCTGTAATGTTATAAATTCACCAAAGTAAAATGCAATTTCATCTTTAAATTAAACATAAGTCAGCTTAGCAACTCAGGGGTCAACTCAGTGAGGGTAGTATGACGTTGCAAGGCTCGAAACTGCTCAATGACCTGAGTAAAGTACATCATTGATGACACCCTCCTGCACAACGGAAAGTGCATATTTTCGAAGTTAAGAAAGACAGACACCACATTTCAAGTATGTCTACATTTAATCTTCGATATACGTTTGGAGATGTACCCCGGAGCAACATGATTAGATCTACAAGCCTGAAGAAATTTTAACTTACACCTAAGGGAATTAATTTAATTCCTTAAACAGATAATTTAATTAAGCAAATTAATAAATTTAGTGTTGGACCAGTCTCGAAAATAGAATATAAGATTTTTGTACAACAAAATGCTTAAAGAGGGGGAGTGTGGTGTGAAATGACAACTATAACTCTATTTGTTTTTATAGTTCGTCATTTCTCACCATGGTCCTCCTTCTTTAGTGCAAATTAGCATTTTGTTGTACAAAAAAAACTTATATACAGTACTGGGCAAAAGTATTAGGACGAGAACTATTTTATCTTTTGTGAGGCATATTGAGAGAAAATAAACAATTTAATTAAAGTAATTTTATTTGATTTACTCAACAAATGCTTCAATAAGAAAAAAATACTTATTACAAAATAAATTTAATATTTAGTATAATAGCCTTTCGCTTTGAAATAATAAAATAATTGCGACAATTTACCAATTGCACCTAGTATGTATATATATATATATATACAGTACTGGGCAAAAGTATTAGGAAGAGAACTATTTTATCTTTTGTGAGGCATATTGAGAGAAAATAAACATTTTAATTAAAGTAATTTTATCTGATTTACTCAACAAATGCTTTAACAAGAAAAAAATACTTGTTACAAAATAAATTTAATATTTAGTATAATAGCTTTTTGCTTTGATCATGGCCTTCATTCGCTCAGACATTGACATCACAAGCTTCTTCAATGTATCTAATGGTATCTCCTGCCAAGCAGCTTGTTTTTGTTCCCAAAGTGTGTCTTGCAAAGTAACATTAGATTTATCAATTTGAGAGCGGGTTGGGGGGAATAAGTCATATCCAAGTATAATAGAATATCCAAGTATAATAGAATAACTTGTTTAATAGAAAATAGGAAAAATTAAATATAACTTCTTTTTAATACATTACTTTTACACCTAGTTTTAAATAATCAATATTTATTACCTGTTTACTTGGCTTTTCACCCTGTATTTGAATTTCAGTGAGGTTTTTAGGAAAATCATCCCTGTCCTAATACATTTGCACACTAACAGTAGTGTGCAAAAGTGTTAGGACAGTGGTGATTTTAAACTTTATTTTGATGCCTTGTAAAAGACAAAATAGTTCTTGTCCTAGTATTTTTGCACAGTACTGTATATATATATATATTGTTTGCTTAGTTATTTTATTTTATTTTTTTGTGCTCAGTTGTTTTTCTTTCTTTTCTTATTGTTTATAGATTTTTGTCAATTCTCTTTGTTATGCATTTTACCAATTACTCTTAACTATGGCCAGTTACTCCACAGAACATTATACAGTGAAAGTATCAGATCAAAATTTAGCTAATAATGACATGTCAGACCATAGACTTATTGGTCCAACTTTGTAAGTGTTTACAGTATTTACATTATTCAGACTATTGACCTCATCTTTGTTGCCATTTGTACAACATTTCAGCCGTTTACACTCCGGCCTTTTTCATGTATATTCACTGCATATAGATGGAGAATATATTCTTTGTCTATATCCACCTATCTATAGACGTTGGTTAGTTCTTGACTTGACTCTAAGAGTTGTGAGTTCAATACCAGGCTACAGTAGTGGTGAACAAGTAACTTGCAGGGTTAGGGGGAAATAACTCATGACTTCCAATCGAGACTTTATGCAAGGAATGGAGTTCATATACCCCAGTGATTGTATTAAATGGTTCTGTTCAAAATTTCTAGCACCTGAAGAAGGCCAGAGTGTACAATGGCCGAAATGTTGTACAAATGTCAACAAAGATGAGGACAATAGTCCAAATAATGTAAATATTCTAAATACTACCTCATCTCAGAAATATAGACAAATACTTTTTAAGTGTTTGTATATGAGTATGTTATCATCATCATCATCAGTCCGTTGACGGTTTCAGTCCTCAAGGGGACCTAAGGGCAGAAGAAACAGACAGCCTCCTTCAGAATGATCTGTTGGTGGTAGCTCTCAGGAGTTCAGGTATTATCATATCCATCCACTCTTTGATGTTGTCTGACCAGCTCTTTTGCTGTTGCCCCTGCTTGACTTAATAAAGACAAGAAGAGATTCTTGTCAACCCATGAGATATCTGATCTTGCTCCATACATACTCATTGGTTTTTTTTTTTTATAATCATATCACCCTGAGCAAGGCGGTAACGCCAGTGATGTGCAGGGGTCTACATAAGAGTGAAAAGATTGGAAAAGAGAAAGCCGGAAACCACATCCTAAACAGGGAACAAGGGATGAGCCTCTTAACCTGTTCAATAGACGTGGGTGGAGTGTGAACCGGGCGATTAGATGCAGAGGGGTTTTCTCAAGCATTTGCTCTCTATTGTCTCAATCTTCTTTCCTGCCTCAACCAGGCGTGTCCAAGTGACGGTCTTGGTGGGTATCCTTTGGAGATGGGGGGGGTCATTTTCCCAATGAGCATTGTAAATCCATAGCTGGTATGTCAACTGACTGCCAAAGAAGTCTCATTGATGGATTTTTATGTCCTTTTTTAGGTGCAGATCAGCTTCAATTTTTATTTTGTTTCTTTAGGTGGGAGTGGGTGCTATTGGGTGGAAATTCTGGATTGTATTTTTCTTTGAGTATGTAAGTGAAACGGAAGCTACATGTAGAGTCTGTGCACAGTTGACAAAGTTTTTAGTTCAGGCTTGGGTTTTTGAGAATGTGCATTTGGCTCGTGGTGAAAATTTCTGTAACACGAATTAGAAAAAGATCTGGTTTCAGGAACATCATAACACTTTCAAGTCTAGCTATCACTGTTGTATTGTGGTTGTGGTGAGCCGTGTGCAGATTTATGAGTTGCAGTTGCCATCTTTTGATAAGGTGGCTCAGTGTTGTATCCTTTAAAAAGGTTACAAACAAACAAGGTGGTACTCGAGTGAAAGAACAGCAAGAGGTGTGTAGATGAAAGAAGAGAGGTTTATTATAAAGAGAATACACTATTTCAAAACAGAGAATCTGGTGGCAGGCAAGTAATTGCAAAAGCAAGTCACAGGTATCTCTTATGCTCACCATGTATGGCTAATAATATAGTCAGTCCACATAGGCAACATTCCATTACAACATTCAAAAGCATTTGAAACTGGACATTTTTCTCTGTGGTTCACTGCCTATGGTGACACTGGCACTTGTATTGATTGTACTATTCATCATTATTTAGATTTCTGTGTTTTGTATACAAATGCAAAATATTGTGAATTAATTTGATTGTATTTTTTATTCACTTTCAAACTATAAGTCAAGGAAAGTCATAATTCCTCATAATTCTTTGTTTACAATAAAGGAGAAAAAAAGGAACAGACAGATTAGAAAGATTTTATGTTGAATCAATTGAAAACTAATTTTTTTGTTTGTGACAAGACAACTACCAGACAAAAAATTTAGTCATGTTTGGCATTTACAGACATATAATAGCAATATCTCCCTTGTCAGAAATAAGTATCGACTGAATCTTTAGAATTAACTCTCATCAATTGTTTCTTTCGTATTTTGTACATTGGAAAGTTACAGAAGTACTGTTGATATTCGTCTAATCTTTGAACTTGAAAGATGGATAAAATAGATTTCATTCGAAGCTATGTTAAGTTCCTCTAAAATGTTTCTATTGATTATTAATTTGTCACTAATGAAATTGTAAAAAAAATTCATCTTTATTTATTTGTGAGACCATTGTCTCCAAAATCTTTAAACCAACCAAAGATTGAATAAATTAATTTAGTTTCGTTAATATCCTGTTATTATTAAGTTGATGAACATGTTTTTGATTTGCACAATATTAAAAAGTTTAATGTCTGTCAACTATTGTGCATTGTTTGCAAACCAGCAGAACATCTGAGAAACTAGAAAAACGAGTTCTGTATAAACATTAAGAAAGGGTATTGGTTTCAATCCAATGAGGAATAATTGCAAAATATTTTTCCCGGTCCATTTTATAGGCATAAATGCATGCTGGTTTTTTTTTCTAACCAATAAAATAAGCCAGTTCTTGCTTTCATCTGACTTGGTCCCGGTCTGTCTTGTTTTGAAGTCGGAACACTACATCTGCTTGTCTGAACTGCTCTTGTGTGTTGATTCCAATTCTTAATTGGAACTTTTTGCCATATTGCTGTTAATTTGCCTTAGTACTTTTAATTTTCTTTGTATGTATTTGATTTTAACCTGTTCTTTTCTTTTTCTTGTTATTGCTTATTGTAAATGTTATAATGGAACATCCTATCACCCCTGAGAGTTGATTCACCAAAGAGATTGAGAAGTATCGAAGTAAGGAAGTATGAGATGATTTGACTTCCACTCCCATTCCATCTTGGCTTACATTTTGTTAACTCTCTGTTACTTGTACTTTTCTGTACAATAAGCTCTGTTATTTGTTTACTCCTTACGTGTTGTGTAAATCGTTCCTGTGATATTAAAGTTAACTTTGTCAATCATGTTTGTTGGACAGTTCTACTAATAACTTTGCATTTGACCATGGATACTCACTGTGCAGTGGGGGTAACAGTCAGAGTTTAACTACTTGTTTTAGTTTTGTGGCTCAAGCCATAGACATATGCATTTTTAGAAAAGATTATCAAAGGCTATGAAAAATGGATTTTTTTTTTTTTTTTTTTAATCATCTCACCCCAAGCAAGGCATTCCACTGCCACTATTGCGCATGGGGCTACATAGGGGAAGGTAAAGAGAAGGAGTGGTTAGACATAGGGAATGTCAGGAGAAAGGTGACAGATGAGTAAGGATAGCGAGGATGAGGGTCGGGCAGATGGGAAGAGTGCTTGATAGAATGGGAGCAGGTTAGTGTGTTAGGAGGTGTCTATTGACCTTACATTTAAACTCCTGGAGATTGTAGCCGTCGGGGAAGCAATCGTTTGGAAGAGAATTCCACAGTCGGGAAGTGCGAGGAAAGAAACTGTTGGAGTAGAAGTTACGGCTGCATTTTATTGGGTTTCACTGTAAAAGGGTGGGATCTAGTTGCTAATCTAGTATCTCGTGCAAATTCGTATTTAGGGGGCACCAGTGATCTAAGTTCATCGGAGCAGAAGCCGTGAAAGTATTTATAGAAGAGACACAGGGAAGCCACGTCTCGCCGGTGGGATTTAGAATGATTGTTGGTTGGTTGTTTTGTTTTTATGGCATATCAATCTCGATGGGTCATTTATTGCCAACTAAATTTTTTATTTATTTATTGCTAATAATACCTTTTCCTTTCAACAATTTATTGTTGTTTTTTATATAAGTTTTGTGCCTAGTAATACTTTTTTCTTTTTGAATATCAAGAATCATTGGGATTTGCTTTTAAGAGCAGGGTCCCCAAGTCCTACCCTTGTTATTTAACCCATAACTGGAGGGAAGGGATGGATTAATACCTTTACCAAGGTTACCAGTGCTTAAGTAAATGCAGGGTATTCGACTGGAATTCAAACTCCGCTCACCAATTTCTCTTTCTCCTGCACCACAACGCACGTCCATCACTAAACGCTTACAGCACCTGGTATTCCCAAACGGTCACCCATCTAAGTACTGACCAGGCTCAACATTGCTTCACTTTGGTGATCGAGTGAAAACCAGTGTATTCAACGTGATATGGCCGTAAGCCCGATTTAGAATGAAATTAAAAACAAAGATAATTATGACTGTATCCAGAACAGCTTTTAACATTTCAATGAATTTATTAACAATGGGTTTTAAAGTTTGTTGGAATTTAAAAGAAATTTTTTCTGACAAGTTGTTGAAACATGTGAATGTATACAGTTGCAGTGAGAAACTGGCTTTTTTGAATGACACTAGAAGAGAAAAGACAATTTTTCTGGGGGTAGGAAATGATCATTTGCTGCAACAGTCAGTTTTCAATATCTGTTACCTTCTGGAAGAATATTCTCTTTCCTTTTTTCACGTCATATCTTCCGATAATGTTGGTAGAACCAACTTGAAAAAAAGAAATATTCAGTTCTGTCTATACAAATTGTACACATGGGATAGGCTGAAGAATGGATTGATTGAAATGGGTTTATCAATAAAAATAAAAATTAGATCAACCATTCCCAGAATTCTTGGAACACTAACAAAAGAATTTTTTTCACTAATTTTGATCATTTTAAAAGATATCTGAAAAGTGATAGCAACAATGTAAAATGCATCAAGGCAATAATGAGACCCTCTGATTTAGCACAATGCACATGCATCCATGCATTTTAAGCAATTAGATCACTGGTGCCCCCTAAATACGAATTTGAACGAGATACTAGATTAGCAACTAGATCCCACCCTTTTACAGTGAAACCCATAAAATGCAGCCGTAACTTCTACTCCAACAGTTTCTTTCCTCGCACTTCCCGACTGTGGAATTCTCTTCCAAACGATTGCTTCCCTGACAGCTACAATCTCCAGGGGTTTAAATGTAAGGTCAATAGACACCTCCTAACACACTAACCTGCTCCCATTCTATCAAACACTCTTCCCATCTGCCCAACCCTCATCCTCGCTATCCTTACTCATCTGTCACCTTCCTCCTGACATTCCCTATGTCTAACCACTCCTTCTCTTTACCTTCCCCTATGTAGCCCCATGCGCAATAGTGGCAGTGGAATGCCTTGCTTGGGGTGAGATGATTAAAAAAAAAAAAAAAAATTTTTAATCCAGCATTATGCATTATTGCCAAAAACATTTGACTTAATGGATACACATTTTCTTTGATTTTGTTGTTAAAACAAAATAGAAGCATACAAACAATATAAATAAAAAAATTGAATACTAAAAAACTAAAAATATAAACACAAATATGAAACGATGATAACAAACAGAAAATAAAAAACTAAAACAAAACACACAAGTAATATAGATACGAAAAATAAAAGTACAAACAACCAGTCACAACAAAAACAGAAAATAATACAAAAGAAAAATACAAATAAAATAAATAAAATGAAATAAAAACACATGTAATGCACACAAACAAAAATACAAAAACATCAAACCATGACCCAGAAAGAATAAACCGTCATGTGGCAAAACATACCAACACATTAAGAAAAATAATCAAACCAATAAAAAAGAGGTCAATACAACAAAAGAGATCAGGAATCTTTGAAGTCGGCATTTGTTTTAGAGAGAAACTTTGTACTTATCAACACTCCATCTACACCTTTATACTTTATACCTTTATACCTTTGTACTTATCAACACTCCATCTACACCTTTATACTTTATACCTTTATACCTTTGTACTTATCAACACTCCATCTACACCTTTATTATTGATTATCAAACACTTAATGATAAAAAACCTACTTGACAAAATACATTTTATCAGTAAAACCACTGAAAAAACATCAACCTTGGTACTAAACACGATCACATTTAAACACTATTACTGTAAATGTTCTTTTTTTCTTTTTTTTTTTAAATCATATCACCCCGAGCAAGGCGGTAAAGAATGTAAAAGTTGAATAATAAATATTGATTACTCTGTTTTTATACTGAGCCCTGTTTTAAATTTATGCTTTGAGTGTAGCAATTTTATTCTTTCTTCTTTAACATTTGGAGATATATATATATATTCTTCATTCTTTTAAAGATATATGTATGCATTGTGTATTTTGGAAGCCATTCCTCTTTTATGCAAGTTTTGTTACAAATGACTACTTTCCCTGTTGGCTGGTGGCTAATGTAATTTCAGATATCAATCCTGGGTTAAAAGCAATTGGAGTCTAACTGTACTGATAAGCTGTGATACAGCGAAACAGGTCTGTCTACGGATGACTATTTACACTCTCACACCCTGATTGAGCACTCTGGAAGAATGGTAGATTTTGAAAAACAGTAGCTACTCTGACATGTACGCCTCACTCATTCAGTAATTAATTAGAGCACTCTGGCTATTGGGCGTGTATAATGATAATATACACGCTAAAAAGTTTGCCTTCTTCTACTGAATGCCCATAGCCCAAAGGTAGAATCGCCGACTGATGCCAATTCGGTCGGGTTTTAATCCTGGGTTAAAAGCAATCAGTCTAACCGTACTGATGAGCTGTGATGCAGCAAAACAGATCTGTCTGTGGATGACTATATATATATATATATATTCTTCATTCTTTTACATTTAAAGATATATGTATGTATTGTGTATTTTGGAAGCAATTCCTCTTTTATGCAAGTTTTGTTAAAAATGACGACTTTCTCTGTTGGCTGGTGGCTAATGTAAGAAAGAGAGATTGTTGCCCAAGTATATATATATATATATATATATATATATATATATATATATATACACACACACACACACACATAAAGGGGTACTGAATATATATGACGGGGCATGGCGGGGTAATGGATAGCAGCTTGGATTGAGGAATCAGGGAGCTGTTTGAATTCTACTCACATTCATTACATTTCACTGATGTGCTAATACCCTTGGGAAAGGTATGAATCCATCTCTTCTACCCTTAGCTAAAGGTAAGTAGCAAAAGATACTGGGTTCTATAGCCTTGGCTGGCAACTGATCTAGGAGAAAAAACTCAAAATTCAAAACCAGCTTGAAGAGGGTTAATAGCAGAACAGACTGTGTTCTATAACTTTGGTTTGCAAGCAGTCTATCGCAGAAAGAAGTGGCAATCTACTGCAGGAAGATCTCCAAGTACTCTCAAACAACATGCCTTGAACCAGCATGAAAGAGTAGGCTCCAAAAATTAACATGAGATAATATCTTGTGTTGATGCACAATCTGTCACAACATAGAGTAAGTGACTGATGATGACTGAAAAATTAATTTTCTTGGAAACACAAATTCTACTCCAGCAGATTCTTTTCTTGCACTTTCCGTCTGTGGAATTCCCTTCCATTTACTTGCTTCCCCGATAGCTACAATCTCCAAGAATTTAAATGTAAAGTCAACAGTCATCTCCTATCTCACTAACTTCCATCCTCTCCACTCTCATCAGTATTCTCATCCTTCTCTTACCCACTTCCTGACACCCCCTATAACCTGTCACTCTTTCTCATAACTTTCCCTCTTATGTAACCCCCTGCAAATCAGTGGCAGTAAAATGCCTTTCTTGGGGCAATATGATTATAAAAAAGCAAAAAAAAAAAAACATTTAAAAAAATCGAACCACCCCACAAAAACCATCAGAATTTTATCTGTGACCCCTTCTTGATCAGGCTGAGAACATTTTCCAGCACCCACTCATATATATATGTGTGTGTGTGTGTGTGTGTGTGTGTGTGTGTGTTGGCAACCACAAAGATGCTCACAAATCATTTCAAAAGATTAACAGAATATTTTAGTTTTTAGAATTACTTCATGTGTAGTGCAAAATCACGAGATGTTAAAACGAAGGGAATTCAACCGTTTTCTCTGAAATTTTTATTATGTATGTTAGTCTGTTTTAGTATAATTTCCATGAGTAAAGATGAGATTGGGAAAAATCCAGGGTGCAAATTGATGTTTTGGTAGTACTGGATAGTGGCGTTCTCGAGAACTTTTCTTCTGAAGAAATTGTTTACTCTTTTTATTAGTGTGGCATTTTTAAAATCGAAATTGTGGTCGAATTTATTTCTGTGAATCACTAATGCATTTGTAAGATTATTATTAGTGATGTCTCTTTTGTGTTCATGTATACGTTTTTTTAGATTTCTACTTGTTTCTCCAATGTAGATGGAGGAACAATCCTGGCAATTTATTCTGTATACACCTGCTTGTTCGTCATTTTGATTTCGGTTATTTTTAGATCTGATGATGTCCATAATAGTTTTCGAAGTAGTTTTTACTATGTATGTATTTTTTTTATATGAGATAGATATATTAACAGAATATAAAATATATAAAATATAATTATATAAAATATATTATAAAATATATTTATATAAAATATAAAAAATATATTAACAGAATATAAAATATATAAGATATAATTATATAAAATATATTATAAAATATATTTATATAAAATATAAAAAATATATTAACAGAATATAAAATATATAAGATATAATTATATAAAATATATTATAAAATATATTTATATAAAATATAAAAAATATATTAACAGAATATAAAATATATAAGATATAATTATATAAAATATATTATAAAATATTTTTTTTTTTTTTATAAGCATTTCACCCCGAGCAAGGCATGTCACTGCCACTACTGTGCAGGGGGCTACGTAGAGTGGAGAAAGGCTGATTAAATATAGGAAATGACAGAGGGTGGGTGATAGGCGGGTAAGGATACCAAGAATGAGGGTTGGGTAGATGAGAGTGTTGTGAGAATAGTTGGGAGTTAGTGTGATAGGAGGTGTCACCCTGTCGAATGCTTTGGAGATATCCAAGGCAACGGTTCGGGCTTCACCATTCTTGTCGAGTGCCTGGTATATGTACTCGGTAATGGTCGTTAGCATATCAGCAGTAGACCTGGTGAAGCGAAACCCATACTGTTTGTCAGAGAGAAGCCCGTTGGCCATAAGATGCTGAATCACCTCGGCGTTGATAATGGCTTCGAAAACTTTGCCAAAGATTGGAAGGAGACTAATAGGATGGTAATTGGCGGGGTCTGAGGGTTCGCCAGAATTCTTAAATATAGGAACTACGCAGGAGGACTTCCAACAGGCAGGAAAGCAGGAAGCAGATAGGCAGAGGTTATAGAGTTTAGAGAGGACAGAGGAGAGTTCTGGGGCACATTTCTTCAGTACTATGACTGGGATTCCATCACCGCCGCTCGCTTTGTGTGGGTCAAGTTGCGCAATTATCTTGGCGACCAGCGAGGGTGTAATGTGGACGTTATTTAGTTGAGCCTTAGTTCTGGGTGGGAAGTCTGGTGTAGGTATTCCTAACGAGTCCAGTGTCGAATTGGTTGAGAATCTACGGGCAAAGCATTCAGCCTTTTTGGCTGGGGAGGTGAGAACTTCAAATTTATTGATTAGTGGGGGTATTAAAGTCTTGTTCCTGCTGAGCACGCTTTTGCAGAGACGCCAGTAATCTTTGGAGCCAAAATTAGAGGATGCTATGCGTTGCCTAATTCTGGTAGCAAACGCCCTCTTGGCTTCGTTCAGTACTTTTTTACACTTGTTCCGTGCTGAGATGAAAAGGCGCCTGTTTTGGTTCGACGAGCAGCTTCGATAGAGCCGGAAGAAATGGTTCCGGTGGGCAATAGCGGCCGAGCAAGCGGGTGAGAACCAGGGGGACGAATTTGGTTTTAGTTGGAATTTTCTGGCTGGGATGCCAGCCTTAACCCAAGAGGAGACTTCGGAGGCACAGTCTTCGACAGGAAGATCAAAGACGTTGTTCCAGGGGACGTCGCAGAGGAAGTCCCTGAACGAGTCCCAGTCGGCTCTTTGGTAGCAGTATGATATTCTGCTGGTCTGGTTTTCTTGGGTAGAGTTAGTGCGGATTGATATGTTTACGGAGACTATGGCGTGGTCAGAGTTTCCGAGGGGGCAGAGTTGCCGGTAGTGCAGGAGTCTGGGATGGAGGTAAAGCAAAGGTCGAGTAAAGAGTCCCTTCTGTTAGGGTTTTTAGAGAAACGCGTGGGGAAGTCCACCACTTGCGTTAGAGCTTGGGCTATTGAAAAGTGCATGGTGCGGATCCCAGCAAGGTCGGTGGCTGAGTTTTCAAGCCACTTGGTGTGGTGGGCGTTAAAATTGCCAAACACAAATATATGGGCAGATGGGTGAGAAGAAATGGCTCTGTCGATATTAGTAGAGATGCAATCAAGTACCGTACAGTCAGAGGAGGAGGGGGAGTGGTAGAGGAAGAAGAGATAGCTAACCGAGCTTAGAAGTGAGAGACGGAAGCACATGAAGGAATGATCAAGGGATTCAAGAGATGTGACCCTGGCTAGGGGGAGTTGTTCGCTGACATATACACCAAGCCCATGCATATGGACATTGGAGTCCTTCCTGAAGAGAGGAAGGTAACCAGGAACCAACAGCTCTGAAGAGGGGATAGAAGGGTCAAGGTTAGTCTCACATATAGCTAAGATATCGGGTGAGTTAGTTAGAAGGAAAGATTCTACACTATTAAAGTTACTGCGAATACCTCGTATATTTGTGAAGGTAACGCAGATAGGTTTGGGCGATTTACGACTAGCTGGTTTAGGCTTGCTATTTTGTTTGTTTAATTTGATGCTGGTTATAGTTGTGGATAGAGAGAGGTCTAGAGTAGGGTCAGATGGTCGTTAATTGCGGCAGGTGAATGATGGTGAATGGCGCCGCCTGCAGCATAATGTGGCCTCGGGGTTGCTCATCGGAAATTCATGCAGGGACGCCCGTCCATGCGCAAAATGGCACGACAGGAACCCCGATATTATTCAACTGTTGATCAGAGCAGCCTCTCAAGATGCTACGCAAGAGTTCGGGCTCTTAACTACCAGTCGGAAGCAGCAACCAGGAAACTGCCAACCCGGTACCCTCAGAATGAAGAGACATTACCACCATACTCACCAACTGCAAAAAGCTTCCAGCCGAACCGACATAAAGACCGAAAAAGAGAGAGATGAACCGGGAACTCTTTCCTAAACAAGAAACAAGGCGATCACCTCTACTCCTGTCCAAAAGAAGGGGGTGGAGTGTGAGACCGGGCGATAGAAGGTACTATCTACTCCAATTAAAAAAAAAAAAAGAAAGAATAAATGTGTGCCTGAAGTTAACTAAGTTTTAACTTAGTAAAAGTCAAACCTAAATTTGATAATTAAGAACAATTTACACAAACATAGTCGCAGTGCATTACAAAAGCAACAAGTAGAAAACTTAGGTTAGTAACAAAACAGGAACAAAAATTAGGCAGAAAAGATAAGAACAAAAAAAAAAAAAAAGAAATAAATAAATAATTCAAAAAATAAGATCACACTGGCTAAACTTACCAGTTGCAGGCTGACTGACAGAAAAAATTTAAGAAAATTTCAAAAATTATCTTCATTTTGGTTCTTCTATTCAGTTCAGGGAGAGAGAACAATAAAATAAAAAAACAAACATGGCCGGTCTTAATTCCTACATATAACCAAAACCCTAATATACCAAACCTAAATTTGATAATTAAGAACAATTTACACAAACATAGTCGCAGTGCATTATATATTTATATAAAATATAAAAATATATTAACAGAATATAAAATATATAAGATATAATTATATAAAATATATTATAAAATATATTTATATAAAATATAAAAGATATATTAGCAGAATATAAAAAAAACTGTTAATCTTTTGAAATATATATGTGTGTGTCTGTGTGTGTGTATTTGTGTGGTTATGTCAATAAGTTCACCAACTCTCATTATAGCAACATTTTGCTTCTGCTTTGTTCTCTAACTTTAAGTGATTTCTTCACTTGATCAATAAGAAATTTTAATTTTTCATTGCAAAGTGCTCAATATCAAGGTGTAGATGGAGCACTGATAAGTACAAAGAATTTTTCTCTTTAACAGAGCAGATCTATGCCAACTTCAAAGATTCATGATCACTTTTGTTGTATTGACCTCTTTTTTTATTGGTTTGACCTTTTTCTTAATGTGTTGGCATGTTTTGCTGCATGATGGTTTATTTTTCTGGGTCATGGTTTGGTGTTGTATTTGTGTTTGTGTGCTTTACATGTATTTTGTTAATCTTTAATTTTTATTTATATAATTTGCTTCTATTTTTCTATAGTGGATAAAAGTGTTAGATCTAATGACTTAACCTACAGAGTTGTGAGCAACACTCACAACTTTGCTCAGTACTGCTGGCTCAGTACTAAGCAAAAACATAAAAGAGTTGAATTAAAATATGATAACTAAGACATCCAGAAGTTACATGACTCATGAAAAATCTACCCCAGTGATTAAAATAAAATTCAGTTCAAAACTCTAATCACCTGAAGAAAGTTGGAGTATACAACGTCCGAAACATTGTAAATATGGCAATACAGATGAGGACGACAGTTTGAATAATGTAAGTAATTACAATACCCCAAAAATATAGACAAATATAAGAGTCAATTAATATTTTTTGAACAGTGAACATTTCAGATTAACATTCAGTTCATAACTCCATGTCCGGCTATAAACTTATTGATGCTCCTTTTAATTTATCTAATTATTCATTTTTTTAAATTATTTTTTTTTATTATTTTGGAAATAATTTTGATTAAGTGTTGGTTCTTGTCGTTTCAGTATCAAATGTTCTTTTACTGGAAACGAGAATTTAAACGGAAGAAAGATTACTGAATTCTTCAGTGGATGTAATACCATCTTGTCTTGCAATCTCTCTACTGTTGGTCACTAAACTGATTAATCATGTCAATTTACTGAAGTATAAATTCAAAATTTTACAGATTTTTTTTTAAAAACCTCTGCAAATATTTTAATCTCCTGTACATCAAAAATTCAGTGAAAAACCTTTGAAGATTAGCTGTGTTAATTGATATTTTAAAAAATTTTTCTTTTTAAATTTTGATGAAACCCAAATTGGAAATAAAGATGATTAGAAAGAAATAAAAAAAAAAGCAACTTATTTTTGAAGTTTTCATTCCACAACTCTTGGCTTTTTTTATCAATTCAAATAACAGAAAACCATAAATCTGAAATCAAATTTTCACAATCTGCTGTTTTACTATTCAGCCATTTTGAAATGGGTTGCACATTCTTTCCTTCTTTTTTTTTATTCAATTCTTTTATTTCTTTTTTTTATTTTCTGGCTTAATTTTTATCCTCATTTTTGTATTTATAACGTTTTCTTCTTGTTCTTTGTATCAATTTCTGCTTTTTTCGTTTTTTCATTATCAATTTCTCTGTCATTCCTTTTATTCTTTCTCACTCTTTCCTTTTCACTTACTTTATCTTTCTTTTATTTACTCTTTCCTTGCCTTTTAATGAGGTGTGTACAAATATTTTTCAATTAATTGGAGTAGATAGACTAAACTATCACCCGGTTCACACTCCACCCACGTCTATTGAACAGGTGAAGAGGCTCATCCATTGTTCCCTCTTTAGGATGTGGTTTCCGGCTTTCTCTTTTCCAATCATTTTACTTTTTTCTTTTTTCTTTTTCAATTGGAGTAGATAGACTAAACTATTGCCCGGTTCACACTCTACGCACATCTCTTGAACAGGTGAAGAGGCTCATCCCTTGTTCCCTGTCTAGGATGTGGTTTTCGGCTTTCTCTTTTCCAATCTTTTTACTCTTTTCTTTTTTCTTTTTCAATTGGAATAGATAGACTAAACTATCGTTTGGTTCACACTCCACCCACGTCTATTGAACAGGTGAAGAGGCTCATCCCTTGTTCCCTGTTTAGGATGTGGTTTCCAGTTTTCTCTTTTCCAATCTTTTCACTCTTACGTAGCCCCCTGCACATCAGTGGCATTACTGCCTTGCTCGGGGTGATATGATTAAAAAAAAAAATTTTAATTAAAAGGAATAACAAAAACACTTTGTCATTCCTTTGTTTCTACTTTTCCTTTTTTTTTATCTATATTCATTCATTCATTCATTCATTCTTTCATTCATTCATTCTTTCATTCATTCATATATCTATCTTTATCTAGATTAAGTTCCTACTATATTTTGCTTTTTAGTTCTTTTCACTTATCATTCTTTACTTTCTGTTTATTTAATTTTTTTGGCCCTTTATTTTTTCTTTATTTATCTATTTTTTTTTACCATTTTATTTAAATGTGTCAGTCAGTTAAGTGCCATACATGATACACGCTTGGGCGATCATGTCTCGAAAGAGACATGACTGACTGGGCAGAAAATTATCCCACAGTAGGTTGCCATTGCTTTCTGCGGTAGACTGGTTGCCGAGCAAGGCTATAGAACCCAGTCTGTCCTGTCATTTGACTCATAGCTGGAGGGAGAAGAGATAGATTATATTACATTATTATATTAAGTATAATTAGTGGGGGATCAGTTTATTACTTAATAACAATAGAAAACCGATCCCCCACTTTATGTCCAATACAAATTATAAATATGTTTCCAACTATTATATTCAGTCAGTCAGTTAAGTGCTATACGTGATACACGCTTGGGCAATCATGTTTCGAAAGAGACATGACTGACTGGGCAGAAGATTATCCCGCAGTAGTTTGCCATTGCTTTCTGCAGTAGACTGGTTGCCGAGCAAGGCTATAGAACCCAATCTGTCCTGCTATTTAACCCATAACTGGAAGGAAGAGATGGATTAATACCTTTCCCAAGGGTATTTGCGCGTAAGTGAATACAATGGATTCAACTGGAATTCGAACTCGGCTCCCCAGCTTCTCGTTCCGAGCCAATATCCACTGTACCACAATGCACATCCGCCATTTAAATGTGTACAAATGCTTTTAGTATTTTATTTTTATTAAAGAAAAATTTTCTTCCGTGTTTTCTGTCTCTAAAGTGAAAAAAAATACAGTCATGGGAATGCTTACTTAAGTCCAATATTTTCTTTTTCTTTTTTTATTTTCTTTTTTATTTCATCTTTATTTCTTTCATTTTCTCTTTCTTTTTGGTTGTTTCATTTTACCTTTTATTTTACTTACTCTTTATTTATTTTCTCTTTTTCTTTTTACATTCTTTCATTTTTTTTTACATTTCTTTTATTTATATTCTTTGTTTTTTTCCTTGATAGATTTTTCTTTTTCTTTTTTGTTTTCCTTTTCTTTTACTATTTTGTTTTTATTTTCCTCTATCTTTTTTATTTTATTTTTTTATTTCTTTCTTTTTTTCATCTTTCTTTTTTTGTTTTTGCAGCATGGTTCACTCTCTACAACATTTGAGGGTCTTCAATTTCTCCTTGTTTTTACTTGTATTTTTTCTTTTGTTGATACTCTAGGATACAAATCCTATATAATCCATCGAACAACTAAAACACACAAAATAAATTGCACACCAGCAAAAAGGGATTCAAATGACTTTTTCACAAGTCAGTGTGAAAATCATATTCTGAATCCTGATTGGTTAACAAATCCAGAAATTCATAATACTTCAGAGAAACAGGTTTTTCCACAACTAAAGAAAAAAATCATTCTGGGAGCCACCCCACGTGACCTGGGTTCAATATTTAATATTCAATATTTAAGGGTCCTCTAACAGGTCAGTGAAGTCAGTCAGTCAGTCAGTGGAAGCGGTCAACTGACATCTTGCCATGATGTAAGGAAGAAACCTCAAACTGACTCACCTTTGCAGTCAACTTTCTTTTCATCTTTTTCACTTCAAGCCACCCTGGTTATGTCACATATCTATTCTACCTTTTCATCCAATTTTCTCACCACACCGCTAAAGAGGACTACCCACAACCAAACACCAGTGTTAAGGACCACTCCTTTATTTGTTTTACCTTCTCTTTCTCTCAACCTGTCAAGACCTAATAAAAATGAGGAAGGAACAAAGACTTTACTACACATCAAATGAAGTCCAAACTTTTGCCAACATTTCAAATACTTATATTACTACTACAAACAATTTCAACTACAAAACAGTTTGCATTTTCTCAACAAATATTTTTCTTTCAGTTAAAGAATTTCACTTATATTTTCCTTCTTACACTTTTTTTCATTCTGTAAATAAATCTTTGCTTTAATATACAAACGAGATATTTTATCCTTTCATATTTCAACATTCAACCTTCTGATATTTTAAATTGTGAGAACTTCAGACATGTTTGATGCCAATTAACCAAGTATTACGGAGGTCCCTACAATAGTTTTTCTTTATTTTAATTTTTAATTCTTCTCTTTTTTCATTCTTTATTTCTTATTCCTTTTTATTTTCTAGTTTTTCTTGTTATTTCTTTCTTTTTTTTTCTTTCAGAATGAAATTTCTTTTTCATTCTTTCTTTTTTACTTTTTTCTTTTTCTCTTTTTTATTTTCTATTTTTATTTACCCTTTTCAATTTCTTATCTTTTGTCTGTTCTCAACCTAGCCAGAGTGTTCTTTTAATTCTTTTTCTTTCCTTTTGTCTCTTCTAGTCATTTTTTTTCTCTTAATTTCACATTGTTTTATATACATTGGCAATACATCACCACCAACCATGAGAAGGATGAACCACTCCCTTTATTTGTTTTGCCTTCTCTCTCTCTCAACCTGTCGCGACCTACTAAAAAGAGGAAGGAACAAAGCCTTTACAATCCATGAACACTGTTTTTTCACAAGTAAGTGTGAAAAATCGTATTCTAAATCCTGATTATTCATCAAATCGCAAATTTCAAAATACATCAGAGAAACTTATTTTGTTCCACAGCTAAAAAAAAAACCGTTCTGGGAGCCACCCGACGTAACCTGGATTCAATATTTAAGGAGGGCCTCTAACCGGTCACAGAAAGTCTGTCAGGGGAAGCGATAAGCTGACACCTCGCCACGATGTAAGGAAGAAACCTCAAATTGACACAAGGCCAATTAACCAATACTTTTTCTTTATTTTAATTTTTAATTCTTCTCTTTTTTCTTTCTTTATTTCTTATTCCTTTTTATTTTCTAGTTTTTCTTGTTATTTCTTTCTTTTCTTTTTCTTTCAAAATGAAATTTCTTTTTCATTCTTTCTTTTTTACTAACTCTTTTTCTTTTTCTCTTTTTTATTTTCTATTTTTACTTACCCTTTTCAATTTCTTATCTTTTGTCTGTTCTCAACCTAGCCAGAGTGTTCTTTTAATTCTTTTTCTTTCCTTTTGTCTCTTCTAGTCATTTTTTTTCTCTTAATTTCACATTGTTTTATATACATTGGCAATACATCACCACCAACCATGAGAAGGATGAACCACAACTGGTGATAAGACACTTCAAGATGGCGACATTTGATGGATAACCAGAGAAAACTCAGCAACTGAAGAAAAATGTTCTTTTGATTTGAAATTAATTGCAGATGTAGAGCAGCCTCGATGTTTCTGAAGTTTGTGATATTTCTGGATTCTTAATTTTCTTGTTTGTTTTTAAGTAATTCACCTTCTCAGTTATACGGATGAGATAAATATATAAATTGGAATTCAACAAGATGATAGAATAAAACAAAGAACAAAATAGGAAACTATTTTATTATTTGTTGATTTTTGTCGAGCCTTTAGCTGTTAGTGAATTTGTGAACAAATTTTTGCTCTACACCCTCGTCAGGTTAATGACTGAAGTTCTTGAGTAATATTTTGCCCTTTCTGCTGGTTAGCTATGACGCGTCTTCTTTGTTTTGCAGTGCATCTACTTTTAACAGTTTTGTTTTGTTTACATTGCCAGGAATATCTTTTTTTGGGTGGTAAAAAAGTATCCCAGGCAATGTAAATGAAAACAAAACTGTTAAAAGTAGACGCACTGCGAAACGAAGAAGAGGCTTCAGAGCTAACCAGCAGAAAGGGCAAAATATTGCTCGAGAACTTTAGTCATTAACCTGACGAGTGCGTAGAGTGCCAAAATATTTGTTCACAAATTCACTGACAGCTAAAGGCTCGACAAAAATTGACAAATAATAAAATAATTCAACACAGCTGTTAAAAATGAATATGAATACGTTGAAAAATAGGAAACATATCTCAATCTAACATGTTTCCCTTTTATTAAAGCTCCTTTAGAGATTGAGGTAAAAATGAAAAAACAAAGAGAGACAGAATACAGGTACGCTATGATTTTTGGTAAATTCTTATTGGGAAAACAGTGCGTGACATACCTGATAGGCTTAAACAAACAGATGGCAGAGCAAGATTTGATAGAAATAACAAGACAACATATATTAAGAGCAACAAGGAACAAGAAGAGGTGGAGAGTCATGATCGCTTATGTCCTGCAGGGACATGGCACATAAAAGAAAGAAAGAAATATTTATATAATACTAAAACTTTAATCTTTTTTTTTTTTAATCATATCACCCCAAGCAAGGCGGTAATGCCACTGAAGTGCAGGGTCTACGTAAGAATGAAAAGATTGGAAAAGAGAAAGCCGGGAACCACATCCTAAACAGGGAACAAGGGATGAGCCTCTACACCTGTTCAATAGACGTGGGTGGAGTGTGAACCGGGCGATAGTTTAGTCTATCTACTCCAATTGAGGAAAAAAAAACAAAAAAAAAAGAAAAGAGTGAAAAGATTGGAAAAGAGAAAGCTGGAAACCACATCCTAAACAGGGAACAAGGGATGAGCCTCTACACCTGTTCAATAGATGTGGGTGGAGTGTGAACCAGGCGATAGTTTAGTTTATCTACTTCAATTGAAAAAAAAAAACAAAGTGAAAAGATTGGAAAAGAGAAAGCCGGAAACCACATCCTAAACAGGGAACAAGGGATGAACCTCTTAACCTGTTCAATATGTACGAGTTGAATATATGGATGAGAATCTGACAAGATGTTTGAATAAAGTAAAAGAATAAAACAGGAAACATATATTAAGCTAACATGTTTCACTTTTATCAACCAAGATGAAAACAAAAGTTCAAAATAATTCCAAGATTAGAGAATTTGTTCTCTACCGAAGTTTAAATTAAGTTTTAAATGTACACTTAAGTGGACCTGAAAAAGTTTGCTATTATTGCTTGTAGACAGATGTTGAACTCACAATTCTTTAAGCCAAGTCACTGGATTCAATCAATGTTTTTATTTACTGAGTACAGCAGAGATAAAAAAAAAAAACCTTGGGAGTTGAATTAAAAGGGAGATAACTGATACTCCGATACCCGGAAGAGACATGGCACGTGGAATGAGAACAACCTAGCCTGGTGAACAAAATAAAGGGTTCGGTTCAAAATTTCAATCACCTGAAGAAGGTCATAACAAACAATGTTTGAAACATTGTGAATATAGCAAAAAGATGAGAACAATTGTCTGAACATTGTAAATAGTGTAACGAAAACAACATATTTAAATTCGATTTCTCAAATTCCATATCTCAATATATCTACCTTTTAGAAATTATGGTGCAGGGATAATTGTATTTAAAATCTAAATACATATAGCAGAAAATTGAAGATCTTTGTCTTTAGGGAATGCACGGCCAAAAAATCAATGTATTTAAAATAAGGAATTGATATAGAAGACTCAAGATCATTTTATAGAAGTCAATGCATTTAACTTTAGGGTTTATATTGCAAGAATCAATATAAACTGAATGATTCACACTGTAGGAATCAATGTATTTAAATACTCACAGAGAAATAAATCAATATATTTGTAATTTTATACCTTGACACAGTAAAAATATGATTGACAAAAATATATTGCAGTCAGTTAAGTGACAAACTCCAACAAAAGAAAATACATGGGAATTTTGGGTTTATATAAGCCTTGGATTTCTGACCGAAGAGACAAAAGACAGGAGAAAAGGTTAGAACACAGAGAGAGAGTGAGTGAGAAAGAGAACAAAGAACTTCCACTGGTTAATGACTCCCCAACAGCTCTTTTGTGTACGCGATCTCTCTCTAGCCACTCTTCCTCCACACAAGAGTCACTGACAAAGAATACAAATATAAGTTTATATTTTTATATATACATATTCTATTCCTCATTGTTTATTAAGAAGATCATTGTTCATTAAGATTCAGAACCAGGTATAATATGCAACATATTTAAACTCAGCTAATCCCATTGCAACATTCAGTATAAATACTGAGGCTCACTTTGTAGGAATTAATACTTTTAAATTCTAATTGTCACATTATAAGAAATTATTCTATTTGAACACAATTCTATTTAAACTCTATTGTCTACACTGCAGATTTTAATATATTTAAGATTGAATGTTCACAGAGCAGGAATCAATATATATATCTCCCTCCTCTCCTGACTGCTCCCTACTAGATAGCATTGCTGACGACATAGATAAGGCTATTTCCTATCACCCATTCGCCCACATATTTGTATTTGGAGACCTCAATGCCCATCACTCTGAGTGGCTTGAAAATGCCGTAACTGATCCAGCGGGCATTCACGCCATGAACTTTGCTATTTCCCAATCCCTTACGCAAGTGGTGGACTTCCCCACTCGCTTCCCAAGCACTCCCTCGGGTCATTCCTTACTACTAGATATATGTTTCACCTCTGCGCCTGATGCCTGCCAAGTCTCGCAACTTTGCCCTCTCGGCAACTCTGACCACATTGTAGTCTCTCTCGGTATTTCTTTCCAATCTCACTCCTCTCAGGAGCCCCCTACCTATAGGACCTCCTACCTCTACCAAAAAGCTGACTGGGATGCCTTTCGCGATTTCCTCTGCGACGTCCCTTGGGGAAAAGTGTTTGACCTATCAGTTGATGACTGTGCCCCTGAGGTTTCGTCATGGGTGAAAGCTGGCATTGATGCCTTCATACCTAGCAGGAAGCATTGCTTAAAACCTCATTCCTCTCCGTGGTTCTCTCCAGCCTGCTTAGCCGCCATTGCCCACAGGAACCATTACTTCCGTCTATTCCGGAGACAGTCAACTGATCACAATAGGCGCCTGTTCACATCTGCTCGCAATGAGTGCAAGAGAACCCTAAATGACGCCAAACAGTTGTCTGCTGAGAGAATGCGACAGCACATAGCTTACCGCAAGTTCGGCTCCAAGGACTATTGGAGGATTTGTAAACGAGTGCTCAACAATAGGAAACCCTCAATACCTCCTTTAATCCATGGATTTGAGGTTCTCACGTCAGCTGCGGACAAAGCTGAGTGTTTTGCCCACAGATTCTCATCCAACTCCACATTTGACTCATCTGGAGTACACCGACTTCCCTATTAGAACTGAGGCCAAACTGCACGACGTATATATTACCCCGACAGTAGTATCCAGAGTAATTTCAAAACTCGACCCCCATAAGGCATGTGGCGACGATGGAATCCCGGTGATAGTCCTTAAGACGTGTGCTCCTGAACTTTCCCCTGTCCTCTCTAAACTATTTAACTACTGCCTTTCTGCTTCCTGCTTTCCTGCATGCTGGAAATTCTCTTCAGTTGTTCCTGTATTTAAGAATTGTGGTGAACCCACGGACCCATCCAACTATCGCCCTATCAGTCTTCTACTGATATTCGGGAAAGTATTCGAGGCTATAATCAATGCTGAAATAGTTCATCATCTCACCGCCCACAAACTGTTCTCCGACAGGTAATATGGATTCCGCTTTGCTAGGTACACGGCCGACCTGCTAACAACCGTAACGGAGTACTTGCTACAGGCCCTTGATGAGTCTGACGAGGCTCGCGCGGTTGCTCTGGACATCTCCAAGGCTTTTGACAGGGTTTGGCACTCTGGCCTCCTATGCAAACTACGCGGTTTCTCAAATAACCGCAAAATGAAGGTTGTTCTGAATGGGCGTGCCTCTTCGTCCTATAGCACGAATGCTGGTGTCCCACAGGGCTCTATCCTGGGCCCGACGCTCTTCCTTATTTTCATCAACGACCTCCCATATGAGATCAAGTCCCAAGTAGGCATCTACGCAGATGACACTACAATATACTCCCACTCCAGTAAGAAACCTGTCGTGGCGAACAGACATAATCTCACTGCTGATCTTGAGCGGGATCTACACTCTGTGGTGAACTGGGGCAAGAAGTGGCTTGTCAACTTCAATTCATCTAAGACCAAGCTGTTGTCTGTCAACCATTACAGGCAACCTCTTCTGCCTCCCATAAGCATGGACCAAGTGATTCTCCCTGAGAGTAATACACTACGCCTCCTCGGACTTACCCTGTCCTCAGACCTCAAATGGAACCACTATATTGAATCCATAGCAAAATCTACTGCTAAGAAGTTTGGGTCACTATGTCGATCCAGGATGTTTTTTCCACCTGAATCCATCCTGCATATATACAAGTCAACCATCCGTCCGTGCATGGAGTACTGCTGCCATTTATGGTCAGGTGCCCCTGCCGTTCTCCTCAGTGTTCTTGACAGGCTCCAAAGGAGAGTCTGTAATGTGATAGGTACTGATCTGGTGGCTCGACTGCAGCCACTTCCCCATCATCAAAATGTGGCCTTCCTTTGTCTCTTCTATAAATACTTTCATGGCTTCTGCTCGGACAAACTTGAGTCACTGATACCTCCTCAACAGGTGTTTACTCATGCAACCAGACTGGCAACTGGCTCCCACCCATTCACAGTCAGGTTAGCCAAATGCAGACGACAATTCTACTCCTGCAGCTTCTTCTCTCGCACTTCCCGCCTGTGGAACTCGCTCCCGTATTCTTGCTTTCCTGACGGCTACAACCTCCAGAAATTTAAATGCAAAGTTAATACTCATCTACTAACCACTGGCCTCTAGCTCTCTCCCCTCCCCTGTATAACCTTCTCTTTCTCTCCACCTATGTATCTGTCATCGCACCTGCTTTCTATTGTTCCTTTCTAACTAGTTTGTACTCCTCACTCTTTTCTAATTAATCTTTTTACATTTATGTAGCCCCCTGCATATCAGTGGCATTTCCACTTTGCTCGGGGTTAAATGATTAAAAAAAAAAATTTGAAATCTAATGTCTACGTTGGGATCAAATGTCGATCAAATAGGGATCAGAATCTGACAGAATGAATAGATGAATCTATTCAGATTCTGATCCCTAATTTGATCGACATTTGATCCCAACTCAAAATTATTGACTCAGATTTATAACTCTTCTACAACAACAATGTAGACATTAGATTTCAAATGAGCAAAGTGTAAAGTCTTTCTCATATGTGTGTTGAGTGACCAGATAATTTTATTGGAAAACAAAAGAAGTGTCTTTAGTTTTCTAATCTCAAATTCTTGTTGAATATTGAGAGACAAATGTGGCCTGAAAAAGGAAAGAAGCCAACATTTTTCTCAACGCATACATTGACTGCCCGTCTGATAGGTGAAAATGTCACATTTGTGTGTGTAAAGGAGAAAAATGGGTTTGATTTTCACTGGTTTATAAAGAGTGAATTAAAGAAAATTATAATTCTTATAATTATTTTTGATACTAAAATTAATTTGTTTTTATTTTTCAAGGACATGACAAGGTGACAGTATAAGTAATTTTTTTTATTCATGTATTTTCTTATGGACTTGACATTAATTCATTTAATCACTATGAATCGCAATTCAGAAATCAAACTATTTAAGTTTTATGGTTTAAACAACAGCTTATTAATCTTCCATATTGAATGTAATTAAAATATTTGATCTCTTAAGTTCATAATGGAGGAAATTAATTTGCTTAAACTCAATAGTTCATATAGCAGGTAATTAATATATTTAAAGTCTGTTGCTCACAATTCAGAAATCAATGTATTTAAACTCTATAGATCCATTTACAGGAATAAATTTGCTTCAAATCTGTGGCTCATATCATAGGTAATTAATATACAGGGTGTCTCAAAAAATGTACTCACACTTAAACTGTCTCTAACATACTTTTTTTGGCTTTTTATGCAGGTGTAATTAATTAATCACAACATGGCAGGAAAACAACTTAGTTTGGAAAAGAGGAAGTTTGTCCTGAAATGTTACTGGAAGATCGAAAAGGCCATTGAAGTGCAAAGACAATTCAGAAGGGGATTCACAAAACCGTCATCAACATGCCGGACTATTGCTCGCATCAGAGACAAATTTGAAGCAGATGGAATCGTCCAGAACGTCAACAAGAAACGTTCTGGACGACCACGGACATCCACGAGCCTTGGAACAGTAGAGTAGGTGCATTAAACACTCCTTCAATCACCACAGAAATCACTTCTACAAACTGGTCGGGAAACCCACATCTCAAAAGATAGCGCCTATCGCATCATGAAGTGTCTGGGCAATAATGGTCATCAATTTGAACATTTGCGAACATGATTCTTCAATTACATTTTTCTTCTGTATTCGAAGTATTCCATTTCACTCTATGTTCATAAATAAAGGTTTTCTCATCATTCAAATTGTGAGTACATTTTTTGAAACACCCTGTATTTAAAGTCTGTGACTCATATTTCAGAAATCAATGTACAGGGTGTACTATGTTTTTTGAGGACATTTCTTACATAATCTCTGTCTTCTAAGTTATTTTATTACCTTCTTTTTTCAGATAAATACTGTCAGGTATCAAATTGACTCAGCTAAGAAAAAGAATTTTTTTAATTATTGCCTGCAACATAGGGGTACAGAGAGGGCTTAATTCTGGAAAGTTGCCCAAATTTTCATTATCAAACTTTAAAATGTGCTCTAACCTGATGATGGGTATCAAATGCCAGTCGCTAACTGCAAAACACATGCTAAGGCTCCTAATATGAGAACACCTAACTTTGTAAGAAGAAAATAAGAAAATAATCGATAAGAGTCCTGGAAAATTAATCAGAACCATTACAAAGTATCTGTAAGTATCAAAGTACATCAGAAGAAGAATTGAGAATGAGGACATCTGGTACAAATTTTATGGGATGTGGAGAAGTCTGTTCATGTCGAAAGTGAGAAGAGATAATTATTTTGATACATGTGATGTACTTGTGTTGTGGTGCAGTGGATATCGACTTGGAATGACAAATCGGACTTTTGTAACACAGTACAGGAATCTAACAGCAAATTTTTGTATGTACCACATCCCTTCAGGTGGTTATAATGGCTTTAAACAACTTCCTTTTCTTTGTAACTCTGATTAAATTTTTTTATTTTGTTATCTCTCCTAAAACCTGTTCTGCCATCTCAGGGTCATTTGGTATGTAAGATGCTGCTTTCCTCTATTTCTTGCCCTCAGTATACCCTGTGTGTGGCAAATGTTCTGAGCCTTCTTTCTAAATTATGTGCTCTAGAAATTTTAACTGTCTCTCTGATTTTAAAAATAAGTGTCCTTTTTGTTTCTATTTTGTCTAAAGCTTTGTCATTACTCACATGTTTAGTCTGTGGTATTCTCATCATCCTTCTCTTTTTGTTGTGGCCAATAAAATTTTCCTGTTTCTTAGTACTTTGCTTAGCATCTGGGAGGCATTTTTTCACTATCTCAATGCCCACGTATTCAGTCCATGCTATTCTCAGCATCATTCTGTAGAACCACATTTCTTTTGCCTTCAACTGAGACTGTCCACCATTCACTGCCTTAATGGAGGATAGAGATAATATAGTATAATACATTTTTTTTGTTTCTGATGAATGTTTCCATTTTCTTAACACTTTGCTTAACTTTTTAAAAGCATCTTTCTTCTACTTCAGCATGTCTTTGGAGTGTAGTGATACCGAGCAAGCAAGGGACCAGATGTTTGCTCTCAGAGATCCAGAAAGCAAATGATCAAAACTGGTCTTTGCGCATCTGGGCTCCACGCAGACGTTCCGGAAGTAAACCAAACATAAATAAATATCAAATTCCTTTTACGGACATGTGGCGGAAATCTGGATCCTGATTGGTCATTAAATCGAAAAATTCAAAATACGCCAGAAAAACGGTTTTTCCACAGCTAAATAAAAATCATTTCTCTGAGCCACACCACATGACTATTCAATATTTAAGGATGGTCTCTAACTGGTCACGACAGTCATTTCAGAGGAGGCATTTTGCTGACACACATCTAAGATGTAACTTTCAACTTCAAGTGACCCAGACATTGTCCTCTCCTCTCTCTCTCTCTCTCTCTCTCTCTCTGTCTGTCTCTGTCTCAACAATTACCGCTACAAACAACTTTATCATTGAATACGAGCTCTACTCATAACTTTTTATTAAGGTTTATAATTGAACGTTAATTTCCACAACTCTTGTTATTCCTTCTTTTAATAAATTTCTATTTTACATTCAAAATGTATATTTTATCATTCCACTCTCCTGCACTAATTCTACATATTCCAACTTGCCGACAACCAACCTTCTGATGAATATTATTCAACCTAAAACTTGTAAGCTGTAGGGAGTTTGGTTAAGTCTGACACAAGGCCAAACAAAAGAAACATTAACCAGCTCCCTACTCTTCAGAAGATTGGTGCCACATTTTTTGTCTTGATTTTGTCATTTCCAATTTGCATTTCACATGCTGGCCTTTTATTTTACTAAGAACAATACATGTTGTCATTTTACAATTGAATTTTGTCCTTTTCTTTTTGTCATTTTTTACTACTATCTACAGTAGTTCTTACTTAGTTCATAATTTAATTAAGTTTATACCGAACTACAAAATGGAATCGGAAACTGAAATCGGAGAAGTTAAAACATAAAAGTAAAATATATATATTTTAGGGATCTATCTGATTTATTTATCATATGTTGAAAGGGATATCCCTTATATTTGCATATATTTATGATGAAGACATTGAAAAAAAAAAAGAAGAAGAAATGAATTTTAAAAAATTAAAATATCACTTTTTTGTAGTAATATTATAACATTCATGTTATAATTTCTGAATAAATATTATAAGCTCTACTTTGTATTAAGCACTTTTTTAAGAATAGTGTTTCTTTGGATATGGAATATTATTCCATCCATACATACCCTATACTTATATATATATATATATATATATATATATATATATATATATATATATAATTGACAAACAAATAAGATGCTTTCTTAGAAGTCTCAATACTAAGCAGGTGAAGCACAGTGCTGCCTCAACTAATCTCAAACATATTCATCTCCTATATCATAATCAAATGCATACACTTCTCTTTCAATCTGAATTGTTGAAACCTTTTCATCAGTATAAGCGACACTGAAATATCCTATCAAAACATTTTTGAAACTGACATATATCTTATTCATTGGGCTGCCAATGAGTTTTTCATCTTTTTGTGATAAGTTGCACAGGTGCTGGTAAATTCAAATTGAATTTTCTTAATTTGGCTACAAAACGATCAAATTCAATTAAGTAGGAAAAAGCTGTCATATCTGCAGGTTTGTGACATTTCTCAAAAGATTCCTCAGTTACATGTAACTAGCAGAGCTGGCATGTACGACCCCACAAACCCCCCCAACCAGTTAAAGGGACAAAGCTTGATTGGGGACCCTGGGCAGTGCTTTGCGACCCTTTTTATCCTATCAACATTTGCTTTTTTCTACCTACATTTATGTAAAACAGAAATTAAACTAGGGACATATGACTATTAAAGGATGAAAATTATTTTGAATTTTGATTTCATTCTGGGGTCATTTTTGTTTTTTCATCCAAATCCCTGAATTTGTTTTGCTCATGTTAAGTCTTTAAAAAAACACAACGTAAAATTCAATATTTTTTATTCATAATGTTGAATGAGTTAAAATTATTTAATGTTTTAACAAAAAAAATTTCAAAATTTTGCTCAAAACATCATTCTATAGAACTTTATTTGATGCTGAATTTTGTATTAGGAAACCCTATGAAGATAAAAATCACTAGTCAGTCATAATAGTCAGTCAGAGTAGCATTTGTAACTGTTATTCTAGGTCAAATAATTATAATGTGCATTTTATAAATACAAAATAACTTGGCAAAAAATTTAATGACCACCAATGACAGCGTTTAATAAAGTCTGAAGAAAAACTCCTGAATTTTATTTTCAAGTATTTATTCTCAATTTTTCTCATTGAATTGTTCACCTTTATTATATGTGATCCATTATTGTACATAATTAGGCTAGAATAAAATTTGTATTTTATATGAATACTCAGTCAGTTAAGTGCTATATGTGATACATGCTTTGGTGAACATGTCTCGAAAGAGACATGACTGACTTGGCAGAAGATTTTCTCACAATAGGTTGCTATAACTTTCTGCAGTAGACTGGTTGCTAACCAAGGCAAAAGAACCCAACCTGTTTTGTTATTTAACCCATAGCTGGAGATAAGAAACGGATTAATAACATTCTCAAGGGTAATTGACGGGTATTTCAACTGAAATTCAAACTCAGCATTCCGATTTATTGTTCTGAACTAATATCTACTGAATCAGAAAGCATATGTATACTACCTTGTGAAATTGAGATTCATTAGAGTGGTGGCCCTTAATCATAGATTTGAGGTAGGGTCGGGAGCATGAAACCCTTGCACCAGCCCTGCAAACCAGTTCTTTTTTGTTTAAGCAAAGTGTCTCTTATAAATTTTTGTTCAGGTCCTTTCAATCCTTTTACCTTAGAAAAGAAAAGAAAAAACAATATTTGCACTTCTCTTTGCTTCAGCTTCGTTAACCATATTCTTTCATTCAATCTCTTTTGTGGGAAAAATGAAATAAAATTAACCATTTTCCTTAATTCAATTGTAATATATTTCTGTGACTTGACAGAAATATGACTGACATCAAAAGCAGGAATGACAGAAGTGTGGTCAATGTCAAAAGCAGAAAATATAAACATGACTGACAGGAGTGTGATTACATCAAAGGCAGCCGGCTTCAAAAGGCAATAGTTAGTGAAAATGATTGACAGATGTACCTTGCCATAGATAACACAAATAAGTAAAAACTCTAGAAGGCAAAAATATGTGGAAATTTCAGCTTTCATATGATTGGGGTCGGAGATACTAGAATCGAGCAGGTACAAAAATTTAAATATCTGGGAAGTATTAAAACAGAAGACAGAAAGTGCGACACGGAGATCTGAAGGTGAATTGGCATGGTGAAGAAAGCATTCCAAAAGTTGAATAAAGTATTAAGAAACTGGACAATTATTCTAGAAACAAAGAAAAGAGTACTCAATTGCGATGAGATGTCAGTTCTTCAATATGGCAGTTAATGCTGGACAATATCATCAAAGATGAAGGAAAAACTTGAAGCAACTGAAATGTGGTTCTACAGAAGGATGCTGCAAATATCATAGATCAAGCATGTGAGCAATGATGAGGTTTTGGAAATGATGGAAACGAAAAGGAAATGAATTCTGAGAATCAGGAAAAGACAACTGAAGTTCCTGAGACATGCAATGAGGAAAGAGGGCTTGGAGAACTTGATACTAACAGGCCAGATAGAGGAGAAAAGAGACAGGGGAAAGCAATGGATAACATATTTGAAGGACCTAATCAGGTGGATGACTGAACAAGGGTTGCATGATGTAACAGGAGAAGGCGTGCTAAGAGCCACGAGGGATAGGGAGACGTGGGAAGCCATGATCACCTATGTTCTGAAGGGACAGGATACATAGAAGTAGATTGGGATTTTTTGGACCAAATATCAGAACACTGGGATAAGATCACGAGAACACAGAGAAAAGAGAAGAGAAGACAACACTTGCAACTCAGCGATACTTGCAAGTGTTGTCAATACTGAGGTCTGAGTAGAGAAAAGAGAAAGCCGGAAACAACATCCTAAACAGGGAACAAGGGATGAGCCTCTACACCTGTTCAATAGACGTGGGGAGAGTGTGAACCATGCAATAGTTTGGTCTATCTACTCCAATTAATAAAAGATAAAGTAAAAATACTGATTAAAAAAAATGATAAAAAAATAAAATAAAAATGAAAATTTTCTAAAGAATCTGGAGATGGGATCACCTCATTTGGCTTTATCAGACTCTATCTGGTGGTGCTGTTGAAGTCTATAAGAAAAAATATGGACATTAGTCAGTTAAGTGCCATACAAGATACACGCTTGGGCTATCATGTCTTGAAAGAGACATGACTGATTGGGCAGAAGATTATCCTGTAGTAGGTTGCCATTACTTTCTGCAGTAGACTGGTTGTCAGCCAAGGCTGTAGAACCCAATCTGTTTTGTTGTTTAACCAATCACTAAAGGGAAGAGACAGATGAATAACTTTCCCAAGGGTATTTGCGCGCATGTGAATGCAAGGAATTTGACTGGAATTTGAACTAGGCTCCCCAATTTCTCGTTCCGAGCTGATATCCACTGGATCTATGGACAAAACCATGCTTAAATCTTCTAATCATGAATTAAGTACAAACTTCTCTTTGGCTATTCTAACTCTGCACAACACTGACTTAATCTCAACTCTTTTAACAATGTTCATACTTACACTAACTACTAAACCAGAGAGAAAACATATCTAAGAGACATTGAAAAACTTTGTTTCACTGCAGTTTATATAAAAGAAAAAAATAAATTTCTATAGTTGAAACCCCAGTTTTTTAAGCTTTTACTTGAATTGTTCCCAAAATACAATATGTATTTGATATACGAATTTTTAAATTCTATAGCTTTCTCCAAGACACATACTTCAATTGAATTCAGTATTGAAGAAACAAAAATGCTTACTTAAGAAAAAGAACAAAAGTTAAAAGCTTTCTGCTTCAGAAACAAAAATAAAAGGTCTTTTTGGAATACAAAAGGTGCTTATCTCTCATTGGTCGAGGTAATTCACTTGGTCACATGAACGCCACTTCATGACATCAATCCAGATAGTGATCCAAGCACTAGTCATTAAAGATTCAGCTAACTGCAATGGAAGGAGAAGGTTGTTCCAATCTGCTTTTTGGTTAATTCTGCCAACACCAGAAGCTTGCAGGGAAATAGAAAAATCTTGCCATGTCCTGCTAGGTCAAACAGCTACAAAGCTCACAGCCATGTTTTACTGGAACATAGATAAATCCTGCCACATCTAGATGGGTACAAGCAGCTTACAACAGACTCATCCTGCTGGTATCTGTCAGTTAAGTGCCATACATAATACATGCTTGAGCGATTTGAAAAGAGACATAACTGACTGGGCAGATTTTCCTGCAGTCAGTCAGTCAGTCAGTTAAGTGCCATAAGTGATACACACTTGGGTGATCATGTGTTGAAAGAGACATGACTGACTAGGCAGAAGATTATCCTGCACTAGGTTGCCATTACTTTCTGTGATAGACTGGTTGCCAGCCAAGGCTATAGAAACCAATCTGTCCTGTTACTTAACCCATAACTGGAGGGAAGAGATGGATCAATATCTTTCCCAAAGGTATTTGGGTGTAAGTGAATGCAAGGAATTCAACTGGAATTTGAATTTGGCTTTTTGATTTCTTGTTCCGAGCCGATATCCACTGCACCACAACGCACATCCGCAGTAGGTTGCTATTACTGCTGTAGACTGGTTGCTAACCAAAGCTATAGAAACCAATCTGTCCTGTTATTTGACCCATAACTGGAGGGTATGAGACGGATTAATACCTTTCCCAAGGGTATTTACGTGTATGTGAATGCAATGCATTCAACTAGAATTTGAACCCATTTTTCTAATTTCTTGTTCTAAGCCAATATCCACTGCATCACAATGTACATTCCTATAGGGTTTGAATTTAAACGGTCCAGTAAGATATAGAGATTAATTCAAACCCTTTAAATCCAGTCATAACAATAGCTTTTCTAGACCAGAAGTAAATTTAAACTATATGTAAGACTTTTCCTTTTGTTCCTTCTAATACTTTGCTTTGCATTATATATATATGCATTCCTCCACGTGTAGAGAATTGTATATAGGTCTATGTAACTTCTATGTATCTCATAGTATATAAAAGCGTTCCTTTATTTCTTGTGACTAAGACGCATATTTATTAATTCAAACCATGTGAGAAAAGTATCTATATTTCTTCAGTTATTTTTTATAAGTTTTCTATTCTTTGAAAGAGAAAAGCTATTTCTATTCATCATCATTAGAGATCTCAGCTTCATCAGGTTTTTCAGCCTTTTGCCATTTCCTTATTAATTTCTCTCTAAAGCTATCACAGTTTGTATACTCAATAACTGGCGAGACTGTTTTGTACGTCATTTAAGAAGCATGTCCTGAGTTTGAATTTTTTTTTTTTTTTCATCATTTCACGTGGTGGGGGGCTGCATAACTGTAAAAAGATTAATTAGAAAAGAGTGAGGAGTACAAACTAGTTAGAAAGGAGCAATAGAAAGCTGAGAATGCAGGTGCGATGACAGATACATAGGTGGAGAGAAAGGGAAGGATATACAGGGGTGGGGAGAGAGCTAGAGTCCAGTGGTTAAATTCTAATTTATTAGAAAAAGTATTAGTTCCTGCATTTTGGCAGATTTATTTGAGAAAACATTTCAGCACTGATTCAAGATTCCCCACCCTGCCCCATTTGAGAACAGTAAAAGACATGAACATCATATATATATATATATATATATATATATATATATACTGAGAATATATTTACTATTTATGGGTTATTTATCAGCTAAGCTTCCAAAATAATCCATCATCTTAGAATTTAAGATTAGTGTTCTTCTGAGGTATTTAAAAGTTGCAGCAATATTTTTGTCTTTTGGCACTGTGCCGATCTTTCTTTCAGATATTTGTTCCTTGTCACTTAAGATTGACATACCAATAAACTGTCCAGTCTTGGACAGTGTTTCTTCTTAGGGTGATTAAAATTATTTTGCAGGTGAATGAAACAAGACAGATGAAGGATGGATGAATGAAGGGTGAAGGAATTAATTTAGATTTTTGTTTAACACTTCTAAAAATGTCTTACCTGGTGAGTAAGTACATGAGTAAGATTGACTATTTTCTCTATCCTTCTTCTTCTTCTAAGATCTGTGTCCATTCAGGATTGTTGGCAATGGAGGCTCTCTTAAATTTGTAGATCTTAATAACTTTTGTTTTTTTTTGCCATCTCTCCAAAACCCTTTTCTGCTACCCATTTACTTGCATTTACTTGCTTTTCTTGCACTTCCTGCCTGTGGATTTCCTTTCCGTTCATTTCCCTCACCGACAACTACAATCTCCAAGAATTTAAATGTAAAGTTAATAGTCATCTCCTATCTCACTAACCTGCATCCTCTCTCTCATGCTTCTTTCTCCATCCACTCCACTCTCATCAGTATTCTCATTCATCTCTTACCCACTTCCTGACACCCTCTGTAACCTGTCACTCTTTCTCATAACTTTCCTCTTATGTAACCCTCTGTGCACCAGTGGCAGTAAACTGCCTTGCTTGGGATGATATGATTATAAAAAAAAAATTCACTTAAACTCACCAGGTAGGTTGTGCATCACTTTCCTGTGGTCTTCTTACCTTCAATCTGTCCTGCCCCTATCAAATTTTCCTAGCCCTCTTTCCTCATTATGCATCCCACAAACCTTAATTGTCCCTTCCTAATGTCAGAAATAAAGGGCCATTTTATTGCATTTGTCTCTAGAACTTTGTACCTGCTCACATGTACTGTCTTTATTTTTCTCCCATGCTTTCTATAAAATAATATTTTTGTTGTATCAAGTTTCTTATCCATCTGTGAAAAGATTGTCCAGGTTTCACTGTCATATAGAAGAACTGATATTACATAACAGTTCAGTACTCTTTTTCATCTGTGAAAAGATAGTCCAGCATTCACTACATATAGGAGGACTGATATTTCATAACAGTTCAGTACTCTTTTTCATCTTTGAGGAGACTATGCAGCACTCACTGACATATAGGTAGATTGATATTATATAACAGTTCAGTAGTCTTTTATTTGTTTCTAATGTTAGATTCCTTTTTTAATACTTTGCTCAGCTTTTGGAAGACACCTTTTGCTGTCCCAATGTACCTTCAGATTTGTGTGTCACCCTTACAGTCCTCTGTTAATACACTTTCCAGATATCTAACTTTTAATTGATTTATAATTTCAAAGTTATTGGGTATTTTCTAAATTGACAGTACAATAAATTTTGTGGGAAAGAAAAGATGAACTAATGACATAGGCATTACACAACAAATAAAAAAAATGAAGAAAATATGAAATTGACCAAAAATATGGAAGTTTTGAATGGATAAAATGATGTCCTCAAAAATCAAAGGTAAAAAAATTGGGCTAATTTAAGAAGAAAGTGGTTCTACAGAAAGATGCTGAGGATACCATGAACTGAACATGTGAGCAACAATAAATTTTTGGAGAGAAGGGAAACAAAAAGGGAACTTATACTTAATATCAGGAAGAGATATTGTCTTGAAAGAGACATGACTGATTGGGCAGAAGATTATCCTGTAGTAGGTTGCCATTACTTTCTGCAGTAGACTGGTTGTCAGCCAAGGCTGTAGAACCCAATCTGTTTTGTTGTTTAACCCATAACTAAAGGGAAGAGACAGATGAATAACTTTCCGAAGGGTATTTGCGTGTATGTGAATGCAAGGAATTTGACTGGAATTTGAACTGGGCTCCCTAATTTCTCGTTCCGAGCTGATATCCACTGGATCTATGGACAAAACCATGCTTAAATCTTCTAATCATGAAGTAAGTACAAACTTTTCTTTGGCTATTCTAACTCTGCACAACACTGACTTAAACTCAAGATAGTTGACGTTTCTGGGACACATAATCAGTAAGGAGGGTTTGGTGAATCTAATACTCACAGGTTGTATAGAGAGAAAGTGAGAGAGGAGAAAATAATGTGTGATATACTTGATGGGCTTAAGCAAATGGATGACAGAGCAGTGTTTGGGAGAAATACTAAGACAAATGGTAGTGAGAGCTACAAGTACAGGGTTATGTGGTGAGCCATGATTGCCTAAATTCTGAAGAGACACTGCATATGAAAGAAGAAAGTTTAATGTTTTGAATTATGTCTTCAGGTATTGTATAAAAAGGAAAGACAAAAAAACAGGCAAGAGTTATCTCTTTTGTCTTCTTCTTCGTCATTTTCTTCTAACAACCCAAGCACGGTCAGCAAGAAGCAAAAACACTACCTGCTGTTCTCAAAAAACTGCTTGCTTTATACAGCCGAGAACCGACTATAATTTGCTATGCGAATGACGAGACAATGAAATTTCGCGTTAACAAGACCACCTGACATAAAACATAGACACCGCCATTTTGGTTCTTTTTATCATGGAGTAGCTGGATTTTACACAACACACAGACTTGTTGGCGTTTCCGAGGTAAGCCATTTTCACAATTTTCCCCACAAGTTCCTAACCTGATGAGGTGCTAATAAGATAGTACTGAAACACAATGGATCTTGTGTTTCCGTAATAAAGATACTGCCATACATAATGCTCTACTAAGTATTGAGCACTCTTAATAAAATAAATTGTTGCAAACAGTGGACTGCTAACTAGTTATTTTGTACTACTTCTAAAATATATATAAATAGTGAAAATTTCCCAAAACCAATGAAATGGAGTAACAACTGACATATTTAATTTAATGGTCGAGTGGCCAAAGACACATCAGATCAATTGATAACATCCCCTATGCTATTAGGAGTCACAGGTTCAAACCCTGCTGAATGACACATATTTTCCTAACAAAATTTTTCAAAAAGACTAAGGGTAGTAGAATTATATATATGAACTAGCAGTATAGCCCGGCGTTGCTCAAGTGTAATAAACGCTTTAAAACTAATCCATGATCTTGGAGCTCAGACTCAGCCGAAAGAAAATCTGTGTGAAGTTTGGTGAGAATCGGATAAAAATTGTGGATTTGTATAAAGAACATACAGGCAGACAAACAGACACACACAAACATATTGCCTTATATATATATATATTATCGATTTTCTGCACTATTTTAAGAACTGCAACCTTGAAACTTCTGAATATCATTTCTTATGTCTTTGTCTATCAGTGTATCAAATTTAAAATCGGACCACTCCTTGTATAACCCGATTTTTTCGATTATCGATTTTCGATATTTATTGAGGGTACCTCGACACAAAACCTAGCTAAGAACACTCACAGACGCTTATTGTACAACTGTGTAAATTTTCAAGAAAATCGGTTCAGCCTTTTCAAAGTCTATAAGTAATGGACACAGACGCACACACACACACACAGAGACAAAGTTCCATTTATAAATAAGTTTAGATATACTATTTAATTAAAAACAAAATATCCACTCAAATACAAATATTGATTAAAAATAATGTACAAGCAAAGAAATTATATATATTGTAATTTTGTTATTACAATGGTCTATAAAAGCATTATATCACCACTCAAAAAAAATTTCATCTGTCAGAACATTATCATTCTTCTTCGGGCGATAAATCATTTTCACAATTTTTAAAAAAATATCATCCAAAGCAGAACAATAATTTTCTGAAACATGAAATATTTTCTGTATGTGTAGTGATATAAGCCTCTGTAATAACAAAATTACATTAGTAAACTCTAATCGGTACAGAGTACATTTTATAAATGAAAATGTAACTAGCAGTAGGCTTTTATTCCATCTGTTCTTTCAATTCCTTTTAATATATCATCATCATCATCATCTCATCCATTACACCCAATGGTGTTTAGGACAGCAACTTTTTTTACTGTTTCCATAACAAACTGTTTTTTATAGGGCAGGGTTGTTAGCCCTGTGCCCAACCCTCAAACCTGGAGAACCAGTGGACCATACTTGGTCCTTTCATTTACAGCCCCTGGTATTCTCAAACGGTCACCCATCTAGGTAAGTACTGACCAGGCTCGATTTTGCTTAACTTCAGTGATTGGACGAGAACCGGTGCATTCAACACGATATAGCTGTAGACATATATATATATATATATATATATATATATATATATATATTGATTGTTTAATTGCTTAGTTTCTGGTCAAAATAACATCAGACCAATGCATATTTGTATTAAAAAGTGTTCAATACAATTATATTGTCGAACTTTTGAATATTTTATATTCATATATATATTCCATTTGCAAACGAGATTATATACTAGGTTTCTACCATGAGTGATGCCTTCAGGCAATTTTCAATGATTGAAAATCACCCAAAGACACCACTCATGATAGAAACCTAGGTCGCCTAATAACTCATTTACAAATGGAATATATGTATATATATATATATATATATATATATAAAATATTCAAAAGTTCAACAACATAATTGTATAGAACACTTTTTAATACAAATGTGCATTGGTCTGATGACTATATATATATATTTATTATAAATTATGTTTTAGAACATGTACATAATTTCTTCTGTCTATGTCCTCTTCTCTACAATCATATGGCTGTTTCAGTGTTTGGAACCCAAACATATCATCAGGAGAAATAAAGGTTTGGAATCATTCTCTGTTTAGATTTGGTTTTTGTTGTTGTCATGGGGGTTGGTTGGGGTTATTGGTAATTAAGTTAATGTGTCTCACGTTTTGACCATTCGACCCTCAAAGAATCCGGTGTGTAAGTGCGAAATTGTTGATTAATGGTATTATCTGTTGGAATGTACGTCCTATCATGTTCGTTACATAATGTTGAATACACCGGTTCCCGCTCGATTGCCGTAGTTGAGCAAGGTTGAGCCCAGTCAGTACTTAGATGGGTGACCGCTTGGGAATACCAGGTGCTGTAAGTGTTTAGTGACGGATGTGCACAGTGGTGCAGTGGATATCGGCTCGGAAAGAGAAATCGGTGAGCTGAGTTCGAATTCGAGTTGAATACTCTGCATTCATTTAAGCACTGGTACCCTTGGTGTTGGGGTGCTCTCCACCTTTTCCACGGAAATGGACTATTCAAATCACTATATAAAATAGTAGTGATTATACCTCAAGGAAGGAAGTCGAGTGAGTGAGTCAGTCGGGTATTTCCGGTATTGCACCGGAAGTGTTCTACTAGTCAATCTATCACGTCTCTACGACGATACTGTATACTAATTACCTTGTTCTGTATTCTACTAATCCTCACCTCTTGTAAATACTTCTCTTTCCTGTCAATACACCTACTTTTATACGATTACGTTGTTTTGTATTATTTCACATAATTCTGTTACCCAACGTAACACTTGGGAAAGGTATTAATCCGTTTCTTCCCTCCAGTTATGGGTTAAATAACAGAGTTGGACTTGGGGACCCTGCCCTTGAAAACAAATTCCAATGAATCTTGATACTCAAAAAGAAAAGTGTATTACTCGACACAAAACTTATATAAAAACAACAATAAATTGTTGAAAGAAAAAGATATTACCAGCAATAAATAAATAAAACATTTAGTTAGCAATAAATGACCCACCGAGGTTGATATGCCATAAAACAAACACAACCAACCAACATAACACCACATACATTGTTACATGTAAAATAACATTCATCCTCAAAAATTGTTAAAAGTATAGCCAAAAGCGCTCAGATATATAAAAATTGTTCAAATGTTTTGTTTAAGTTATGTCTACAAAAGAAAAAAAAAAGTATAAGATCACATGAAAAATTACATAAAAAAATTAACTGTAACACTTTATCTGTCGTTGTTAATGAAACATATCTATGCCTACATATACAGCACATTAGCATTTGAATATATCTGCACACATATGTAAAAACCATATATACACAATTACAGAAACTTATACGCACACATGCACCCAAACTTATGCACAAATATCTGCACCAATTTACACATATAATAAAGTAACTATACACATACACAGGTGTATATATCAAATACATAAAATAAAGTCAACTCCAATTACCTCAATAAGTAAAAAAATTAAAATGAATTGTATTTAAGAAAATTGAGTTTTAACCCCAACTGGAAACAATTGGATATCTAGCCATACTAATGAGCTGTGATACAGCAAAACAGGCTCATCTATGGATGACTAATTATGCTCTCATTTTCCAATTGTGTTCTCTAGAGGGGAAAATTTTAAAACACAGTCGCCACTTCTGCAATTTAAGCATTACTCTTTAGTCATGAATTGAGTTCTCTAGGCTGCTGGAGTGTACATACATTGTGTATATAACATGTTAAAATCTTCTCCTCTCTCAAACATGTGCTGACTGCTCCCAAATCGGTTGAGTTTTGATCATTAGTCGAAGTAATCGAATGTCTAGCCACACTAATGAGCTGTAAGCAAGCTTGTCTGTGGATGACTATATATACATATATATTTTGATAGTGCAGAAATATTACTTCATTGCAATACTATTTTAGCTACAAACGCTTTTATCAAAATCTCAACGTACTCAGGTTTCTCAATGAGACCCAAGGATCCTATCAGTGATGCCATTTGTTATGTCTGGTATATCTTGAAGTTTCAGTCTTCAGTACATAGTACACCATTACATGTGACGTAATGGAATGACGACAGTTATAGGCTTAGCACTTAAATACAACTCAACTAATTTTCATAGGATACCACGAACAATGAGGTGATTCGAAGAGAAATAGAAATCCTACCAGGATTCATTCTTTGCAGCCACAATCTTTACAACATAAGATACGCAAATAATACAATGTTGATAGAAGACACAAAAAGGAAATTTATTTTAGCTTAAACAATAAAGGGATTTTGAGAGAATTAGAAGTCCCACCAGGATTCATTATTGGCAGCCACAGTCTTAATCACATAAGATGTGAAGATGACACTGTGTTGATAGCAGACACTGAAAGGAAACTTATTTCAACTTAAACAATGAGATGATTCTGAGAGAATAAGAAATCCTATCACAATTCATTATTGGCAGCCACAATCTAAACAACATAAGATATGCAGATAACAGTGTTGATAAAAGACACACAAAAAAGTGTTGATAGAAGACACACAAAAAAATGCAGATGACATAATATTGATGAAAAACAGAGAAAGTAATCTACAGGAACATCTACAGGAGGCAGACTTCTGTTCCAACAATTTCTTTTCTCAAAATTGTCACCTGTAAAACTCCCTTCCATTTACTTGCTTCCCTACAATTTTTAAAAATGTAAATGCAATATCAATCACCATCTTCTGTCTTCTTGTACACTGAGTTAAATGCTATTTACATTATCACCTCATAAAGAAATTAGATTTATTTATCCATAAAAATCATTCGATAACCATCATTCTACCACATGAACACAGGATTTTGTTTGTATATAAATAATTACAAGTATAGATGTCTGCTTCTGTATAGATATATATATGGCATATTTATAAAGTATATAGATATTCATATGATATATTTATACGGGTTTTGCATATTTATATGGCGTATAAATATTTATAGGATATATTTATATGGTGTATAGATATTTTATATGGCATATTTATATGGTATATTTATAAAGCATACAGATATTCATATGATATATTTATATGCGGTATGCATATTTATATGGTGTATAGATGTTCATATTTTATATTTATGTTGTATAATTATATGGTGTATAAATATTTGTAAAATATATTTATATGGTGTATAGATATTTTATATGGTATATTTATAAAGTATATAGATATTCATATGATATATTTATATGGGTTTTGCATATTTATATGGCGTATAAATATTTATAGGATATATTTATATGGTGTATAGATATTTTATATGGCATATTTATATGGTATATTTATAAAGCATACAGATATTCATATGATATATTTATATTGGGTATGCATATTCATATGGTGTATTTATATGGTGTATATATGTTTATATTTTATATTTATGTTGTGTATTTATATGGTGTATAAATATAGGATATATTTATATGGTGTATAGATATTTATATAGTATATTTATATGTTGTAAAGATAAATATATATATGATATATTTATATGGTGTAGATATATTTATATGCTGTATAAATATTTATATGGTATATTAATATAGTGTATAGATATTTATATTGCATATTTATACAGTGTATAGATATACATATAGTATATTTATATAGTGTATAGAAAATTTTATTGTATATTTATATGGTATATAGATATTCATATGGTAAATTTATATGGTTTATAGATATTTAATATTGTATATTGGCACATGGTGGAATTGTTAGAATGTTTGCTTTATGAGCATGGGACTCATGTTTGAATCTCAGCATGGTCATTAATTTAACACTCTAGGGCCATTCGTATCATATTTGATACAGTATGAAAACAAGCCTTGAAAGAAATATTTTCCTGAAAAATTTTTTAAGAGAAATATTTTATAAATTTCAAATGAAAGCAGTACTGACTGCTCAGTCAATGAATACCAAATGTTTCCTTATAGGGAAATACCAAATGTTTCCTTATAGGGAAATACTGTATCAAATATGATACGAATGGCCCTAGAGGGTTAACAGGAAGATGAACTTAATCACTCTAGAAAAAAGATCCCAGCATGCAACATTTTTGGGAAGTGCCTTAAAACCATACTATAGTCTGGCATTTAACTGACTGCCTGACCCAGTAAAGCAGTGGAGTTACTGACAGTATCTCCACCAATGTGGCTTAAACTCACAAACACTGCTGTCAAATCTGGTTTATTTTCTTCTATATATATATATATCTTAAGATTTGGGCGCCTTGACATGGTGTAATGGTTAGCAAGCTTTTTTGCTTGAACTTATTACAACTGAGTACTGACTTTGATCCTCACTTTGTGCCACATCTAATCAGCCCTTAGAAACTCAACTAAGCTTATTTCTTTTGGAAATCAAGATGAAGTGTAATGGTTAATAAGCTTGTCTCACTATAACCTATTACAACTGAGAAGTGAGTTCAATCCTCCCTGGGTACCCCATACGTTTGGCCTTGTGCCCCATTCAAGCTTTGCTTAGAAAATCAATATATCTTGAGATTCTTGGCAAAATACAAAGAAAGATCTGCAATTTAATCGATTCTAACCTGGCATCTCAACTTCAGTCACATTCTCACTGATTTGAAGTCAATTACCTCCGTCTTTTCTACAAATATTTTCCTGGCAATTATTCTGATTGTCTTTGATGGTGTCGTGAATTCATGAACTTAAGTATGCTACAAGATTGGCAATTAGGTCTCACTGATTCATTGTTGAACCAACTAGATGCACTGTATGTTCTATTTTAATTGTTTTTTTCCCAGGAAAATGGTAGAATAATTGAATTATTAAAGTGCTTAAAAATCTAATAAAATAAAGTAAAAGAATGAAAAAACTAAAATATAATAAAGAAAAGCAAATTTTGTAAGGAAGTTTTGTAAATTTACTCGGATTAATAAACTCAATTCACCAGTTCCCTTTCTGACCTTATTTGGTTCAACGAAACTCAATGTTAGTTTTATAACCTCTTCCTTTGTAAAGTCACTGATACACGTATAATTATGCCTTTGAACAATAGTGCATCAGACACTTATTCTTTTTTGACTCTACATTCTCTAATCACTCCATACCCATATATATATATATACTAGCAGTATAGCTCAGCGTTGTTTGGGTTTAATGAAATCTTTAAAACTAATCCATGCTCCTGGAGCTCAGACACTTTGTACGTTGGCACAAAACACTAAAAAGCAATAATTGTTTCCAGTTAAAGCAAAACCGTGGACTGAAATAAAAATGAATAGATGTAAGTCAAATTTGGATTTCCTGGTATTGATATCAAATAAGTTTTTTTGTCGTAAACTGAGTAAATAGTATCATGGCTGAGACTAAGAACTACAATTGTACCTACTTAGTGCCAAACCCGAAGAAAAAACTAAAATAAAATGGCTGAAAAAAATACAGACATACAGGCAGATAAACAGACACACACACACAAACATCTTGCCTTTTATATATATATATATATATATATATATATATATTATTGATTTTCTGCACTATTGTAAGAACTGCAACCTTGAAACTTCTGAATATCATTTCTTATGTCTTTGTCTATGAGTGTATCAAATTTGATTAAAATCGGACCACTTCTTCTATAACCCGATTTTTTCAATTATCGATATTTATCAGGGGTACCTAGACACAAAACCTAGCTAAGAACACTCACAGATGCTTATAATACAACTGTGTCAATTTTCAAGAAAATTGGTTCAGCCGTTTCAGAGTCTATAGGTAACAGACACACACACACACACAGACATACACACACAAACAAAGTTCTATTTATAAATAAGTTTAGATTAGATTTAGATTAAATAGTTAAGTTAATCTGAGCATCCTGGCCAACAACAAGTGGATGTGTCTCGCCACACTGATGAGCTGTGATACAGCAAAACAGGCTTGTATATGGATGACTTATATATATATATATATATATAAGTACAGTAAACTTAGTGACCAATAAACCTACCAAAGCATCACCTAAGTGGATCATCAGCTTAGGTGAAAGCTTGGTAGATTTGTTGTCTCAATAGTTTTACTGCATTTATTCTGCTCTGCTTAAGTATTGAATGCTTTTATTTAGTTGATTACTCATCTCAGGTTTTTTCTTTGAGCTACGTGCTGACTCGGTCTGAATCTCTTTGGTTGATGTTCACATGCTTAGCTCTTTCATTTTTTACAACCATTTTTTCCTTCCATGTAGATATGCAGAAAGTTTTTCGAAACGAGTATAGTTATAGGTTTGTGTTTATATAGACCTTGCTATTCAGAATGCACTATTTACCAGCATATACAAATAGGTAAATCAAATTACAATACACATGGCCTGAAGATTGCTTTTAATCATGAAACAGACTCATGCAGCTTGATATTCATTTCATTGCTTCAGTGCTATATTTATTTACATATGTTCTATTGCTGATATTGAAGACTTACTCAGAAATATCGCATACCTTACAAACTATGTTTTTATCCTATATATGTCTATATAGACTATTATTTTTAATTTGACATTATTTCTTCTCATTATAATTGTTATATTTTTCATGGAAACACATGTTTGAGTTATTATGCCTGTTTTTTATTGTCTGAAACAGTGAAACTAATGACAACTAACTTAGATTAAAAAATTTTATTTAAAAAATATTCTTGCTGCACAACAAATCTTATTATCTTGAAGAACTATGACTTTTCAACATATTTATTTCCATGCTGGTTTTTCCCATCTTTGAAATTTCAAAAAGAACATCATGTTACATATTCAGGATTTCTTGAAAGAAATATGCTTGAGTGATCTAATTTTTCAACCAATTCGAAATTCATCAAGCTCCAAAACTGATGAAGCAAATTTACCATTTCAGTAAACCAGAATGATATTCCAATTTCTGCAGCAAAATTTTCCTTTGTTTCATATAACAGGGATGCACAGACTCAGGTATGGCTGCCTACAAGACACAGAAAAGACAATAGAACCAGAAATACTGAAAGAATTCTCATTAGCAATTCAATAAATTCCTTTGAATCCTTAAAGCGTCCACTGCAGACAAAGAAATACCAGGCATTCTACTTTGTTATGCAATAGACAATATTTGAAGGAATCCTGCAGCTTAAGATGTCCAGAATTTGCATATTACTGTCTCGACATTCCATGAGACAAGACATCATTTCATTACACGAGCATGTGTGTATTTCTTTCATCACTTGAAAGCAAAGAATCTTAAGCATTAAAATAACGCACATCTGTAATTAAATGGCAATGTGTGGTTGAAATTTATCTGAGTAACATCCTCCAAAAAGTAAATATAGACGTTAGGAAGATTCTACAAAATTTTTCCTTTCAAACTTGATTGAAGGCCACCACTGGTGGCCATTAAGTTTGATGTCAAGTTATTTAATATTTATAAATATGAAGTAACTTGTAGTCAGACTTAATGTAGATTATAGTTCAGTCAGTTAAGTGCCATATGTGATACACACTTGGGTGATCATGTCTCTTTCAAGACATGACTGAGCAGAAGATTATCCTGCAGTTGGTTGCCATTACTTTCTGCAGTAGAGTGGTTGTCAGCCAAGGCTATAGAACCCAATCTGTCCCATTATTTAACCCATAACTAGAAAGAAGAGATGGATTATTACCTTTCCCAAGGGTATTTGCACATAAGTGAATGCAGGGTAAGTGATTAGAGAGACTACTCTGGCTGACTAATATTACTTAGCGAGTTTGATCCTCACTGGGTACACAATACAAGAATTAACATCAAATTACAAAACAAGTGTTTACATGTCATAGAATCAACCCACCTAACTGAACATACGGGTGATGGTTAATGAGCGTACATGACACATAAGTAAAAAAAAAAATTCAACAGGAAATAATCCAACAAGGGTTGCAAGGTTGCAGAATTAATTTTCTAAAACTAATATATAATAAAAGATGAGTATTGACATCGCATTTAAATTCCTGAAGATTGTAGCCATCAAGAAAGTAAGAATATGGAAGTTATATATATGAAGATTACAGATAAAAAAAAAATGAAAATAATAACAACAGAAATAATAATAAATGCCACGGCTTTCATTTCATCTGGTTTTAATTATTTGGTAATCTGGTTTTTAATATATTTGTTATTCAAGTGAATGGCCAACAGTAAATATCTCATTAGGTACGAGAGATTTGCTTGTCAGGGGTCTGAGCATAACCATTTAGCTATAGCATCTAAGGCGTTTTTTTTTTTAATAATCATGGTCTACTCTGGGAAAAGAAAAAAAAGTTGATGTGAATTACAGATTAAGAGGCATAGTTTACAGTGTATATGGGAGGAAGATTGACCCTAGAGCTGAACTGCTTAAGACTGTAGTGATTGGGAAAGAATCATCTTGAGAGTCATTTACACAAAGCAGGTAGAGGGTTACAAAATAAGTACAATTTGGGGGGGTTATATGGTGAAAATAATGGTTAACCTTAGATTTAAATAAGATTGTAATGATTGGGGAAGAGTCCTCTTAGAAATCATTTACAAAAAGCAGGTGAACTATCGCATGGTTCACACTCCACCCACGTCTATTGAACAGGTGTAGAGGCTCATCCCTTGTTCCCTGTTTAGGATGTGGTTTCTGGCTTTCTCTTTTTCAATCTTTTCGTGACCTTACCGCCTTCCTTGTCTGGGGTGATATGACTAAAAAAAAAAAAAGAAAAAAAAAAGCATATTGTTACAGGATAGAGATACACTTTTTGGTGGATATGTGGTGATGATAATGGTTAACCTTAGATTTGTAGAGGTTAAGGATTATAGTGTTTGGGGAAGCATCCTCTTGGCAGTCATTTACACGAAGCAGGTAGAAGGTTACAGAGTAAAAGGTACAATATTTGGGGGATATGTGGTAAAGATAATGGTTAACCTTAGATTGTAATGATTGGGTAAAATTTTCTTGAGAGTCATTTACACAAAGTAGGGATATGCAGAGTAGAGGTACAGTTTATGATGCATATGAGGTGAATATAACTATTAATCATAGATTTCAACAGATTAAGATTGTATTGATTGAAAAAGAATCATCTTGAGAATTGTTTACACAAAGCAGTGGGAGAGTTGCAGAATAAGAACTACAGTTTATGGTGGCTATAAGGTAAAAAATAATGGTTAACCTTAGATTTGAAGAGGTTAAGATTGTATTGATTGAAAAAGAATCATCTTGAGAATCATTTACAAAATGCAGTTAGAAGGTTACAGGGTAAAGGTTCAGTTTATGGAGGATATGTGGTGAACATAACAGTTAACCTTAGATTTGAAGAGGTTAAGATGGGAGTGATTAAGGGAAAAGCATCTTGGGAGTCATTTATGCAAAGCAGGTAGAGGGTTTCAGAGTAATAGACAATGTTCATGAGAATATGTGGGGAAGATAATGGTTTAAGATTGCAGTGATTGGGAAAGCATCATCTTGGGAGTCAGTTCCACAAAACAGGTAGATGGTTGTAGAGTAAGAGGTACAGTTTATGGTGTATATTTTGTGAAGATATTGGTTAACCCAAGATTTAAACAGGTTAAGATTACAGAGATTTTGGAAGAATTCTCTTGGAAGTCAAGTACAAAATGCAGGTAGAAGGTTACAGAGTGAAAGGCACTGTTTATGGTTGATATGTATTAAAGATCATGGTTAACATTATATTAAGATTAACATTAAGATTGCAGTGATAAGGAAAGCATCATCTTGGGAGTCATTTACAGAAAACAGGTATAGAATTACAGGGTAGACATACAGGTTATGGTGGATAGGGGGCGAAGATAATTGTTAACAAGTTAAGATTGTAGTGATTGGGTAAGAATCCTTTTAGAAATCATTTACACAAAGCAGGCAGCGTGTTACAGATTAAAGGTTTATGAGGATATATTGGGAAGATAATGTTTGACCCTATATCTGAATGGGTTAAGATTTTCGGGGTTATGAAAGAATCCTTTTGTGAGTTGGTTCCACAAAGCATTGGTTCATGGGAAGAAACTGCTTGAGTAAAACTTATATTTCCCCAATAGTATATGAAGGGGATGAGAGTGGTTCCACTACAATGTGTATGGTATGGCAGATTTTAAAAAGTGGGTTGATAAGCCGTAAAATGTAGATCAAACTTTCATTCAATAATAACAATTTATGTGCTTGGTATGTCCCTATGAGACTAGCTGTCATTGGGCTTCATATATTTTTACCACAAACATTAATTTGTTGACAATGTTTGATAGTGTAGAGTAAAGTGTAAGTAATCTGGTAATCTGGTAATCTCAGGTAATCCATTCTGACAAAGCCTGTTCAGATTATTAAGTAAAAGTCAGAAGTCATTTCCTTTTATTGAAACAACATACCATTTTCTTTCAATACCTTTCAAGCAATTTCCTAATCCCATCCCCCCAGAAAACTTTGATCATTTTCAGCAAAGAAATACACTTGTTACTTTTTGTAGCCCTCCAGGAAAATGAAAAATCTTTATTAAAAAAACTAGCTGTACCCGGCCATGCGTTGCTGTGGCTCAGTTTGGTCAAATGGCAAAAAAAGAAGAAATTCATTTACTAAACCAACGAAATAAATGGTATATTGATAATAATTCATTGAAAAAAATGAATAGAATTTTTTTTTTTAAAAGGGAAGGGATTTCTGTCATTTACGCCCACTAAAATAGAAATAATAATAATAATAAAAGGTTTCATTTACCTTAAATGTACAGTTTTCATGTTTTCTATGAAATAACAAAGTTGTCTGTAAATGCGTCTATATTGAAAATGAAAGTCTTTTGGTTCGGCTCTCATGGGCTCTAATAAATTTGCAAAATATATATTTTTTAATATTGTAATATTTTTTAATATAAGGTATATAAAAACACACTCGTATTCGATTAAAATGCTATAGTAAAATTTCAAAACAATTGGTGCAGCCGTTTTGTACATTAACGGATAGTAACAAACGGACAAGTACATTTTTATTTATATAGATTCTGCAAAGACCAGAATAAATATTAACGTCAATGATCAATACAGTGAATGAATGAAAATTTAAAGTCAGTTTTTGTCACAAAAGAAATATGTTGTTTGGTGTTCACTTGATGAAATATTATGTTAGTTGTTTCGTTTTTATGGTAAATCAACCTCGGCAGGTCATTTATTGCTGATAATACCTTTTTCTTTCAACAATTTATTGTTGTTTTATATAAGTTTTTGTGTCTACATTTTTCTTTTCGAGTATCAAGATTCATTGGAATTTGTTTTTAAGGGGCAGGGTCCCCAAATACTACCCTTGTTATTTAACCCATGACTGGAGGGAAGGGACGGATTCATACCTTTCCCAAGGGTACCGGAGCTTAAGTGAATGCAGGGTATTCAACTGGAATTCGAACTTGGCTCACTGATTTCTCTTTCTGAGCCGATATCCCCTGCACCACAATGCACATCCGTCACTAAATGCTTACAGCACCTGGTATTCCCAAGCAGTTACCTATCTAAGTACTGAGCAGGCTCAACTTTGCTTAACTTCGGTGATCGAGCAAGAACCGCTGTATTCAACGTGATAGGCCGTAAGCCTAAAATATTATGTTCTTTCTCTTTACTAAATTGACTTTAATCACTTTCTCACTGATGTGACATGGCTTCCCTCTGTCTTTTCTACAAATATTTTCATAGCAACTGCTCTGACAAGCTTTTTTCTTGGTACCCTGACCACATGAATTTACACATGCTACTAGATTGGCATCTAGGTCCCAACCTTTACCATTGAAATAGTTAAATTTAACTCCCTCTTCTACTCTTACAGTTTCTTTTCTCGTACTTCCTACCTGTTGAATTCCCTTTCCTTTACTTGCTTCCCTGATAGCTACAATTTCCAAAAGTTTAAATGCAATGTTTATTCTCATCTTCTATTGAATTGAATCCCATTCATCTTTTATCCTTTCTTTAACACCCACTGTACTCTGTTTTTTCTCTCACTGTAACCCCCTGAACACTAGTGGTAGTTCCACCTTCGTTAGAGTGCAATGATTTAAGAAAAAAATGAATTAATCAATACAAGGGTGTCTTAATAATCGGTGATTGATTAATACATTTTCTATGTCTTATCTACACATTGCAAGCTATTTAAAGCAAAAAAGTATTTTTAGATTCTAAGAATATTTTTTTGAGGTAATAATGATTTAATGATACAAATTACCTTTTAACCTATACCTGGGTGAGAAAACACGCTTAATGAATCTAAATGGAAGTGGAACTCGGCTCTCCAATTAACAATTTCTAATCCACATTTCACCACCTGTACATTCAATCTTACATCACCTGGTATTTCCAAGAGATTACCTACCTAAGTATTGACCAAGTTCAACATTGATTAATTTTAATGATTATACAGGAACCAGTATTTCACTGTGATATGGCCAGAAGCCAAACAATTATGAGGACATGTAGGAAAGATAATAGTTGACCCAAGAGAAATTCAAGAGCAGAGTTCGAATTCCAGTCAGGTTTGTAACAAATACCCTTGGAAAATGTATGAATCTATTTTTTCTCCCAGCTGTGGATTAAATAGTAGAACGCACTGGGTTCTATAGACTTGGTTGGCAACTAGTCTATCATCGGAAGAAGTGACAATCTACTAAATTCATGAATCAAAATAGACTTGATCACCCAAATGTGTATCACAAATCGTACTTAACTAACAGTTCTTTACTTTGTCAGTGTTTATTTTTATTCTATTTTTTTACTAGTTGTTTACCCAACACCGGGCTCAAAAGCCACTCAAGCTGGAGGGGTGGTTACTGAATGCAGTTGTTAAATGAAAGTGACAATTATGATTGATCATTTCCTTCATTGTCTATGGCTTATCAACCTGTTGCAGGTTATTTGAAGCCAGAAAACATTTTTAGATGGTAAGAATTTTTTGTGATAATAACGATTTGGTGATATAAATCTTGCTAATGAATCCATATCTGGTGGGATAAGTGGTGGATTCATGCTCTTCATATGGTCATTTGCACATAAATTATTATAATAAACCTAACTGGAATTAGAACACAGCACTCTGATTAAGGATTCTGTTCCATTATTCCCTGTCCCTGCCTCACAAGTTAGATGGCATGGATTGACCCCTTTTCTTTTATGGCATGACATGCAAGAACCATGTGACATAATTTGAAAAAAAAGAAAAGCAATTATTTTTTGAGGACACTATGGACAGCTGGATCTCAGCCTTCCAGGAGTCAGTCAAGTACCATACGTGATACACGCTTGGGCGATCATGACTCTTTTGAGACATGACTGACTGTTCAGAAGATTATCCCACAGTAGGTTGCCATTGCTTTCTGTGGTAGACTGGTTGCCAGCCAAGGCTATAGAATCCAATCTGTCCTATTGTTTAACCCATAACTGGAGGTAAGAGACAGATTAATACCTTTCTCAAGCATATTTGTGTGTAAGTGAGTGCAAGGAATTCAACTGGAATTCAAACTCAGCTCCCCAATTTGTCGTTCTGAGTCAATATCCACTGCACATTCAAAAGGGCAATGCTCATGGAATAAATGGAAAACTTTCTCCCAAATGCAGTTAATCCCTGTGGCAAAAGAAAATGTCTGGACACCTGAACGGATACAACTTTGTCAAGTATAATGGCCACAAGAATGAGATGTCCTCCATTTTAGTGCTTGCATCACGGTCACATCTATGAATTGTCTGGGGGAATTGAATGTCCAGACCTGCCTAAAAGCTATGAAGCTAATCAACATGGCTGACTTCTGCTAGCCCAAATACAAACGTTTGTGAATGGAAAAGAAAGAAAAGTGGTAAAATAAGGAAAAAAGATGTATATTTTATTTCTGTGAAGCAAGTTAAGTTCTTTTTATTTCACTCTGACCCACATGAATAATTTCACATCCCACATTCACTTCACACTACCAAACCATTCGCCTGTCTCTTTTTTTTTTTTTCTATTTGCTTTGGACTGTTTCTTTTGCAACCTGATTCTCTATGTGTATATGATTTCATTCGTTCACTTTCTTTTGGTTTGTAAGAATAAAAGAGTTCTGTCCAAAATCTTTAAAAGTGTCTTCATTGCTTGTCCATGATACTGGTGTGATTTTATCCTGAGATGACATTTTGAGTGTGTGAACCTGGAATCATATTCATTCACGTTTTTTACTTTCTTTTCATTGTGTCTTCACATGTTTGGCTAAAAAGTGTGCAACCCCAGTTTGAAGATAAATGGGATATTTTTTTCCTGTATGACATAGGTTGCATCTCCAAGTCATAACATTTTGGAAAGATATTAGAAAAATCAAGAACTTATGTAATAAATAAAACAAACTACAAAGGAACATAAGACAAAAATGTGTCTTTTTACTGGACTTATTAAAACTTTACAATGAGGCAATCCTGAAAGAATTAGAAGACCTTCCAGGATTCAATATTGGTAGCCACAATCTTAACAATATAAGATATGCAGATAAGAAAGTGTTGGCAGTAGATACAGGTAATTACACAAACTCCTTTAGAAAGTAGTAAAGAAAAGCAAAAGAAGAACTATAAATCAACCAGCAGTATCGCCCGGCATTGCTCGGGTGTAATGAAAGCTTTTATATATATATATGTTATCGATTATCTGCACTATTGTAAAAACTACAACCTTGAAATTTCTGAATATTGTTTCTAATGTCTTTGTCTATGAGTGAATCAAATTTGATTAAAATCGAACCACTCCTTCTATAACCAGATTTTTTCGATTATCGATTTTCGATATTTATCGGGGGTACCTTGACACAAAACCTAGCTAAGAACACTCGCAGATGCTTATAGTACAACTGTGTAAATTTTCAAGAAAATCGGTTCAGCCATTTCGGAGTCTATAGGTAATGGATACACACACACACACACAAACATACAGACAAAGTTCCATTTATAAATCAGTTTAGATTGTAAGAATATATGTCTTTCAACAAAAGAAACAACCCAAAGTGAGAACAACAAGTTAGAAATACTAAAATCAAGCAAGTACAAAAACTTAACTATCTAAGGATAAAAATGTGACAATGTCGCTACATAACTGTAAAAAGATTAATTAAAGAAAAGTGTGAGGAGTACAAACTAGTTAGAAAGGAGCAATAGAAAGCTGAGAATGCAGATGCGATGACAGATACATAGGTGGAGAGAAAGGGAAGGATATACGGGGGTGGGGAGAGAGCTAGAGTCCAGTGGTTAATAGATGAAGATTGACGTTGCATTTAAATTTCTGGAGGTTGTAGCCGTCAGGAAAGCAAGAATATGGGAGAGAGTTCTACAGGAGGGAAGTGCGAGAGAAGAAGCTGCAGGAGTAGAATTGTCGTCTGCATTTGGCTAACCTGACTGTGAATAGGTGGGACCCAGTTGCCAGTCTGGTTGCACAAGTAAACACCTGCTGAGGAGGCACCAGTGACTTAAGTTTGTCCAAGCAGAAGCCATGAAAGTATTTATAGAACAGACAAAGGGAGGCCACATTTCGACGGTGGGGAAGTGGCTGCAGTCGAGTCACCACATCAGTACCTATCACGTTACAGACTCTCCTTTGGAGCCTGTCGAAAACACTGAGGAGAACGGCAGAGACGCCTGACCATAAATGGCAGCAGTACTCCATGCACGGATGGATGGTTGACTTGTATATATGCAAGATGGATTCAGGCAGAAAAAAACATCCTGGATTGACATAGTGACCCAACCTTCTTAGCAGTAGATTTAGCTATGAAATCAATATAGTGGTTCCATTTGAGGTCTGAGGAGAGGGTAAGGCCGAGGAGGCGTAGTGTGTTGCTCTTAGGGAGAGTCGCTTGGTCCATGCTTATGGGAGGCAGGAGAGGTTGCCTGTGATGGTTGACAGACAACAGCTTGGTCTTAGATGCATTGACGTTGACAAGCCACTTCTTGCCCCAATTCATCACAGAGTGTTTTGAGAAAGATGGAAACACTTCTTAATTGCTGCTGTTCCTAGGTCCACCCTGACCCAGAGTGGTAGTACCTGTTAGGGTCAAAACACTATGAAAGTATAAAAATACACTTTTACAGAAATATATACATAAAAATAAACTTTTATAGAAAAATATATTTTTGAAAGAAAAATATTACCAACAATATATTTTTGAAAGAAAAAAAATTATTGCAATAATACATTTTTGAAAAAAAATATTACCAGCAATACATTTCAGTTTTCTAAGATAAATAAAAGAAAAATAAATAAAAAGAGTTTTTTATTAAAATCTGACAAAATCAACTTTCTCACTATAACTGAATATTAAAAAAATACCTAAAAACCCCACCTTTTTTTGGCACTAAATGACCCATAGAGGTTGATATTCTATTAAACAAAAACAAACTGAATTTAGAAGACTATGTGAATAACAAAAATGTCTTCATCAAGTTACAAAAAGGTAAAGTATTAAGAAACATGGACTAAAAAACAAAATAGTATTGAATTGCTTGCCTATATTTCTGAGATGAGGAAGTATTTACAGTATTTACATTATTCAGAGCGAGCGACAGCCAAAATGTTGTACAAATGGCAACAAAGATGAAGACAACGGTCCAAATAATGTAAATAGTATATTAAAGTTAAATTTAAAAACATAAAGTTAATTCTCTTATATAGCAGAAAGGCTGGACTATTGCTTCTTTTTTTTTTTTTAATCATATCACCCCAAGCAAGGCGGTAACACCACTGATGTGCTGGGGGCTACGTAAGAGTGAAAAGATTAGAAGAGAGAAAGCCGAAAACCACATCCTAAACAGGGAACAAGGGATGAGCCTCTACACCTGTTCAATAGACGTGGGTGAACTGTGAACCGGGCAATAGTTTAGTCTATCTACTCCAATTGAAAAAAAAAAAAAGAAGAAAAGTGAAAAGATTGGTAAAGAGAAAGCCGGAAACCACATCCTAAACAGGGAACAAGGGATGAGCCTCTTAACCTGTTCAATAGACGTGGGTGGAGTGTGAACCGGGCGATAGTTTAGTCTATCTACTCCAATTGAAAAAAAAAAAAAGTGAGAAGATTGAAAAAGAGAAAGCTGGAGACCACATCCTAAACAGGAAACAAGGGATGAGCCTCTTCACCTGTTCAATAGACGTGGATGGAGTGTGAACAGGGCGATAGTTTAGTCTGTCTACTCCAATTAAAGCCTTATAGATGAAGAAGAGACATTAGGCAACAGAAGTGTGGTTTTGTACAAGGATTCTGAAAATTCCATAGATTGCTCAATGAAGTTTTAGAGGAAATGGAAAAAAAAAGGACATAATCAGATATTGAGAGATGAAATTTCTCCTGCAGGGAATGAACATGTGAGCAATAAGAAAATTTTAAAGAAAACAATAAGTCGTTTATACTCACAATCTGAAAGAGACAAATGAAATTTTTAAAGTACTTAATGAGGGAAGCAAACTTGGAGAATTTAACACACTGAAGGCACAAAATGTAGAAGAAAGTAGCAAATAACCTACCAAACAACAATCATTAGCAGAAAAATGATTAGAAAAGATAACAAAAAGTCAAAACTTACTAAGAGCAACAAAAGATAGGATGTTGGGGAGAGCCTTGAATTTCTACAGCCTAAAGGAATACAACACAGAAGTATATATATAATCTACATTTTGTGTTGGCTTTTTTTCACTATAAAGCCTGCTTCAAGTGAGAAGAGTTTTAGCGCTGGTTAATAAAGTTAAATGTGACAGTTCTTTGTAATGAACCAAAATAGATAAAGAAAGCTGCCATTTTTAAATTATAAGGATTATCTAAAAGCTGCGAAGTGAAAAAGAGCCATTAGTCTGTGACTAATCCAGAAATGTCTGGCATACATCGTACTTCTTTGAAAAAAGTCACAACATAGTCAATAATACAAACATATTACAATCAGAATTTGTGAAAAAGATAATTTTAAATGCTGACATGAGCATTTGCAAACATTTTTATACCATTGTATTAAATACAGAACATTCTCTAATGAGAAATGACACATTTGAAAATTTATTTTCATATTTTAACAATTTTGCTACAAAATTAATTTCAGTATCCCTTTTTATGTTTTAAAAATTTGTAATAACACTTTGCATATAATATACAGAAATTCTTAAAAGAAGTTTTGTAGCTCAGCACTAGTCAAACAGTTAATAACATTGAAAATTTTTAAAAGCAAACATTTTGATCTAAAAATGAGAATATTACTGTTAAAGTAAATGTTAGCAAATAAGAAATCTGAAATAAGACTAAAAAATTATTAGAATAAATTTATTTATTTTGAAAACAGAAAAAAAAAAGTTAATAATCTAACAAGGTTTGCAAAAACAAAAATATTCACAAATGATTTCAAAAAACTAAAGAATAGATTCATTTATTATTTTGTTAATGCAAATAAATCTAAGTAAAAATCGGACATTCTTGTAATGAGAAAATCAGCAATCTACTACATTTCTTAATTATTTCATCAATTCTTTGAAATATTATTAATTTAATTTTTTACTGGAAATTTTGAGAAGAACTACCATTATTATATTTCAGCACCTGAGTCAGGACACTCATAGAATTTTGAAACCTGAGTCAGGGCATTCATAGAATTTTGAAACCTGAGTCAGGGCACTCATAGAATTTTACCATCTGAGTCAGTACATTCAATCAAATTTGCCCCCTGAATCAAAGCACTCATAAAAATTTTGCCACCTAAGTTAAGACATCCATGCTTATTTCTATCTGAGTCAGGACACTCATACAATTTTGAAACCTGAGTCAGGGCACTCATAGAATTTTGAAGCCTGAGTCAGGGCACTCATAGAATTTTGAAACCTGAGTCAGGGCACTCATAGAATTTTATCATCTGAGTCAGGGCACTCATAGAATTTTACCATCTGAGTCAGTACATTCAATCAAATTTGCCCCCTGAATCAAAGCACTCATAAAAATTTTGCCACCTAAGTTAAGACATCTATTCTTATTTCTGAGTCAGGACACTCATACAATTTTGAAACCTGAGTCAGAAAATTCATTTAATTTTGCCAGCTGGAACAAGACAATCACACATTTTTGTCACTACTGACAGGACACTCATTCAATTTTGCCACCTGAGTCAGGTCACTAATACAATTTTGCCATCACAGACAAGACATTCATTTAATTTTGCCACCTGAGTCATGACACAAACTCAATTTTTCTAGCTTAGTCAAGAGTCTCATACAATGTTGCTACCTGAGTCAAAACATCGATTAAATTTTGCCATCACAGTGAGGAAATTCATTTAACTTTGCCACCTGAGTCAGAACATTTTATTTAATTTTGAAACCTGAGTCAGAACATTTATTTAAATTTGCTACCATTGAAAGAACATTCATTCAGTTTTGCCAACTGAGTTAATACACTCGTACAATTTTTACAGCTGAGTCAAAACACTCATACAATGTTGCCACCTGGGTCAGGATATTCATTAAATGTTGCTACTTGAGTCAGGACACTTAAACAATTTTGGCACCTGAGTCAGGACACTCATTCAACTTTGCCACCTGAGTTAAAACATTTATTCAATTTTGTGACCTTCATTAGGACACTTATACAATTTTGCCACCTGAATCATGAAGCACATACAATTTTGCCACCTGAGTCAGGACATTCATTCAATTTTGCCACCTGAATCATGAAGCACATACAATTTTGCCACCTGAGTCAGGACATTCATTCAATTTTGCCACCTGAATCATGAAGCACATACAATTTTGCCACCTGAGTCAGGACATTCATTCAATTATGCCATGTTGGTGATCATGGCCCTCCACAATTTAATGTATTTTGTAGCTATTAATAAATTTTGTCTTTTTCTTATCTCTCCTAAACCTTGTTCTGCCATCCACTTTTTTCAAGCTCACTAGGAAGGTAACGCATTGATTTCTTTTGCTCTACAATCTCTTTTTCTTTGTCATGTAACCTAGAAATTTCAAACATCGCTTCTTGATGCTAAGTATATGTATTTTTTTTGTTTTCTCTAAAAACTCTGTTGTTGCCCACATGTTTGGTTCATGGTATTCTTACAATCTTTCTGTAAAATCACATTTCTGTTGCTTCAAGTCTCCTCTTCATTTCTAAGGAGATTCTTCATCAGTCACTGCAATATCGATGGACTGATATTAAATACTCTGGGATAAAACAGACAAGTGACACCAGAAGGAATATCATTATGAGCATTGTAAATGAAATGAGAACAATCTATCCATGAAAATTGAATAAAGGATTCAATTAAAATTTCTGAGAATGTTACTTAGCAGAATGATAGACAAGGGAAGAAGGCTGGCATATGTAATGTTGTGGAGTAGTTTCACACTGAAAGTTATAATCGGGCTATGTCAGTTGCTAATCGATTTAAGTTACCCAAATGTAAGGAACTCGGTAATCTTTCACTGAAAGCTGATTTCTTAGTATTTGGCTAACTGTTGACTAATATCAACTGCCTAGTAGTTCTACTGAACTTTAATAGAACTCTAAAGAACTTCCAAGAACTTCTTGACTCAACTTCCTGTTAAATTTTATTAATACAAGAGAGAGAGTCCATTATCTGAGGAATAGGTGTGCTTCCCCATAACATGTAATGAGTGGAACATTGTGTGTATACTCAAGCAATCTTCATAATTCCAACAATTTTATAATCTTTCTCCTCATTCTCTAGTAATCCTTATAATCCTTGAAATCCTATAATCCTTCTCTCCATACTAAAAAAATCCTTATAATCCTAACAATTTTATAATCCTTATATTCTTGGTAAAGTAACCCTTATAATCCTTGAAATCCTATAATCCTTCTCTCCATACTAAAAAAATCCTTATAATCCTAACAATTTTATAATCCTTATACTCTTGGTAAAGTAACCCTTATAATCCTTGAAATCCTTCTCTCCATACTAAAAAAATCCTTATAATCCTAACAATTTTATAATCCTTATACTCTTGGTAAAGTAACCCTTATAATCCTTGAAATCCTATAATCCTTCTCTCCATACTAAAAAAATCCTTATAATCCTAACAATTTTATAATCCTTATACTCTTGGTAAAGTAACCCTTATAATCCTTGAAATCCTATAATCCTTCTCTCCATACTAAAAAAATCCTTATAATCCTAACAATTTTATAATCCTTATACTCTTGGTAAAGTAACCCTTATAATCCTTGAAATCCTATAATCCTTCTCTCCATACTAAAAATATCCTTATAATCCTAACAATTTTATAATCCTTATACTCTTGGTAAAGTAACCCTTATAATCCTTAAAATCCTATAATCCTTCTCTCCATACTAAAAAAATCCTTATAATCCTAACAATTTTATAATCCTTATACTCTTGGTAAAGTAACCCTTATAATCCTTGAAATCCTATAATCCTTCTCTCCATACTAAAAAAATCCTTATAATCCTAACAATTTTATAATCCTTATACTCTTGGTAAAGTAACCCTTATAATCCTTGAAATCCTATAATCCTTCTCTCCATACTAAAAAAATCCTTATAATCCTAACAATCCTATAATTCTTCTACTCATGCTTAAGTAATCTTTTTAATCCTTCTCCTCTTGCCCTAGTAAAAATTCCTTATAGTAGTAATAATCCTATGATCTTTCTTCTTATTTAAAAAAAAGTAATCCTTATAATCCGAATGATCCAACAATCCTTCTTCTCATGCTTAAGAAATCATTATACTCTTAAGAATCATGTAATCCTTTCCCTCATGCTCAAGTCTTCTTCTATATACCTTGTCTTTTCAGGACAAAGGCCATCATAGCCTTCCATGTCTCCCTATTCCTGGTGGCTCTTAGCACACTTTCACCTGTTGCACTACACAACCCATGTTCTGTCATCCACCTGCTTAGGCCCTTCAAATATGTTATCCGCTGCTTTCCTCTATCTCTTTTTCCTTCTATCAAAGCTTGTTAGTATCATTCTCCAAGCCCTCCTGTAGAACAATTTCTGTTTTTAAGATAAGCACTTAGTTGTGGAACAATCTGAGACAATAATAAATCTAACTTGAGAAAGAGAGCTATTTATGGTGCCCTGGAGCATCTCATTGTTTTCAAGTGGGATAGTCCATTGTTTGGGCTGTGATTGGCTGCTGGTAAGCGAGTGGAAGCATTTCTGTATAAATACAAGCTTGATTCCAGTTATAGTTTGCTGGGTTTGCATTGAAGTAGTCATCTTAGGATGACTGCTCTGTAACTCTATAACACTGTCAGCTCTCTGCTTCCGAGCAGAGAGCTCAAAAAACCCAGTCGTGGTTCCGCCGAAGGGTAGAACCACGACTCGGTAAAAATAGACAGACATATTTTTGGCCCGGCTATATGGCTGGGAATTCCCACATTAAAATGACCATGTGTCACATCCGGGCTTGCGTGGGAAGCCTAGTAAATACAGCGGAGTTGGCATTGAAGCAGTCGTCTTCGGATGACTGCTCTGTAACTCTATAACACTGTCAGCTCTCTGCTTCCGAGCAGAGAGCACAAACCCAGTCGTGGTTCCGCCGAAGGGTAGAACCACGACTCGGTAAAAATAGACAGACATATTTTTGGCCCGGCTATATGGCTGGGAATACCCACATTAAAATGACCATGTGTCACATCCGGCCTTGCATGGGAAGGCTAGTAAATACAGCAGGGTTTGTATTGAGTTACAACCTGCTTTGCTTTTGTCTGCCAGTTGGACACTAGCTGGGACCCTTACGCTGGTAAGTGTTGTTATTCTACTCTTCCTTCCTCATTGCATGTCCCAGGAACTTCAGCTGTCTCTTCCTGATGCTCAGTATTAATTTCCTTTTCATTTCCATTCTTTACAAAACCTCATCATTGCTCACATGCTCGACCCATGATATTCACAGTATCCTTCTGTAGAACCACATTTCAGTTGCTTCAACATTTTCCTTCATTTTTGATGATATTGTCCAGCATTCACTGCCATATTGAAGAACTGACATCACATAGCAATCCAGTACTCTCTTTGTTTCTAGTGAAAGTTTACTGTCTCTTAATACTTTACTCAGATTCTGGAATGCTTCCTTTACCATGTCAATTTGCCTTCGGATCTCTGTGTCACATTTTCTGTCTTCTGTTAGCATGCTTCCCAGGTATTTAAAACTGCAAGAAAACCGAATGCATGGTCATCAGCCAATCGAGCAGCCCAAAATGCTAAATACAGGTGGGGGATACTACAATCAAGCATGCTCAAGTAATCTTTATAATTCTAACAATCTTATAATCCTTCTTCTCTTGCTCTAGTAATTCTTATAATCCTAGCAATCCTATAATTCTTCTCCTCTTGCTCATGTATGAGATTTCAATATATTCAGGAGTATTTTTTTTTTTAGTTCCTTTAAAAAAATTTCATAGATTTTTTTCTCTTTAGCCAATACTAGCCTTACCAACATTATCACTTCTCAATGGTCTTTTTCAGACCACATCATATATCAGGAGAATAATGAAAGACTCCATGATAAAGTTTATTCAGTAACTTACATAAAAGAGTGATAAATTATTGTCCTGCTTTTATAAAAAGAAAAGACAAAGAAAGCAACAAGCCATTCCTATTTGTAAACTCTCTTCTCTTTAACTGAACATATAAAAAGAGTCACTTTTATATTTTTCTTGTTTCATGTCCATCTTCATTATCAGTATAATTGTTTGTTTATTTCTATTTTCCTTAAATCTTCTACATTACTAATTTGCTTTGTCCATGATATTCTCAAGGTACTTCTCTAGAATTGTGGTGATACCGACCAAGCAAAAGCAAGGGACTGGATGTTCGCACTTTCACAAACAGAAAGCAAATGACCAAAAGTCGTCGCTGCACATCTGGGTTTGCGCAGATGTTCCGGTTGAAAAATAAAAATTAATTAAATATTAAATTTCCATTTCACGAGCCTACACAAATTTTATTTACCAGCCAATGGGAAGCCCAGAACCAAATACAAGTGTGAAATCCCAAACAAGCTGCTGTGATCCAAAAAGCAGATATAAAAAGCGGATACAAACAGACCCCAGCAGGCAGACCCCAGAAGAAGAGTGTAATCAATATCCCCTTGACCTAAGTCAAGTGGCTACTATGCTTGCCTCTTTCCTTCTCCCCTGTCTCAAAACTACTTACTGACCACCAAAGAGTGACTACATCAAAGACATTACTCACTTACACACTCCCCACATTCCTAAGCCTTAAATCTCTTTCAGAATTTTATTTGCCATGAACATTTTAACCTCTGTTGGACCTATATTCAAGTATTACTTTAATTGTAAAAACATTAATTGATATGTGTATATATAAAAATGTTATTTTCAACACAATTTGCTTTTCTTGATTTTATAATCATTTTATGACTTATAGTGGGCTATCTACCACAAGGCCAAATTCAGTTAACCTGCAACAATATACAACTTCCCTTCACTAGAATGGACTCCCACTACAAACAAAAAATAATAGATATGCAACCCACTATAGAATCACATCTCCATTGCCTCAAGTTTGCTCTTCATCTGTTATGAAATTATCCAGCATTCATTGCCATTTTACGGATTTTGTCTTCACCTTGGTCAGTGTATGCCCTCCTGTCTACGTAATCTCTTTTCTAGGGTCTCATCTAAGATCAGAAAATATGTGAAGAGAATAATGAAAAACTATGATAAAGTTTATTCAGAAACTTTCTTAAAAGATTGATAAACTATTAGCCTGTTGCTATAGAAATACAAAGATAAAAGACAAAAAAAAAACAACAAACTATTCCTATTTGCAAACTCTCTTCTCAAGAGAAAATATGAAAGAAATCACTTTCAAGTTCCATTATATTATTTATTTGTCATGTTCAATGTCCATCTTCAAGAATAGAGAACATTTTTAGCAGTTTTACAATTTGTGTGCACTTAGCCAGAAAAAAGCTTATTTATTTTGGGTAACTTAGTGTGACTTTTATTCTTATCTTTCTGCTTTCTTGGTTTTGATTGGAAAGTTTAGCTAAGAATATACTTATGTGCACGTATGATTTCTGGCCAATGTAATTATTTGTGCGCCATTTTCTTTCGTTTCTTCTTTCATTCTCTTCTTCACCTATTACAAGGGTCTTTTCAATCATACATTTTCTGCAATAATTCATTTTATTTTTCAATCATCCATTTTCCTTTTTCGTTTCCTACATTCTTTTTTCATTCTTTTAATACTTCATTAATTTTATGCTTTTAACTTTTGTTTATTTTGTAATTTCTTTCATTTTTTTTTCATTCATTCATCTCTTCTTTTTCCTCTCATTCATTTTGTCTTCATTTTCCTTTCATACAATGTTTTCATATTTTCATTCCTTCTTTTATTCATATAACCATTTCATTCTTTCCTTCATTCATTTGATCCTTTTATTATTATTGAGTTTATTTTGAATTCCTTGATTTTTTCATTTTTTATTCATTCATTTTTCCTTTTATTTCTATTGAGTTTATTTTGAATTCTTTCATTTTTTCATTCTTTTATTCATTCATTTTTCCTTTCTTCTTCCCTTTATTTATTTTGTTTTCATTTTTTCATTCATTCAATCTTTTCATTCTTGTTTTTATTCATAATTATTTCCTTCTTTCCTTCCTTTATTCCTTTTTATCTTTTTATATTGAGTTTATTTTTAAATACCTTCCTTCTTCTTTCATTCATTTAATCTTTATATTCTTTCACTTTTTCTTTCATCCTTTTTCTTTTTCCTTCACGAATTTTACCTTGTTATTTATTTCAGTAATTCATTTTAATCTTTCATTCTTTTTTCATTCATTTAATTTATAGTTTAATTTTTCATTCATATTTTAATTTTTCTATCATTAATGGATCTTCTCATTTCTTCTTTCATTCAATTCATTCTTACATTTTTAATTCTTTTTTATTTTAATGCCTTTCTTCTTTCATTCATTTTATTTTTCACTTATTTTTCATTCATTTTATCTTTTTATTCTTATATTCATTTGATCTGTTTGTTCATGATTTCTTTCATTCTCATTTCAATAATACTTTATTTCATTCCTTTTCATCATTTTTTCATTCATTAATGTTTTGTCATATAGGAAAACTGTATCACTGCCAACACTTGTGTTTAAACAAGAATCACCAGGGAGTAAACACAGTTGACCTTATTCTCAAGTAATTAGTGTTACTGTGCTACTGGGATCACATGACACATAGAATATATATATATATATATATATATATATATATATATATCCCAGTGAATAAGGAACAAAGAACAAAATTTTTTTACAACGTCCAAAACATTAATTTGAAACAGTGCTCGATATATAATATATAGAGCTGTGAATATTTATTCTAAATTATATTTTAGAACATATACAAATTTGTTTATATATCCACTACAAATTGCACATTTGCTTCAACATTGAATGTACAATGTCTCATCAGGCGGTGTGGACAGGAATGGAAAGACTCTTTTCTTATATTTGGTGCGTTGTGTGTGGGATGTTGGTGGGGGTTAGTGATAAGAGAAGAAGTCTTGTGAATTGTCCGTTTGAATTTTGCATAAAAAGAACATATATTGTTTTAATGAACACAAAGATGAAATAACGCTTTTATGTTACTGAAAGCAATTATTAGGAAAAATTTATCACAAGGGTGTTTGATCCTAAAAAAGAGATAATGGTGACCATGGATTCCCGTAAGAATGCAATGACTACCATCCTATCATCCTATTGCAGAAACATCATCTAGATTCACCATTAATACAATCTACAATCCGACGGCTACAATCTCCAGGAGTTTAAATGTAAGGTCAATAGACACCTCCTAACACACTAACCTGCTCCCATTCTATCAAACACTCTTCCCATCTGCCCAACCCTCATCCTCGCTATCCTTACTCATCTGTCACCTTCCTCCTGACATTCCCTATGTCTAACCACCCCTTCTCTTTACCTTCCCCGAAGTAGCCCCATGCACAATAGTGGCAGTGGAATGCCTTGCTTGGGGTGAGATGATTAAAAAAAAAAAATTAATAGAGACAAATCTAACTTTGATTGCAAGAGTCTGGCATATTTGGCGTACCAAATATCAAAGACTGGTATAGTACGTGACAAAAGGCTAAAAAAAAGATTAAGAAGGTAGCAACTTGAACCAATAAAAAAGAAATATGAATGCTTTTTTGGTTTGATAAATTTTTACAGTAGATACATCCCAAAATATGGTGAACTAATTGAACCATTGTCAGAGTTGCATAAAAAAGAACACAGTTTGAATTGACACAAAGATTAAATAACAATTTTATGATACTAAAGGCAATTATAGAAAAGAAACCTAAAACAAAGATTTTTTTATCTAAGAAAGAGATATCCTTGACCATGGACACAAGTAAGAAACCAATTGCTGCCATCATATAGCAGTAAGATCATTCAATTATGTATTTATCTAAGAGATAAATTACAGCAGAGATAAATTCCTCAAAAATTGAAAAAGAGACTGCACTGATTGTTTTGTGGTGATACTGAGCAAAAGCGATGGACTGGTTGTTTGCAGTTTCATGACCAAAAAGCAAATGACCAAAAGTCGTCGCTGTGTCGCCAGCTCTGCACAGATGTTCCAGTTAAAAACTAAAAATTAATATTAAATTTCCAGTTTGCGAGCTTACGCAAATTTTATTTATCAGCCAATGGGAAGCCCAGAACCAAATACAAGTGTGAAATCCCAAATGAGCTGCTGTGATCCAAAAAGAAGATATAAAAAGCAGATACAGAAAGTATCGCCAGGCAGACCGAACCGAGAAGAGAGTAATTAGTATTTCCCTTGACCTAAGTCAAGCGGCTACGATGCTTTCCTCCCCTCACCTCTCTTTCCTTCTTACCTGCCTCAAAAACTACTTACTGACCTAAGGAGCGAATACATCAAAGACATTCCTTACTTACACGCAACCAAATTCCTAAGCATTAATTCTCTTTCAACATTTTATTGCCATGAACATTTTAACTTCCGTTGGACCTATACTTCAAGTATTGCTTCAATTATAAAAACACTAATTGATATGTGCATATATAAAATGTTATCTTTCAATTCAATTTGCTTTCCTTGGTTTATAACCTTTCTTTATGACTTATAGTGGGCTATCTACAACAAGGCCAAATTCCGTTAATCTTCAACAATATACAACAACCCTTCACTAGAACAGACTCCCACTATAAATGGGAAAAGAATAGATACCCCTACTATAGTTTAAAGTATAGAGAAGGCACAAAATTTTTTACTAGGTAAGAAATTTTTACTAAAGTCAAACGACAAGACATTGGAGTTTATTTTTAACCCAAGGAAGAAGTAGCCAAAGATTACATCATTAAGAATTTTACACTGGACTATTAAAATCATGGCATTTGATTTTGACATTGTATATGTTAAGGGAAATACCATCCCTCATGTAGATGCTTTGTCGAGATTATTGTTTGTAAAACGAACTGACGATGAACATGAAACTTTTTGCTTTTTGTTTTTAATTGTCTCACCCCTAGCAAGGCGGTAATGCCACCGATGTGCAGGGGGCTACATAAGAGTAAAAAGATTAATTAGAAGAGAGTGAAGAGGAAGACGAACCAGTTAGAAAGGAGCAAGAGAAGAATGGGAATACAGGTGTGATGACAGTTGCAAAGGTGGAGAGAAAGGAAAGGATATACGGGGTGGGGGAAGGGCTAGAAACCAGTGGTTAGTAGATGAGTATTGACATTGCATTTAAATTTCTGGAGGTTGTAGCCGTCAGGAAAGCAAGAATATGGGAGCGAGTTCCACAGGCAGGAAGTGCGAGAGAAGAAGCTGCAGGAGTAGAATTGTCATCTGCATTTGGTTAATCTAACTGTGAATGTGTAGGAACCAGTTACCAATCTAGTTGCAGGAGTAAACACCTGTTGCAGAGGCACCAGTGACTTTAGTTTGTTGGAGCAGAAGCCATGAAAGTATTTATAGAACAGACAAAGGGAGGCCACATTTCATCGGTGGGGAAGTGGTTGTAGTCGAGCCGGATGAATGGTTGAACTGAGGAAGACTGAATGATTCAGTGAGTAGGGACTGATGTGTTTCCGGTCAACAGGTTAAAATGAAAGAGACTAAGAAAGATCTAATATTGTGCAAAATAATGGAAAGAATAAGGAATAATAAGTTGAATTGTACAAACAGTTAAAATGACATTGAAAACATTCTCACCCATCACTGACAATATTAAGGTGTTTCTACCTAAAATGCTCCTCAATTATAGGTCAAAACCACGTGTGGTGAGGAAGTTGAGCCCATCGACCCTCATGGGTAAACAGATTAGAGCCCTCATTACCATGTCTTTCGCCACAAAGAAGAGAGCATGGTACAAGAAAGACAAAAGTGCAAATTCCGAAGAAGCAAACTTCCTTTTGTAGAGAGGCAATAATATGGCTTTGATCGAGAAGAGGCAGTATGTTTTGGCTCATGCAGATCAATTTAGGAAAAGGATTGTGTCGGATGATGTGGAGATGGAAGACCAAAGTCAGGAGAAGGAAGGTAACTACAGTGAGGAGGAGGGAGAGGATAGAACAGAAATGCAGGAGCAAGAAGAGAGAAAACAACAATGATGGGGATGAACAAGAAGTGGAGAAGAAATAATTGATGATGAAGAGAATGAAGAAAGACCAAGGTCACCAATAAAAAGAAGATGAGAGGAGCAAAAGCAAGAATTATATAAATCAAGAGTAGTTAGACGTAGCAAAAAGAAAAGCAAGGGGATATGACCACTCTGATTCAGGGAGGGTGTGGTATCCTAAGCAAATGAGCTGAGTTATTTTTAAGTGCTAAGCCGCTTTCAGGTCTCCATGACATCATGCGTAATGGTGTACTACCTACTGAGCACTGAAACTGTAAGATATACCCGACATAACAGATACCTTTCCAAAGGGTATTTGTACATAAGTGAATGAAATGAATTCAATCAGAATTTGAACTCAGTTCTATAATTTTTCCTGATGATTTAATATTCAATGCATCCCAACGCACATTACAGTTTGAGTATATGTTGGTTGGTTGTTTTGTTTTATGGCATATCAACCTTGGTGGGTCATTTATTGCCAACTAAAATTTTTTATTTATTTATTGCTGGTAATACTTTTTTCTTTCAACAATTTATTGTTATTTTCATAAAGTAGTAATACTTTTTTTCTTTTTCGAGTATCAAGATTCATTATAATTTGTTTTTTAAGGGCAGGGTCCCAAGTCCTACCCTGTTATTTAACCCATAACTGGAGGGAAGAGACGAATTAATACCTTTCCCAAGGGTACCAGTTCTTAAGTGAATGCAGGATATTCAACTGGAATTCAAACTCGGCTCACCGATTTCTCTTTCCGAGCCGATATCCACTGCACCACAATGCACATCCATCACTAAATGCTTACAGCACTTGGTATTCCCAAATGGTTTAGTATATGTATCAAAATTTAAATACTGCTTTTTGCAAATATTTTATTTGTATATTACTCTGTATATATTTATATATTTTCCATCAAACACTGGATTTTTATGGTGTTTTCATTATTTATTTTATCAACCAATATATATATATATATATATATATATATATATACATACATACACTACCTGCCATAATTATTTGGCCTCCCCAGTTTTTTAAAAGAAATCATGTATTTCATACTATTTTTAGTATTTATTGAAAATAGAATGGTTCTGTTGTTATTATTACCTTGCAAAATTTTACAAGGCAAGGAAGCAATGCTGAATGCATTTGAATCACCCTAAATTCTCTTCATTCTTTCATTGATGAACTTGTAATATAGGTAATTATTAAATATTTATAAATTCATTTGATGCGCATGTTATTGTGCAACACCAACAAAAGAACCATTCTATTTTCATTTACAATTATTCATTTGGCAATAAATACTACAAAATAGTAGTATATATGTATTTCATACAAAATAGTATGAAATACATCATTTTTTTAAAACACTGGGGTGGCCTAATAATTATGGGTGGCAGAATATATATATATATATATATATATATATATATATATAAAACTATGTACATTTATCCACTGATATCCATGTATAGTTAATAAAAGTAAACATTTCCTGAGTCTATAGTACAAATAAGTTTATATACAAGTTTCTTTTTATCTCGTTTATTTATTGTTTTGCTTCCATCTTTATTCTTGTCTTTGACATGAAGAAATCTGACATTATGCCAGACAGTCAGTGGGGGAATCCATACGGAACTGGTTGCTCGTCTCTATATGACTGAAACCAAAGTCTTCTCAGTATATCACTTTTTTACACTAAGATTCTGTCTCTCAAACCCAGTTTCATAATTTGTATGAAAAAATAAGTCATCTGGAAAATCATATTTATTCTTGTCAGACGTACCTCATATAAAATAATGAGTGAAAGCAAAGATGAAATGAGATTAAGTAGAAAGTTTAAAGAATCCAAACCATAATTACTCACAATGCACCATCACATCCTGAAAATCAAAATGTATCTCTCTGTGAATTTTGCTTTGATTTGGAAGTAACAACAATAAATTCAGTTGTGGATGAAAAATGTGTTGGGATCTATCTACCCAGGTTTTTGTTGCTATCTGAGTGTCAGGCTTGCAAATATTTAACAACAAAAACAATGCATCTTTTAAGCAAGACATATAAAAGCATAGGATATTAATCAAGGTTACAGACAGGAGAGCGTCCAGAATGAAACAGATGCTGCGACTATAACGGATCAAGCATGTGAGCAATGATGAGGACATGTAATAAGAAAAGAGGGCTTAGAGAACCTGATACTAACAGGCCAGATAGAGGGGAAAAGAGGTAGGAGAAAGCAATGATGAGGTCTTAGAAATGATGTAAACGAATAGGAAATTAATACTGAACATCAGGAAGAGATAGCTGAAGTTCCTGGAACATGCAATGAGGAAGGAGGGCTTGGAGAACCTGATACTAACAGGCCAGATAGAGGGGAAAAGAGGCAGGAGAAAGCAATGATGAGGTGTTAGAAATGATGTAAACGAATAGGAAATTAATACTGAACATCGGGAAGAGATAGCTGAAGTTCCTGGAACATGCAATGAGGAAGGAGGGCTTGGAGAACCTGATACTAACAGGCCAGATAGAGGGAAAAAGAGACAGGAGAAAGCAATGATGAGGTGTTAGAAATGATGAAAACGAAAAGGAAATTAATACCGAACATCAGGAAGAGACAGCTGAAGTTCCTGGAACATGCAATGAGGAAGGAGGGCTTGGAGAACCTGATACTAACAGGCCAGATAGAGGGGAAAAGAGGTAGGAGAAAGCAATGATGAGGTGTTAGAAATGATGAAAACGAAAAGGAAATTAATACTGAACATCAGGAAGAGACAGCTGAAGTTCCTGTGGACATGCAGGGAGGAAAGAGGGCTTGGAGAACCTGATACTAACAGGCCAGATAGAGGGAAAACGAGACAGGGGAAAGCAGTGGATAACATATTTGAAGGACCTGATCAGGTGGATGATGGAACGGGGGTTGCTAGGAGTAACAGGAGCAAGCATACTGGGAGAAACAAGTGATAGCGAGACATGTAGAACCATGATCACCTACGTCCTGAAAGAACAGGGCACATAGAAGATTTGCAAGAAATGGAGTACCAAGGGAAGGAGAAATAAAAACAGAGTGTCACTTGAAATAACATTTATATATTCTTTTAAAAATTTTGTAATAATAATAAAATGTTCAAATTTGCAGCAAAGTTTTCTTTTATCAATTAATTAAGTGTTGTTTATGTGAAATGTGAGGACAAACTAATTTCGTGACAGTCAACCTAATGTGTTTGTTAGTTTGTAAACAAGGCCTTAGTCAGCCGCTACTGCAGTCATCTCTTTTATTATAAGCATAAATGTGTGAATGAAGACTGTGCTGGCATCCACCTACCCAGGCTTTTGTTGCTATTTAAGTGTCAGGATTCCAAGTTAATGTGTTAATGAGTTTTTAAACAAGGGCTTATTCAGCTTATTTTTGTTAATTAATTTCTATTGCATGCATGGATAAGGCCTTAGCAACTGCTACTGTCATCTCTTCCATGTGTGTGTGTGTGCATGCTTGACCACTGAAATTGTTTTGAACCCTGAGAAGCAGCAAGCATCTATTTTTATATCTGTGATGGGGAATCTGAAATCTGCTTTTATGTAGAGATTTTTGAATACAAAGGTTTTCATTGCTTAAAAAATAATTTCACACTAGCTTGCGAAAATCTTTTTCGTGAATTTGTGGGAGTGTTGAAAGGAAGTTAATATTGCTATTTTCTGAATGGTCCAAAAATAACACATGGTAGGTTTACAATTATGTCTTCAAGTATTTGGGCAGAATTTGCCCTTGTAATGATTGTTTATACAACAAATATTCCGATCTGATTTCATTGGTTGAAAAATATATGTAGGATTTATTTTAAATCCTATAAATCAGTTGGTCTTAATCTGACCCATCGATCCTTTTCATCTTAATTTTTTGGGGTGGATCCCATAGCTATCAGACATGGACCCTTCTGTTTGTTCTTGTCACTGACCAATGGGTGAGTATCCAGGTCAGAATGAAATATAAAGGAAATAAAGCCTAGGTCTAAAGCAAATAGTAAATGATAGTCAAAATAAATAAGAAATCTTAATGATAAGAAAACATTATTGAACCAGATCTGAGGCTTTATTGTAGAGGAGGCATTGTTTGTAACCTTAAATTTACAACGGTAAATTGTCAATTTTTTTCTTCCACTTGATTGCAATAAAAAAGCTACATGAATATTTCCACTTTTCTTATTTTAATATGGTGTAAATTATTGTAGGAATTTCATTCTCGGTAATACCAAGCATTCAAAAGTAGAATTGCTCTATGAAACACTAAAATATCACCGTGGACCCCTAATTCACTAGTTTTTGAATGTGGATCCCAGCAAAGTTTCATGAACCCTGGTTGAGAATCACTGCTAAAGATGAAAAATGATGTAACTGTAACTTTTGACATAGCAACATGGAAAGTATCTTTTTAAAACATTTATGACCTCTTATAATTCAGGGTCAAGAGAAATAAAGTATTGCACTTTACTTGTTATTCACACTAAAAATATCCTTACTTAATATTATATGTTCTAGTAATTAATCCTGGGTATGATGATGAACTATATATGGCAGCAAGTCTTCTAATCAAGAGATTAGAAATTTTAAGGAGTGTGGAACCATCTCTTAATTGCTGTTGTTTCAAGTTTCACCCTGATCTGTTGTGGTATCACCCATTATGGGCAAAAAGTGAAACTCCAAACAAAAATAAAACACCACAAAAGTATAAAAATACCTGTTATATGTTTTTATATTAAAAATTTACCAACATTACTTATCTATCGAAATATTACCAACAATACTTATTTTGTACACATTAAGTTGGAAGCCATAAAATTGTGTTCAAAATCTTTAGATTTCGGCATGAAATAACCCATAGGGATCAATATTTTGTTAAACAAAACCAACCAACCAACCAACCAACCAACCAATTTTATGTATTAGTGTACTTTTTACGTTTCACCTAAAATCTCATCATTGTTTAGTACATGGTATTCCCAGAATCCATATATATATATATATATATATATATATATATATATATATATGAAAATATTTCTAAATAAATTCCTGGCGACCAAAAATAAAAGTTTCATGGGTTTACATGAAATCATCAGCAGTCAGCAACTGTTATTTGTAAAAGTCAACATTTTGATACTTCTTCAAGCATATTCAAGATATTACACTGAGCATAACTGATGTGTCCAATACAATGTACGCGCCAAACAAAATTACTGAGTTAAGAAATGACCATATGGCCAAGATTGAAATACTTAATAAAAGCCATTACATGGAGGAAAAAAAATCAAGAGTATAACCAGAAAGTGCCTGATAGCAGAGTAAACAGTAGGATCACAAGAAAAGAGCACAAAGCTAAAAAGCATATATATATATATATATATATATATATATATAGTCTTCCGTAGACAGATCTATTTCACAGTATCACAGCTCATCAGTATAGTTAGACTCCGATATATATATATATGTAATGCTCTCATTACAATTTAGCTCTCTAGAAAAGAAAATTTAAAAAAAACAGTTACCACTTCCGCAATTTATGCATTACTCTTCAGCAATGATTAGTGTTCTTTCGGTGACTGGCATGTGTATGCTTCGTTTATATACAACATGCTAAATTTCTCTTCTCTGATTCCATACACCTAAAGTCAAGTTTCGATCCCAGCCAGAAGCAAGTGAATGCCTAGCCACACTGATGAGCTGTGATACAGTGAAACAGGTTTGTATGTAGATAACATATATATATATATATATTTAGTATATCGAGGCAGCAAGTAATTTTCTAAACATACACTGTTAAATATAAGAGACACTGAATGTCTATTATGTTTAATCATGAGCTGTTCTAAACGTCGTGTTTTTGCTTTAATTTCAGTTGAAAATAAAGACAAAAATTCTCCAACATTTGGATAATTATTTATTGGTTTTCTTCTAAGCTTCTACTATTAAACAACATTTCTCTGAAAAACATAAACATGTAGGTAATATCAGACAGATTTTGGTCAACAATACGGTGATCCTTACTCATACACACAGTAAGAGGAACCTGCAGATATTGGAGGCCATGTACATCAAACCAAAACAACCAACACTCAATAAAATCAACTTTAAAACAGGAAATAACATATTACATTGCATTTGACTACATGGTTTTGTTGTCATTTCACGCTATCCCGCGGTATGACGTCATAAAACCGCATCGCAAACTTAAGAACTGCGTTTATTATTTTTGGTAACTATTGCCGTTGCCAAGCAGAGTTTTATGTCAACACAAAATAAAATCATCGGTGATGGTGGATTTTATAATATTTCAGTTTAAACAACCTCTCTGAAGATGGCTCATGTGAGCCAAAAGCTTAGAAGAAAACCAATAAATAATTATCCAAATGTTGGAGAATTTTTGTTTTTATTTTCAACTGAAATTAAAGCAAAACTACGACGTTTAGAACGGCTCATGATTAAACATAATAGACATTCATTGTCTCTTATATTTAACAGCGTATGTTTAGAATATATATATATATATATATATATATATTTTGTACTAGTCGTTACAATGGTTTATAAATTCATAGTATCACAACACAAAAGTTTTCGCGTTTCAAAGCTGCTATGTGAACTTCTCATTGAGTGAAATTTAACTTTTCACCTGATGAGAAGCACACATACCAGCTCCAAAACACGAAAATTTTTGTGTCGTGATACTATGAATTTATAAACCATTGTAACAACTAGTACAATATAATGCTCTACGCTTGTATCGAGCACTCTTTATAAAAGTAAATGCATGAACAAAAGGTTAAAGGTTGCCTTATATATATATATATATATATATATATATATATTATCGATTTTCTGCACTATTGTAAGAACTGCAACCTTGAAACTTCTGAATTATCATTTCTTATATCTTTGTCTGTGAGTGTATCAAATTTGATTAAAATTGGACCACTCCTTCTATAACCTGATTTTTTCGATTATCAATTTTCGATATCTATTGGGGGTAGCTCAACACAAAACCTAGCTAAGAACACTCACAGACGCTTATAGCACAACTGTGTAAATTTTTTAAAAAATCGGTCTAGCCGTTTCGGAGTCTATTGGTAACGGACACAGACACACACAAAGTTCCATTTATAAATAAGTTCATATATATATATATATATATATATATATATATATATATATACATACACTATTTATATTGTTATCTTCACCTTCATTGCCATATTGGCCATTGTATGTTTTGGGTTTCTTTAGGTGATATTCATTAGAATTTTGGGGGTAGATTGGTCCAGTGAATAAAATCATTGGTTGAGTGATCCAAAAATTGACTTGACCCATAAAGTTGTGAGTTTAATCCCACAACAGAGAAAGCAAAAATTTAAAGATTTGAGTTGATAAGAGAAAATCAACTGATACTGAGATATCCTAATTGATCTTCAGCTGCTTTTGATGACTACCATTCTTCTATCGTTTTCCTTAAATTCTTTGTTTATAGCTTCAACATAACTTTGTTTTGCTGCAGATTTTTTGTCTGTAGTCCATAACTTCTGAGTTTAATGCATTTTTTAAATAACTAAATCTATGTCTGTTTTGTTTTCATCAAACCAATCTCATTTCTTATGCTTTGGTAAACCAAGAAATTCAAGAGAAGTGAAATATGTTGCTCCCTGAAGAGTTTTCTACGATTCTTCAATATTCTCTGAAATTTCTTGTTTCTGAAACAATGTTGAGCAATTTGGACAACCGACCATTTCTGTCAGCATCAAGAGATTGAACATTTATACAATGCAGAAATGTTACATTCTGTACCTAGCCTGAAATGGAAATGATAACTTCAAGGGCAATAAAGAATGACTGGATAATTAGAATGAGTTATGGAAGGCATGAGCATGATAGATATCATAATGATTGCTATTTTTAGTTAAAATTTAGTCAATCAAATATAATGTTTTTGAATTTTGGGATATTCAAGTGCTTTTTAATCTGTTAGTCTATTGAAACAGAAAATTTATGAGGAGACCAAATACATTGTAAAATGAGAAGTTCACAGTTATTTGATTACAAACTGCCATGAGAACCATAGATATTTAAGCAGGACCCATAAAATGCTCCAACTCTTGTACTGAAATCAGACATTATCAAATATTGGTTTATATTTCTTATAATAAAAAAAAGACAGTTTCTCATAAAAGTTAGCTTCTTGGATTCTTCAAAATTTGTGATTGGAACAACGAATATATTACCCAGAACCAAAGTTTGTTTGTTGTTCGTAAAATAAGGGACAGTTTCTAATAATAAGTACTTTCTCATATCCCAGATTCTTCAAAATTCAAGAGTGGAGCCTGTGATAAATTCCCTCATATCAAATGTTTGTCTTTAGTTCTCGTAATAGAGGCCAGTTTCACATTAAAAATAGTTTCTCATCTCTCCTTCAAAACTCATGATTGACACATCAAATATATCACCCAGTCTCAATTGTTCATCTGTAGCTCTTATAAGAAAAGACAGTTTCTCATAAAACATATTCTCTTATATCTCTGATTCTTCAATATTCATGATTGAAACAAATCATTAATCACTCAGTATCAAGTGTTTTATAATAGAAAGTAGTCTCTTATTATTATAGATTTTTCAGAATTTACCATTAGAACAATGGACAAATTTCCCAGTATCTTATGTTGTCTGCAGTTCATATAATAGAAGATAATTTTTATCAAGAGACATGATTGCCCAAACGTATATCATGTATGGCAATTAACTGACAGACTTGATTGGCAACTAAATCTCATAATTTTACAGCTGAAATTGTTAAATGTAACTGTAAATTCTATAGTATTTACATTATTTGTACAATGTTTCGGCCGTTGTATGCTCTGGCCTTCTTCAGGTGCTAGGAATTTCAAAGTGAATCCTTTATTACGATCACTGGGATATATAAATTAATTCCTTGCGAGAACCCTCGATTGGAAGTGATGAATTATCTCCCTCTAACTCGCAAGGAATGGAGTTCATATACCCCAGTGAAGAAGGCTGAAGCATACAACAGCCAAAACATTGTACAAATGGCAACAAAGATGAGGATAATAGTCCGAATAATGTAAATACTGTAAATACTACCTCATCTCAGAAATATAGACAAATAGAATGATCTATTATTAGACGTCGTATAAATGGCAACAAAGATGAGGACAATAATCCGAATAATGTAAATACTGTAAATACTACCTCATCTCAGAAATATAGACAAATAGAATGATCTATTATTAAACGTTGTACAAATGGCAACAAAGATGAGGACAATAGTCCGAATAATGTAAATACTGTAAATACTACCTCATCTCAGAAATATAGACAAATACATAAATTCTATGCTAACAGTTTCTTTTCCTGTCTTTTGTTTTCCTGTCAACTTTGATTTTGAAAAATTTTAATGCAGTGTCAATTGTTACTTTCTCTCTCATAAATAATACTTTTTTCTCATATTCTCTATCACTCCGTCACTTGTACATGTAGTGGCTTTATTACCTTGCTTGTGGTGAAATGATTAAAAAAATATTCTAATTCCTGTTTAATTATTTTTATTGTTCTCATTCCATGATAATGTTCTTCTTTCATATTCTTTCACACTCAGTAACCCCTTGTATCTTAGTGGTTTTATTGCCTTACTTGGGGTGAAATAATTAGAAATTATTTTTTGGTCATGTGGCCAGATTTTGTTGGGCCAAGAATTTTTCAGACCTCGCCCACATATTTTAATATTTTATTTCTGTATTTTTTAAAGTTATCTTATAAAATATTTGTTTTTCTTTTTGGTTAAATCCTAAATACAAGCTGCATATATTTGAATGCTTCCAAGACTATAAATTACAATTAATCAATATAAACTCTGACTGATTTATGACAAGCAGGTTCAGAAAAAGTCTGAAAGTTACATTTTCATGGTTTCTTTTCTGATCTAATATATGCCAGCTTAACTTTATCACTAAACGTTTCCTTTTTATCCAAAACTTTTATTCTATCACCAACTCTGAAGACACCAGTTGGTGATAGAATAAAAGTTTTCTTTAAACAGGAAACGTTTAGCGATAAAGTTAATATATACATATATATGTACACTACCAGTCATAATTATTAGGCCACTCCAGTTTTTTAAAAGAAACCATATATTTCATACTATTTTTAGTATTTATAGCCAAACGAAAATAGACTGGTTCTTTTGTTATTATTACTTTGCAAAATTTTACAAGACAAGGAAGTAAAGATGTAACTTGTCCGAATCACCCTAAATTTTCTTCATTCTTTCATTGATGAAACTGCAATATAGGTAATGACTAAATATTTATAAATTCATTTGATGCCCATGTGATTGTGCAGTATTAACAAAAGAGCCATTTTATCTTCATTTCCAGTTATTGACTTGGCAATAAATACTAAAAAATAGTATGAAATACATCATTTTTTTAACACTGGGGTGGCCTAATAATTATGGTCGGTAGTGTACATAGCTATTTCTTACATATATATTTATGTTTTTAACTTATTTCTTAGATGAGTTATTGTAATTATTTACATTGTTCAGACAGTTTTTCTCATTTTTGTTGCCATATTCATAACAATTTATCTGTTGTACACTCCAACCTTCATTAGGTGACTAGGATTTTGAACTGAAACCTTTATTTCATTCACCGGGATAAATTGTTCTAATTCCGTGAGTCATGCCTCTTTCAGATATTTCAGTATCAGTTATCTCCCTTTAACACAATAGCCTAAGTTTTTTGTTCACCTCTGCTGTAGCCAGGTATTGAACTTACAACTGTTTAGGTCAAGTCACTAGATCCAGCGAACATATTTCATCCTCATGGCCCAGTGGATAAATACATGATATATATATATATATATATATATATATATATATATATATATACACTAGCAGTATAGCCTGGTGTTGCTCAGGTGTAATGAAAGCTTTAAAACTAATTCATGGTCCGGTAGCTCAGACTCTTTAGACGTTGGCACGAAAGACTAAAAAGCAATAGTTGTTTCCCGTTAAAGCGAAACAGTAGACTGAAAGAAAAATGAATGGATGTAAGTCAAATTTTGATTTCCTGGTATCGATATCAAATAAGTTCCTTTCGTTGTAAACTGAATTTTGAAGGCTAGGTAAGTCCTCTGACTAAATGGTATCATGGCTGAGACTAAGAACTACAATTATACCTACTTAGAGCCAAACCCAAAGCAAAAACTAAAATAAAAGGGCTGAAAAAAATATAGACATACAGGCAGATAAACAGACACACACACAAACATCTTGCCTTTTATATATATATATATATATATATATATATATATATATATATATTATCAATTTTCTGCACTATTGTAAGAACCTTGAAACTTCTGAATATCGTTTCTTATGTCTTTGTCTATGAGTGTATCAAATTTCATTAAAATCGGACCACCCCTTCTATAACCTGATTTTTTCGATTATTGATTTTTGATATTTATCAGTGGTACTTTGACACAAAACCTAGCTAAGAACACTTGCAGACACTTATAGTACAACTGTGTAAATTTTCAAGAAAATCGGTTCAGCTGTTTTGGAGTCTATAGGTAATGGACACACACAAAGTTCCATGTATAAATAAATTTAGATGTGTGTGTGTGTATATATATATATATATATTTGTGTATTTAGGCAGCAAATTCTCTTTTAGATATGTCAGATTAAATTAAAAGTGTAAACATTATACTTGCTTACTTTTAATTAAATTTGTTCTTACTCACAGATAATCTTTTTTTGTATTATAATTGAAACAAGTAAGAAATGCTTTGTAACTTTTACAGTTGATTTTATTATCCAATTTTTCGATGTTCCAAAGTACTTTCAATCTCTGTATGAGATCATCTTCAGAGACCTACATTGTGATAACAAAAAATAACCATGAAATTTCGTTGCTAAAATGAATGTAGATTTTTCTTTTTGCTTGAAATGCAATGGTTGTCAGCTACATATATGTATTGGATTAATGTGGAAATGTTTATCATTTAACGTAGCAATGACATACTGATTTTTTTTCTTCTTGTGAAGGCACCATTATAATGTTCTTACTTCTCAGGGCTTTTTTTAAATCAGCAGATTGAAAAAAGCCCTGAGGAGTGCATCTGATGTATCCTTTAAAATTGTGTCATTGAAGTTTCTTTTATTTCATGTCTTTTGCCACATATATTGTCTGATGTCGACTGTTCAGTAGCTCAAATGTACTTTCTTCGATTGGTTTTTTTTCTCCTTTTATATGCATTTGTACCATCGTTAAATTTCATCTCATATCACTGACAATCTGGTTATAATTTATATTTTTATGTTGTGCCCAGACATAAAATCCATCACGTTTTTTCCTTCTTTCATTATGTGTAAAATTCTGCCATGTATTTTTCACTTCGATATGAAGATATCTGCTGGTGCTTTTGTGCTGAACATGTTATAGTTGAAGTTTACATAAGTAGCACTAGTTGCCGCTTTTGGGTCTGCAGTTGGTATTTTTTACTTGTTTGTAATATGTCGCACTTACAAAAAAATAAGTTATTTCAAATGTAAAGTAAATTATAGTTGCTGTGTTATTTGGATTTACTTTCTATTACTGGTGGTACGTCAATTAGTACCATTTGGGGAGAATCCTTTCTGTTATATAGGATGTAGTTGTTTAAAGTTCTGTTTGCCGCTACAGTACTCGCTAATGATAATTTTGAAGCTTCCATTGAGCTGACATGATTTCTGAATGCTAGAGTTGATAACTCTCTTAATGCTATACTAGCAGTATAGCCTGGCATTGCTCGGGTGTAATGAAAGCTTTAAAACTAATCCATGCTCTTTGGACGTTGGTACGAAAGAGTAAAAAGCAATAGTTGTTTCCCGTTAAAGCAAAACCGTAGACTGAAAGAAAAATAAATGGATGTAAGTCAAATTTTGATTTCCTGGTATTGATATCAAATTTTCAGGACTATTGTAAGGACTGCAACCTTGAAACTTCTGAATATCATTTCTTATGTCTTTGTCTATGAGTGTATCAAATTTGATTAAAATTGGACCACTCCTTCTATAACCCGATTTTTTTGATTATCGATTTTCAATATTTATCGGGGGTACCTCGATACAAAACCTAGCTAAGAACACTCGCAGATGCTTATAGTAGAACTGTGTAAATTTTCAAGAAAATCGGTTAAGCCATTTTGGAGTCTATAGGTAATGGACACACACAAAGTTCCATTTATAAATAAGTTTAGATAGTTATCTTTTACTGATATTTATCTTAGTGTTGGTTTAAAAAACTCAAATATTTTTCAGTGTTTGTTACTAATGTTCCAAATGTTGGTGTTCCTGACATGTCCAGTCTGCTGTTTTATATATTACGTAAAAGCAGGACCATAATTTAGAATTGTTCTGTGTTCTGTATCAGTCAGTTGAGTGCCATACATGATACATGCTTGGGCAATCATGCCTCGACAGAGACATGACTGACTGGGCAGAAGATTATCCCGCAGTAGGTTGCCATTGTTTTCTGCGGTAGACTGGTTGCCGACCAAGGCTATAGAACCCAATCTGTCCTGTTATTTAACCCATAACTGGAAGGAAGAGATGGATTAATACCTTTCCCAAGGGTATTTGCGCATAAGTGAATGCAATAAATTCAGTTGGAATTCGAACTCTGCTCCCCGATTTCTCATTCCGAGCTGATATCCAATGCACCTCAATGCACATCTGTATAGTTGACATTAAAGAGTACATTTTAAATGTTTTTTAGAAGTGAATTATTTTCCCATTTGTGAATGTATGTATCTCTTTGTCGTAGTTTATTTTACTGGTATCATTTTTTTTTATTTCACCCCAAGCAAGGCAGGACTGCCACTGCTGTGCAGGGGTTACACTGAGAGAAAAAAAAAAGGTACCAGGTATGTCGAAAAAAGGCTAAAAGATGGATGGTAATCAAGGGGATAGAAGATGGCAACTGATGTTGCATTTAAACTGTTAGAAATTGTTGCTGTCAAGGAAGCAAGCAAACAAAAGGAAGTAGAACAAAAAGTCTTAGAGTAGAAGAAGCAGTTACATTTAACCATTTTTAAAGGTAAAATGGTGGGACCTTGATACCAATTTTATCAGAGCAGTTGTCATGAAAATACTTGTAAAAAAGACAGAGGGAAGCCACATCATATCAGTGAGAAAGTAACTGAAGTTGGGCTGCCAAGTCAGATATTACAGATCTTCCTTTGAATTTTGTTGAGAACCTCAAGTTGCAAGCACAAAAGAATTCAATATATATATATATATATATAGTGCTAAATTGTCATGATGTTTAGTGCTAAAATTGCTTTTCATTTTTAGAAGTCTACTAGTAGAAAAACATTTTATGCAAGCAAATTTTCTTGTCTTAAAGTGCTCAATATCAAAATAGGGATACAGGATTAATGTGTAGAAGTTTGTCACTTAGCTGAGTCGGGTTATTTCAGTCCTGCTGACTTTGAATTTTTGTAACGTTTTCATTCTTCAGAGGCTTTTGCTTTTTTGCTGTTGTTTGTAATTAATTTTTTGCTTGATGAATGTTGTTTCTTAATTGGTGTAGGATTTGTTTGTAGTTGATATTTATTGCGTTGACCTCTTTTAAGCCTGCTTAAAGATATGCCTATGTATCAGTTTCTCTCTCTCTCTCTCTATATATATATATATATATTACAGAAATTAACGAAGATTATCAAAATTGGTTATAAACAGCCAACAATTTGAAATGATTTGTTTGAACATTATTTTTGATCAATACTCGTATTTAAGTAGCTATTCTGTTTATAATCAAACAGTATTATATATTTATTTCTACCGGCCTGATTACTTACAATAAATTTTTGTCACAAAAATGTGTCAATCGGCAGGATTTGAACATGTGACCCCCTTCCACATAGGGAAATCCACCAATTGATTTGACGTGTCTTAGACCTCTCGACCACGAATGACAATTAATCTAAATGAAGTCAAATTAAGACTATAACACAATTTTTGATTCATCGTAACAACCATATCTGCTCTGAAATGTATTGTAATGCCAACAAATGCAAACATGTTATGTGGTTGATCAAAATAATGTTCAAACAAATCGTTTCACATATATCTATCTATCTATCTATATATATATATATATATATTGATTGTTTAATACTTAGTTTTTGGTCCTAATAGGGTTAGACCAGTACACATTTGTATTAAAAATTGTTCTATACAATTATATTGTAGAACTTTTGAATATTTTTCATTTTTAAATGAGTCATTTTGCTACCTTGGTTTCTACCATGAGTGGTGACTTCGGGCGATTTTTAATAACTTGTGATTAAAAATTGCCTGAAGACACCACTTATGGTAGAAACCAAGGTAGTGAAATGACTCGTTTAAAAATGAAAAATATATATATATATATATATTTTTATGTGTGTATGTATATATATATATATATATATATTTTTATGTCTATATATATACATATATATATATATTTATTTTTATGTGTGTGTATATATATATATATATTTTTTTTTATGTGCATATATATATATATATATTTTTATGTGCATATACATATATATGTATATATATATATATTTTATGTGTATATATATATATATGTCTGTGTGTGTATATATATATGTCTGTGTGTGTATATATATATATATGTCTCTGTGTGTGTGTATATATATATATATATATATATATATATATAATGTATATTTGAGTAGCAACCTTTTTTCAAACATGTTTCATTGAATATGGCAAAGAAAATTTGGTGATTTTTTATTTAGTTTTTCGGATATTCTTGCATTTTCCCATTTGGTGGTCATAAGAGAGTGTATCAATTATTGGTAATATCTATTGTTCCAAGTGCTTTTGGCCACTTCTTTAGCCATTTCTGAAGTTGTTGTAAATTCTAACAAGTTCAAAATAAAACTACTGTTTTTTAGAGAATAATTTTTCGATTCCATCAGTATGGGCTAAGGCTAACTTCGATTAGAGAAACTTATTGCTTTTTCTTGATTCTCACATTTCCACTGAAACGGAGTGGTTTGTCTGCTGTTTTCTTCATTGTTCCAGACAGTTTTTCTCACTGGAATACATCTTGCACATTTATAAATATACCATTCATCTGAGCATCTTGTCATCTGGTACATCTTGTCTGATACTCCTGAGATTCTTGACAGACTCCAGAGAAGACACTGTATTTTAATCGGTCCTGACCTGTATTTCTTGATTTCAGTCACTTATCCACCTTGATGACAAGGCTTCACTCTGTCTTTTCTATAAAAATTTTCATGTTAATTGTTCTTCCTTACATTAATTTAAGCATATTACTAGAACTAAGTAACTAGGTCTCATCTTGACAGAGCTAAATGTAACCATAATTTCTATTTTCATCTTTTTTTTATCACACTTCTTGCTTGTGGAACTCTCTTTCATCTTTTTTTCTTTTTCACCATCATATATGACCTTCAAAAATTTAAATGCAACATCAATGATCTTCTTCTTCTATGTGCCCTGTCCTTTCAGGACGTAGGAAATCATGGTTCTCCATGTCTCCCTATCCCTTGTGACTCCCAGTATGCTTGCTCCTGTTACTCCTGGCAACCCCCGTTCCGTCATCCACCTGATCAGGTCTTGCAAATATATTATCCGCTGCCTTCCTCTGTCTCTCTTGCCTTCTATCTGGCCAGTCAGTATCAGGTTCTCCAGGCTTTCCTTCCTCATTGCATGTCCAAGGAACTTCAGTTGTCTCTTCCTGATGATCAGTATTAATTTCCTTTTTGTTACCATTCTTTCCAACACCTCATGGTTGCTTGCATGCTCAGTCCACGATATCCGCAGCATCCTTCTGTAGAACCACATTTCTGCTGCTTCCAGTTTTGTCCTCATTTTTGATGATATTGTCCAGCATTCACTGCCATATTGAAGAACTGACATCACATAGCAATCCAGCACTCTTTTCTTTGTTTCTAGTGAAATTTTCCTGTGTGTTAGTACTTTACTCAGCTTCTGGAACGCGTTCTTTGCCATGCCAATTCGTCTTCGGATCTCTGTGTCGCACTTTCCATCTCCTGTTAGAACACTTCCTAGGTATTTAAATTTTTGCACCTGCTTTATTCTGGTATCCCCCGCCTGTATTTGGCATTTTAGGTTGCACCTTTTGCTGATGACCATGCATTCAGTTTTCTTTCCTTCTCCCGATGATATGTTGGAGTCCCAACATTCAAACAAACATATGATTGTAGAGAAGAGGACATATATAGAAAAAATTATGTACATGTTCTAAAACATAATTTATAATAAATATATATATATATATATATATATATATATATATATATAAATGTAGTCTTATATATATATATCTGTATATATAAAAATGTAGTCTTATATATCTATATATATATATATATATATATATCATCCGCAGACAGATCTGTTTGGCTGTATTACAGCTCATCAGTATGGCTTAGACTCCAGTCGCTTCCTAACCCAGGATTAAGTCTACATCAAAACAGGCTTTAATCATCAAAGCATACAATAATTATCACTGTGTATTTATATATTTTCTGTCCCATCTGTAGAAGGAAGGGAAGTAAATCAACTTGTCAGTCAATTAAGTGCCATACGTGAAACACGCTTGGGCGGTCATGCCTTGAAAGAGATATGACTAACTGGGCAGAAGATTATCCCGCAGTAGGTTGCCATTGCTTTCTGCGGTAGACTGGTTGCCAGACAAGGCTATAGAATCCAATCTGTCCTGTTATTTTAACCCATAACTGAAAGGAAGAGACGGATTAATACCTTTCCCAAGGGTATTTGTGCGTAAGTGAATGCAGTGAATTCAACTGGAATTCGAACTTGAAGTAACTAAATAATAAAAGTAAAAAATTTAAAAAAAATAGTAAATCAAGTTTAATAAAAATTTAAATGCAACACAAAATCACAATCTTCCGTCTTCTTGAATCCCTTTCTTTTATTGTCCTTTCTTCTCATGAATATTTTTCTCATATTTTTTCAAACTCACTAACCCCTTGTGCCTTAAAGACATTATCTCCTTGCCTTAAAGGCATTATCTCTTTGCCTTAAAATAATAATTTAATGTGTTTTTTTCAGCTATATTACTTTCTGTTTATCTCTGGACTTTTATCCTGATTAGCTCCTTGTAGCCTAATTGTAAGGCATACTTGTTTTGATTGATGTTAGAATGTCTATTTTTTTCACATGTTGATCTCTGGCTTGCTTGTCATTAATTTAATGGTTTAAAAAATGGGGATGTCCATGCAAACATGTGTATTCCACTAAATATAATTTTATAATAAGAAGAAGCTATAAAAAACGTATTTTTTAAAACCTTGAGTCATTTCTTCTAAATGGAGTAAAGATGTTTTAATTACATCAACATGTTTATAATGACTAATAAATTACAATCAATTTTTGATTTCACAGTTGGAAAAGCTATAACAAATTTCAAGAGCGGTACAAAAAATAAAATATTAATTTAATTTATACTTATTATTAGTATTATTGACTATTATTATTCATTAATCATGTTTTCTTGTTTCTTTTCCTGAATTTCAAAGGACCTTTCTTTTATGTCCCTTCAGAATGTAGGCCTTCCACGTCTCCCTTTCCCTGCTAGCTCTCAGCATGCTTTCTCCTGTTACACCACCCAAACCCTACTCTGCTCAGGTTCTTCAAATATGTTATCCACTGCTTTCCCCTGTTTCTCTTGCCGTTTATCTGACCTGTGACTTTCAGATTCTCCAAGCCTTCCTTCCTCATTACATGTCCCAGAAACTTCAGCTGTCTCTTCCTGATGCTCAGTATTAATTTCCTTTTGGTTTTCATCTTTTCCAAAACCTAATCATTGCTCACATGCTCGATCCATGATATCCGCAGCATCCTTTTGTAGAACCACATTTCAGTTACTTCAAGTTTTTCCTTCATCTTTGATGAGATTGTCCAGCATTCACTGCCATATTGAAGAACAGATATCACATATCAATCCAGTACTCTCTTCTTTATTTCTAGCAAAATTTTTCTGTCTCTTGATACTCTGCTCAGCTTCTGGAAGGTGTCCTTGACCATGCCAATTCACCTTTGGATCTGTGTCGCACTTTCCATCTTTCATTAGAACACTTCCCAAAAGATTTTAGTTACTGTAACAAATTTCTATTGTATAAAAAAGTTTTATTTGTTAAAAAGTAATTCTTTGTTAATAAATTTTTATATATTAGGGTGTATCAAAAGTATTTTCATTTTTTTGGAAACTTTTGTTCCAAAGTTTATTTAATGTTTCCATCTAAAGACTATCTCTGACTCTACTTGATTATTCATGCTATTAACATTTTTAATATTAACTTTAAACTTTTTTCTTCTTAAGGAAAGTGGCTATCATGGCTCTCCACAATTTTCTGTCTTTTGTAGCTCTTAGTAAATTTTGGCTTTTTGATATCTGTCTTAAAACTTATTTTGCCAACAATTTACATGATTGCACTAAGTAGGTTATGTGACATTTTCCTTTGTCCCTCTTACCTTCCATATGTCATATGTATGCCAAATTTTCCAAGCCTTCTTTCCTCATCATGTGTCTTATAAATTTCAATTATCTATTTCTGATATTAAATATAAGTTTCCTTTGTGTTCTCATTTTTGCTAAAATATTGTCATTGTGCACGTTTAGTACATGCTATCCTCAGATGAGAGTGTTCTGTATTCCCTGCCATAGTGGAAGACTGATATTAAATAACGGTTCAGTAATCTTTTTTCTTTCTCATTTTGGCATCTGTTTGCTTAATGTCTGCTAATGCAGTTAAGGATGTTAAAACCATATTACACCACACGTACAGCCAAAGTGTTTATGGCTGATATTCTGTTTTTTTTAATTCAACGTAGTATTCAATACTAGACACACACATTTTTTTACTTTCTCTTCATTAATTCCTTGGTACCTATATGCTCTTCTTCTTCTTCCTTCTTCTTCTTCTATGTACCCTGTCCCTTTAGGATGTAGTCGATCATGGACTTCCATGTCTCTCTATCCCTGGTGGCTCTTAGCATGCTTTCGCCTGTTGCACCATGCAACCCTCGTTCCATCATCCACCTGATCAGGTCTTTCAAATATGTTATCCATTGCTTTCCCCTGTCTCTCCTTCCTTGTATCTTGCCTGTTATTATCAGGTTCTCTAAGCCCTCCTTCCTCATTGCATGTCCCAGGAATGTCAGCTGTCTCTTCCTGATACTCAGTATCAATTTCATTTTCGTTTCCATCATTTCCAAGACCTCATCATTGCTCACATACTCAATCCATGATATTCGCAGCATCCTTCTGTAAAACCACATTGCAGTTGCTTCAAGTTTTTCCTTCATCTTTGATGATATTTTTTACAGTTTCATAATTGTTGTGAAAATATCTAGATCTTTTAAATCTGTAATATTTTCTTTCTTCAATGTTACTTTTGCACATTTATCTAACCTGAAATCCATAGAATGTCATCACTGAAAAATTTAACAGTATTGAGGAAACCCTTCAACTCATTATCGTCTTTGGTAAAGATTTTCAGATCATCTATGTAGAGCATGTGATTGAATACTTCCTTGTTTACTTTGTATCCATAACAATTATTGTTTAGTTTGTGTGAAAGTGGGATTAACAACAGACAAAACAGAAGAGGTGACAGGGAGTCTACTTGAAAGTAGTAGAGTCTCTTGTGTTAACTAGGTATGTTTTTTTTACATTCTCATGCTGTGTTTAAGGAAATTTACTATCACCAAGGAGACTTCGTACATTTCCAAAGCTCTAAAGACTCAAGAGGATGGCACACTATCAAAGCTCTAAGGATCCAAGAGTGTGGCACACGATCAAAACACTAAGGATCCAAGAGGGTAGCACTCTATCAAAGCCCTAAATGACCCAAGAGGATGGCATACTGTCAAAGCCTTAAGAACCCAAGAGGGTGGCATACTATCAAAGCCCTAATGATCCAAAAGTGTGGCTCTCTATCAAAGCTCTACGTATCCAAGAGGGTAGCACTCTATCAAAGCCCTAAGGACCCAAGAGGGTGGCATACTGTCAATGCTCTAAGGACCCAAGAAAGTGGCATACTATCAATGCCCTAAAGATCCAAGTGTGTGACACTCTATCAATGCCCTAAGGATCCAAGAGTGTGGCACTTTATCAAAGGCTTAAGGACCCAAGAGTGTGGCACTCTATCAAAGGCTTAAGGATCCAAGAGTGTGGCAGCCCAGAAACTCCCTCTTAGTTTTTGTGAGCACCTAAAACTTGGTTCCAAAGTTTTTCACACCTATGTGAAAAGTAAAAAACTTTGGCATCAGTACTTTCATTCTGATCCTTTATGTCTGTGAACTGGTAGTGAAAAGAAATTTCAAAAAATCTAAAAAATTTTGGTTATTATTGAAGCAGTTATATTTTTATTCTCATGACATAGTCAAATTCTTTCAACTAAAAAACTAAAAAACCCAAAGAAAATTTGACTTCATCATAATTGTAAATGTATGTTTCTTTTCTTTACACTATTTTAAAGAAATTTAAAATGTGTTTTAAGAAAGAAATAAAAAAATCAAATGCAAGCATTGCTTTTATTAATCTTTATTTCATATTTAAAATTATATTTTAAGGTAATGTGAAATTCTAAATTGTTTTCTTTGGGGAGTAGATCTTTCTTTCAATTGTACTATAGAAGCCTGCACTTTTTCTGTTATATTCTTTGACCTGCTCCAAACATTCTCACAAGATTTCTGCATTTTTTCAATAGATAGTGCCTTTTCAACATCTATAACTGCTTTTCCAATTTCCCTGTAAAATTTCATCAGGCCATTTTGGAATATCTTATTTTCAAGATAGAAGCTACAATTCTTCTTATAATGTCTTCTTTAAATTGGAATTTCTGCTTAAGTATTTCCTTCATTGGTGAAATTTTATTTAGTAATTTAATAATATTTCCCATCTGATTTTCTTCCTGTCTTACTTTAATTTTGCCTTCCAAGCTGGTTCTTTTGGTTTATTGTATGATTTTTTTTCTTTGTCTTGACACAATGCTTCTCAATAGCCACTAAAGCTGTTGTGTATAAATTTATTTACTTTGAGATGTTCTCCAGTGATTTGTGTGGCAATAGCATTTGCTGTGCAGTGCTAGACGTCTGCACAGCATGTTTATTAGACTTTATCATATGAATTTTTGGGAGATGGTGTTTCTCTGACATTTATATGCAAGTTATTCTGTTGAGTATTTGAATGATTTGGGTTTTCCCTTCAGCAATTTCGCCGCTGTTGTTTGCAAAGAATTTTGTCCTAGTGTTGTTTGGCCCATCTTCACTGACATCGTCTGAGTAACTGTAGTTTATGTCACAGGTAGATTATTCCACTTTTATTTACCGAGAGATTATCTCATATTTAATTACTTTTAGTTTTAAATTCATCCACTGTCATCTTGTTCATTTCCCTCCCTCATCTGTTTATTGTTTAGGTGACGGGTTCTTGTATTCTTTCTTATATTTAGTTTTATCTGATTTATTTCTACATTTGAGAACTTTTTGTTTTGCACGATGTCCCTGTGGACATTAGCAAGCATGTTGGTGTTGCGAGAATGTCTTATTCCAGTTCCTACAATAGTTTTCTATATTTTGTATGCCATTTTGGCATATTCAGGAAAGAGATTAGAATAATTAAGAATCCATACTAGCAGCTGGCTGTTTCGTATATGGACAAAAAATAACTTAAGCAGGTGTACAAAGATAAAATGGAGTGTAAGACGAGGACGTATTTCTCACCAGATTTATTCACCCTTATTCAAGACAATTTTGAGAGCTCTAGAAGTCCTGCTAGTATTTGTCATTGTTGGCCCCAATCTGAACAATACAGGATACACAGATGACACAGTGCTGATAGCAGATACAGAAAAGAACTACAAGACCTTCTACAGGAAGTAGTTAAAATAATAAATTATCTTAACTTTTCATTACATTCAGTATTTTAAAAAGACCCCAGTCATATGGGACAAATAGGTTGTCCCAAAAGTTTGTAAACACTTGTGAAATGGGTCTATCTGGTCCAGCCCAATCGAGATAAATGATGGGTTCAGAATGGGCAAGAGACACCGTCAGTTCCAAAACAAGATCGATTCGGCAAGAAAGTCAGGTTGTGCGTTTGGTGGAACTTTGAAGGAATTGTGCGTTTTGAGTTGGTTCCAAATGGTCATGCCATCAGTAGCGAACTCTACTATCAGCAACTTGCACAGGTTTAGGAAAAGTTGAAGCGAAAGTACTCAGCTCTGATCAACCAAAAGTGCGCTTTGAAGCAGCATGACAATGCCAAGCCACACACCGCCAGGAAGACCAAAGACAAGTTTGAAGAGCTGGACGGCATTGAGGTTTTGCCACATTCGGCCTAGAGACCTGAGTGTGCTCCATCAGATTATGGCCTTTTCTGCTCAATGCAATACTTTCTGAAGAGCTGCCAATTCGACTCATTTGATGAAGTTGAGGAAGCATGTCAAGAATTCTTTGATTCGACGCTGGCTGAATGGTACTTTGACCAGATCTGAAAATCTAAAAATCAAATAGGTATTGAAATTTAAATACCTGAATAGTGTTCTAACAGAAGATAGAAAGTGTAATGTGGAGATTCAAAGGTAAATTGGTCTGACCCAGGATGCATTCCAGAAGCTGAGTAGAGTATTAAGATACTAGAAAATTTTGCTGGAAACAAAAAAGAGAGAGGAAGATTGTTATATGATGTCTGTCCTTCAATATAGCAACCAATGCTGGATAATCTCATCAAAGATGGAAAAAAGATTTGAAGCAACCAAAATGTGGTTCCACAGAAGGATGCTGAGAATATCATGGATGGAACATGTAAACAACAACAAAGTTTTGGAGAGGATGGACACAAGAAAAAACTGTTACTTAACATCATGAAAAAACAGCTGAAGTTTTTTGGACGTGTAATGCAGAAGAAGGGCTTGGAGAACCTGATGCTCATGGGATGGATAGGCAAAAAGAGCACTACCTCAAGGCACTTGATTTATGCCTCCGTGTTGAGTCTGAGGCTCTCACTAATGAATTCTTTTCTTATCAGAATGATCAGAGTTTTTCAGTATTCTGTACCTTTGTAATCACCATTAGACTCACCCAACTCATTCCAAATCCTTTGCACTGTCTTCAAATTGATATCCGAATACTCTGAAATACTCAGATTGAAGACTCTGACATGAATTCCAAGCAATATAATATGCTGTTTCCAAATTTTTGGTGGAGTGAATTGTGTCAAGATGCTCTTTTTCTCACAGAGGGTGCCCAACTGATCCTACTATACTGTGCAGTTGATAAAAATAAAAACGAACAATATCTATCATCTCACCCTTTTACACCCAATGATGTGTAGGGCAATAACTTTTTGTTCCTGTTTCCATAACAAACTGTTTTTTATCGGGCAGGGTTGTTAGTCCTGTGCCCAACCCTCAAACCTGAAGGACCATTCTTGGGCCTTACGTTTACAGCACCTGGTATCCCCAAATGGTCACCCATGTAAGTACTGACCAGGCTCGATGTTGCTTAACTTTGGTGATTGGATAAGAACCAGTGTATTCAACACGATATAGCCATAGACAAACAATGTCTATGCATTACATTAAACATATAAAATGGTGACAAATAACCCATCTCACCCTGTACACATATTTTTAAGTGTAACTGAGTAAGACACAAGGTCAGCTGAAGAGAATTAAGGCCACAAATATTTTATTAGACAATCTATTAAGTGGACTTGGCCTGCCTGTCATGATATTTACTAAGTGTAGCCTTGTGCAGCCAAACATCACATGCAAGAAAGAAGGCTATGAAAACTGTATTGTGTCAATATTTCAAGTAGCCAAAGCCTGCTTATCTTTCAGGAAGATTGGCTAATTAAGGTACACAACCAAGTGGCTAGGAAGACCATTTTGTGAAAGTTTTTCAGCTGAATAGGTGCCAAGCTTGATATTTTATTTACTATTCCTCACTCAATATAAGCCCCGAGAAATAATAAAAGCCGGGGGTTGCTAAATGATATTATTGTAAGAGTGTAAGAGAAAGCAGTAGATACACATATTATGAGGATATGTAGGATAGATATTAATTTACCTTAGACTCAAATAGGTGTAGAAAAGGAAATAGCAACATGTCCTGAAAGCCAAAAACTTTTGTGTCACATGCTGTTTTGGTAGAAAAAAAAACAAAAAAATCTCTTTACTGAATGAAATTAGAGAGCTCATCTAAATGAATTATATTTAAGTTAACTAATCATGGTTCAAGTGACAATGAGTAGAATAGATTGCATAGAAAAATATGCTGATCAGTTTATGTGTTTCATGAATCAAAAAAACATGAAGGGTCTAACAAACTGCTACAAAGGAACTGACTTTTCCTGCCTAGGAGAGAAATTTTGGCTGTCTCAGTTGTCTCTTTCTTCGGACACATAACAGCTCAGTTGTGTCTCTTTGGAATGAACAGCTCAGTTGTGTCTCTTTGGGATGAACAGCTCAGTTGTGTCTCTTTGGGATGGATAACTCAGTTGTGTCTCTTTTTAATGAACAATTTAGATGAGCAAGAAAAAATATTGTTGAGAGTTGCCTGTGTATAGGAAACAGCTACCCACAGCAACTCTTTCCTTATTAGACTAAATCGAGGCCTCGGATAGTGCCCAATGGGTTGCGCAATATTTGACACTGGGTACGTACTTTCAGACCCCCAACATTAAATTGATTTGTGTCTAATGCTAACACTGGGTGAGGTGGGTAAATAGTGAACATTGCTCTGTGTGTGTATGTGTATGCAGGACTGTAACTTTCAGAAGAATTGTGTTCATTCATATTAAATAGGTAGTGGTTGTAGTGATTATGAAAATACCCTCTTGTAAGCTAGTTCCACAAAGTGATAGTTCTGGAAAAGAACTGCTTTTATTGAAACTTTGCTACCATTTAGAGAGATCAAGTAAGGCACAAGGTTATGTGGTGGGGTAGAAGTTAGAGCTTAGTTTAGTACAGAACAAGCAAAGCTGAAAATGAAATATGAGAGAGAAGATTATGCTGAATCAATCTTTCAATATGAAATGTTTATCACCTTCGGAATTCTATTGTTTTATCAGGGCTCAAATAATGATTTAAAGAAACTGATGGAAAATAAAAAAAATGAGTACTTGATTGTTGTGCAATATCAGTCCTCCTATATGTCAGTGAATGCTGGATAATTTCCTCAAAGATGAAGAAAAGACTTGTAGCAACAGAAATATGATTCTCCAGAATGGTGCTGAGGATGCCATGGACCAAACGTGTGAGCAGCGATAAGTTTTTGGAGAGAATGGAAATGAAAAGGAAACTTATACTTAACATGAGGAAAAGACAGCAGGGACACATGAAGAAAGAGAGCTTGGAGAATCTGATACTTACAGGGCAGACAGAGGGAAAGAGCAACAATGGAAACAGCACATGACCTACTTGATGGGCTTAAACAAATGAATGGCAGAGCAGGGTTTGTGAGAAGTAACAAGGCAAAATATATCAAAAGTGACAACTGACAGGAAGATGTGGAGGGCCGGCCATGATTGCCTACATCATGAAAAGACATGACACATAAAAAAAGAAGATGGAAAATTGACAAATAGATTGAACTCTTGGTTATTTTCCATACACAACACTGTTTGGAACAAGGCCAGATGTATTACATCATTTCAAAGGTTTGGACTGTTGTCCTCATCTTTGTCACATTCATTACATTTTCGACATTGTATGCTCCAACCTTCCTTAGATGATTGGAATTTTGAACTGCACCCTTTACTTCTATCTCTGGGGTAGAGTGTTCTTGTTCCATGAGTCATGCCAATTCTGAATGTTTTAGTTATTTCCATTTAAATTAACTGTCTCAGTTTTTGTTTGTCCTCAAGAACAGTAACCCAGTTGATAAAAGTGTGGTTTGGTTACAGTGACTGTGTGTGTAGAGAAGGTGTATATTTTGCCAGTCTTTCATGTGAGACAACCAAAATCTAGATGCATAAAAGGTGGTTGAAAATTTGCTACTAAATTAAGAACAAATTTGTTTAAGAAAATTGCATTGCATTAATCTTTCAAGAATTGACCTTTTTTCTATTTTCAAAATTATACTTTGAAATATTATCTCTTTACTTAGAGCTGAACAACAACTATTGGTACCAGTAAGGGAAAAAAAATCACCAAAGACTTTTATTCCAACACAGACCAGAATTAATTTTCTGCTTTGGAGGATTTTGATATTATGAAAAATGTTTTGTATTATTCAAAATTCTTGACAATTTTTCATTTTACTCATTTCAATCAAAAACGTCTGCTTCTGAAATTTTCTCAGTTTTTCCAGGTATTTTTTTTTCCGATCTCATCTGGCAGGAAACCAAGAATTTTTTCTTTGCTTTTGAGCTTCCATATGAAACTAATTATATATACCTGTGTTAAGATAGATAAAATATAAGAAAAGAAAAAGATTATAAAACATGGTGAAGATCTTCTTTTAAAATTTTATTCCAATTAATGAGCAAGTTTTAGATAAAGGAAGAAAGAAGCCAAACTGAAAAAATAAAATAAAATTTACTTTGCTTTAAAAAATGGCATTTACTGTTCGATGACTTGGTTCTTTTCATTTAATCTGCATTTAATTTCACGTTACATTCACTTATTTGACAGTAACTATTTTTATATGCTCAATAAATTTTAGAATTAGTCCAGACCATATTTTCAACTTTAAACATTTGAGAAAATGATCATTACATCACTGCAGTGAATTCAGCTGAGTTTGAATTCCAGTCAAATTCCTTGCATTCACTTACGCACAAATACCCTTGAGAAAGGTATTAATCCATCTCTTCCCTCCAATATGGGTTAAATAATAGAACAGTTTGGGTTCTATAGCCTTGGCTGGCAACCAATCTACCACAGAAATGAATGGCAACCTACTGTGGGATTATCTTCTGCCCAGTCAGTCGTGTCTCTTTCAAGACATGATCACCCAAGCATGTATCACATATGACACTTAACTGACTAAATTAACATCTAGGTTCCACCTTTTTATAATTGCAATGATTAAATATAACCACCACTTCTACTTCAACAGTTTCTTTTCCTCTCACCCTCGCCTGTAGAACCCCCCATTTACTTGTTTCCCTAAAAGCTTCTTCTTCTATGTGCCCTGTCCCTTCAGCACGTAGGTGATCATGGTTCTCCGTGTCTCACTATTCCTTATAGCTCTTAGTTTGTTTGCTCCTGTTACACCTAGCAACCCCCGTTCCGTCATCCATCTGATCAGGCCCTGCAAATATGTTATCCGCTGCTTTCCTCTGTCTCTTTTTCCTTCTATCTGACCCGTCAGTATCACGTTCTACAATTTCCTAAAATTTAAATGCAACATAAATTGCTATTTTCTATCTTCTTGAATGACATTCATCTTTTATCCTCTCCTCAAAATCTCTTGTGAACTTTTGAGTTATAGCCTCCTCGCTTTTGCTATCTGTTATTAGCTGTGGTAGCAAACATTGTGTGCCTGTAACAGCATAAAAAGGAGAAAAATCAGAGCTATTGGACATACTGCGAATCCCAAGAAGTACTATTGGAAGAGCTGAGAGCCAGGACTCTTTTCGTGCTTTTAATAGCAGTTTTAATGGTCCTGTGCATTCTCTCAATCAAACCATTACATTGAGGATGATAAGCTGTCATACATAGTCTATAAAAACCAATTATTTTTGCTACTTCACTAAACAACTCACTTTCAAATTGTCAGCCTCTGTTGGTTATAACATGCAGCAGGACACCGCAACATGTGACCCACATGTTTATAAAAGCCTCAGCTACACTAGCTGCAGTGATTTCACTGATGGGTTGTGCTTCTATCCAACGAGTTGTGCAGTCAATACATGTGAGGACATATCTATATGGGCTGATGTAACTGCTATTTGGGCTTTTTGCTGGTGGGAGTGGTCCTACTATATCTGTGTGAAATCTAGCTGATGGTATTTCTAATGTCTGTATAGGTGATTTTCTATGTTTGTAGACCTTTGCTTGTTGGAAGGCTGTGCATGATGCACAAAAGTCTTTGATTGATTTATCCATGTTTGGCCAGTAATATCTAGTTTTAATCATCTTAATGGATGATTTAATGCCAGGGTGATTTATGGAATGGATACTATAGAATATGGACTCACGCAGTTTAGATGGAACAGAAGATCTGGGGTAAGACGTTAATAAGTCACACCATATAAATTGGTTATCTCCAGGTATGGTGAATTTTTTTAGTCCTGAAAAGATTGAATTTCTGTATCAGATGCCTGTGCTTCTGCAAGTGCAGGTAAATCACACGCATCTATTTGTACAGCAAGAGTTGGTTGGGATAGACAATCAGCAACTGTATTCTGACTACCTTTTACATGTTCAATACACTGAAATAAATTCTGTCAGGATAGCTAATTATCGTTGTTGTCTGTCTGATTTAGCGGGGTTTAAACTATAAAATGCACCACACAATGGCTTATGGTCAGTTAAAAGTAGCACTTGGCGACCTTCTATGAGGTGACGGAAGTGCAGCACTGACAAATAAGCTGCTAAAAGTTCATGATCAAATGTAGAATATCTCATTTGTGTTTGTGTTAATTTTTTAGAGAAAAATCCGATCGGTATTGGATTTCCTTCTACCATTTGATGCAATGCCACACTGACAGCATAATTACTACTGTCAGTGACTAATTGATAATTTGTACAGTTAGGTTCAGGGTGAGCTAATGAGGATGTATCATTAAGTTCCTTAATTAAATAATTGAAAAATTGTTGTTGAGATTCATCTAATGTGAACGAGCCTTTAGGGGATAACCTCATTCTCTCAGATAGGGGTAAGACTATCTCTGAAAATTTTGGTATTAATTTTCTATAAAATCCTACCATTCCAAGAAATCTGCGTAGCTCTTTTGCGTCCTTATGCCATCTACGCTCATATGAAAACCAAAGAAATCTAGGGAAATCACATTGAAAACAGATTTTGTGGCTGAAATTTTTAAATTGTTTGCATTTAAAATATTAAAAACACTTTCAATGTTTTTTCTGAGAAATCTCATCATTGCTGAAAATTAAAATGTCATCAATATATATAAAAACACAATCAATGTCTTCAAAGATTTTGTCCATATACTGTTGAAATGTAGCTGACACATTTTTTAATCCAAACGGCATATAATTATATTCATAAAGACCAAATGGGGTGGTGAGAGCAGTTTTTGCTACATCGTCTGGATGCATTTTAATTTTGGTGGTAGGCTGAAATCAAATCGATTTTGGAGAATCGTCGTTTGTTTGCAAGTTTTGCTGAAAAAGAGTCTATATTTGGTATAGGGTACCTATCAGTCTTGGTTATGCTATTGAGAGAACGATAGTCTCCACAACATCTAAATCCTCCGCTTTGTTTAGATACTATATGTAGTGGGCTAGACCACTTGCTTTTGGAAAGGGAGATCACTCCGTCTTTTTGTAGGGTTTTAAATTCGTTACGCGCGGCTTCCAGTTTTTCTACATTAAGCCGCCTGGGTTTTGCAAATACTGGCGTATGGCTTCCTGTATCAATTCTGTGGTAGATACCACAGTGTTTATTGTTACTGTTCTTATGTGGTGTGATTAGGTTTAGATATTTTTCTTTGATCATGTTCTGTATGAATGACGGGAGCTCCGTTTCATTTATGACTAGATTCACCACTAATGCAGATATTTTTAAACTCTTTCTCTAGGTTGTTGTAGGATCATAAATGGTTTTGTTACTGCAGTCTACTATTAGACCAAACTTGTTGAGGAAATCCAGTCCAAGGAGTGGGTTGGTGATATCAGCGATCATGAATGTCCAAGTAAAAGATCTCCTTAAACTGGGTATTCCAATTTCCAAACTCGCTTGTCCGTAGCATTTTATTTTCTCCCCATTTACAGTGGATCATGATATGGGAGTCGGTTTTAATGTAATACCATTTACTGCACAAGTTGATAATATTGAGATACTTACGCCAGTATCTACAATAAATTTTAATTTGGTAGCCCCTAATTTTGTGGTAATTTCAAATAGCGGTGAACCTCGTGGGACTGAACTTGTTCGCCCTATTAGTTTTCTGAATCACTTGCTGGTCGGGAACTAGGCCAAATTTGCAGATTGTTCTTTTTGGGCCATTTACACCAAGGTTTACATATTCTTGCTTCATTGGCGAAATAAATATGTGCTCTGCAAATTTTTATCCGTTGGTTATTCCGATACGGCCTGACATTTAGTGGCACTGAAGTGTCTTGGCTGTATTTTCCTTTATAATTTGTTTGTGAGTTATTCTTAGTAGATAAGGGTTGCTGAACAACTGTTGCCTTATCGTTATTCAATAATGGCATCAGTTCATCTGCTAACCTGCCAAGTTGGGTATGGTTTAAATTTTTTTGCAAGGCTATTACTGGAGCTATTGTTGACGGTAATGCCTGCAGGAATTTGTGTCTCACAGTGTCATTGCTAATAACTATCTGTTTAGCTACGGATAACATTTCGGGCAAATATGTCGATGGTCGTCCTGAAATAGTCGTAACCGACATTAATTTTTCTAGAAGCTCCGGTTTTGTTTTTTCGTGAGCTTCTATCAGAGTCTGTTTTAATTCCTTGTAGTCTTGTGATGTGAGGGTAGCATTTGGTAGTTTACCCACTTCTTCGGCTGGTAACGATGATATTACTGTATGAAACTTTGTTTTCGACACTGTCACATTTTGCAAGTGAAACTGAGCTTCTAATATTGTAAACCATCCATTTACAGCAGTTTCCATGAATTCCGGTGCCTTGATATTGACTTGATGAGTCATTTCCTATCCTGTCTGTTCCATTTATCCTTTTATATGTGTATATATATATATATTTTGTATATAAGGTTGCTTTCTGTTCGTATGTCTTGGTCACCACTGTTGTGTTGCTTCATTTTTGGTATAATTGAAAGATAACACAAATTTGAATTAATGATGTTTATTTTTGGTATAAAATTTTAGGTTTTTACATCAAGTTACAACTTTTAAATTTTGTGTGGATACAGGAGCAGACTAGCTAAGTTCTCTTCACTGTGGGATAATAGTAGTAAACAAGCCTATCCCTTCTGGACTCTAGTGGTCAAATGACTAGTGTCTTTTCTTTTTCAAAACTGCTACACAAAACTACTGTCCTTAACTTCTACTTCTTACTCCTACTCCTACCAAAAGAAACGGTTCCTTATTTTGCCGCCCAATTTTGAATTCTTGGTGTCAGTGTGTCTATCTTTTTCTATTTTTAGAACACTTGCCATTTTATAAACCATAACAAGATAAAACAAGAGATTTAAACAAAAATGGTTGTCTGGAGTAACTAAATTTTACATCCAAAGAAAAAGAAAAAAATCCATTGAAAAACCGATAGCGAAAAAAAAATTAAAATTAAAATAAAAGCTAAAAATAAAGGAAAAAAATCAGAAAATAAGATTAACGGAATAAAATTCTAAACTTAACTGAAACAGACAATAACTTAGCAAAAATTTCTTCACAAGCTTTACAAGCAATTCAAATAAAGAGTTTTCCAGAAGAAGAAAAACATTCTCTTTATGGTCAGTGCAGAAATCGCACTGACCCACTACGAAAGTGCGATAAAGTAAAGTTCATCACAACAATTACCAGGAAAAGATTTATAGAAAAGTTCTAAAGTTGCATTATGGCAGTAGTAAAGCAATTGAAGTCAGTATGCCAGGTCAAGATTGATAATATTACAGATTCTTGCTTTTATTTTATCAAGAAACTTTAAAGGTGTAGCAGAAACACCAGACGAGATATGGTGACAATTTTCAATTCATGGATGGAGGGTGTAGAGCGAATAGTTATGGTTCAATGTAATTAGCAGAAATGTCAAAGAAAAAGAATTAACAAAGTTTTCAATTAATGATAAGAAAGAAAATCAAACAAACTTGAAACAACATTATATAGAAACAGAGGAAAAGAGACAAAAGGATTATGGCCAGAATTGAAATTTCTTTATAACATCTGTTGTCACCTGAATTGTAACAAAAGACATGACTTACCTTGGACTTCAAAACAAGAGTGAACATGTCTTGCCTCTAAGATAATAACAAAAAAGAAAGATGGCCGCTATTGAAGACACAATTTATGCATGCCTATCTTGTCCAAAACGAGACGATATTTGCACACATGCAAATTTTGGCCGCCTTGGAATGGCATAAAAAGCGGGTGCTAATGATGCTCTCAGTGCAGATTTTTTCGATGGATTGTGTGTGTCAAAGTTGTGGATTGACAGTCAGACTGACAAAGAGGAAGGAGAAGCGGCTTAGTTGGTGTCTTTTTCACAACTGCCCAGTGTAACGGGCCAAGAAAAGGAAACCTGAAATCCATTTTCTTGAGGCACCAAAGAGAGAAGGAAAGAAAAACAGCTGGCCTGCCAGTGAGCAAACATCACACTGCACCTTTTGTTTCCCACCTCATCATCATTCATCTTTTTTTTTATACTACACTAAACAAATCCAAATGTGACTGTCTCATTAAAACTGAGCTTTTTTCAGTCATTAGGTAGACAGATAACTTATATGATAACAAATAAAAGAAATATTGAAATAATTTTGCAGATGCATGTTACATAAATAACACTGAATTTTTATTTGCTTAACATTTACTCTATACCATCCGTCCATGAATTGAAAATTGTGGCCATATCTGGTCTGGTATTTCTGTTACATCTTTAAAAATAATAATGTTAAACAAATAAAAATTTGAATATGTTGGCCAATGACAGTTTCATAAATTTCCATATAATTGCCTTGGGTTGAGTTTGTTTTCATTTGATTCTCTCTGAGCAGATATTAATTGTTTGATAAAAATCGATAGAATACCTATATAAAGGTTAAATTGAATCTTGTTTTCCATGAAATCTTTTGTGGGTCAATTGGTAAGATACTTCTGATCTAAAAACATCAACTCTCTGGTGTAGAAGGTTCAATTCCTGCCGAAACTTAGATATTTTCCAAACGATTTCTCAAACAATTAAGGCCAGAGGAAATTATGTACTGCTTATTTATTATTATAGACTCTCCCGTCAATTTTGACACATGAGTGTCTAACACAGACTGCCACACAAAGAATTGTTTTGAGGGGTGAAGGCTTGTGTAGCACCATCCACACTTTTTGGAACTGCTGATAACAAACAATCGGTGCAGAAGTTTGCCACGGGTTGCATGAACAGAAGACCTCAGATATTTAACCCATAACTAAAGGGAAGGGATAAATTAATACCTTTCCCAAGGGTACCAGTGTGTAAGTGAATGCAGAGTGTTTGACTGGAATTGAAACTCGGCTTACCAATTTCCTTTTCCGAGCTGACATCAACTGTACCACAATGCATATCCATCAATAAATGCTTACAGCACCTGATATTCCAAAGTGGTCACCCATCTAAGTACTGACCAGGCTCAACATTGCTTAACTTCAGTGATTGAGCGAGAACCAGTGTATTCAACATGTTATGACCATTACCTAAATTATATATATATATATATATATATATATATATATATATATTGTGTGTATTTTGGCAGCATTTTTTCATTAATACAGGTTTCACTGAATAATATAGACAAGTTCTGTCTATTTATTTTGTGTAAGATCCGTTCGTATAATCTGATTAGCTTGATAGTGTTGTCATGGAAAGACGACAAGAAATCGCAATAATTGTTGATTTTTTATTAGGTCTGAGCTTTCGGCTTACATAAGCCATTATCAAAGGATGAACATTTAATGTTCAGTGAACATAGAACATTTAAATTATTATTAACAGAGTGGAGTTATATTCTAGAAGCTATCTACATCAAGCAGTTTAAACCTAACCTAAATAAAATAAATTTCGACACCTCCACTAACATACTTCAATGCCTATAATCGACGGGAGAGGTCATAGTTATTTTACTTATCCCCTACACCCATAGTAGCAGCAGTTCCCAGACCAATCCCCTCATGCCACTATACACTCAATTGACCAAAAACCCACTACCACCATTCCTTCTCGGCCTACAGCCATGTTCGACACAAAAAATGGACCTGTCTAATTTTCTCTGTATAACTCCACTCTGTTAAACATAATTTAAATGTTTTATGTTCACTGAACATTAAATGTTCATCCTTTGATAATGGCTTATGTAAGCCGAAAGCATTAGACCTGATAAAAAAATCAACAATTATTGCGATTTCTTGTCGTCTTTCCATGACAACACTATCAAGCTAATCAGATCATACGAACGGATCTTACACAAAATAAATAGACAGAACTTTTCTATATTATTCAATGAAACCTGTATATATATATATATATATATATATATATATCTAAAATAAACAGACTATCTTCTTGTGTATGAGTATCCATTAAAAAATATTAATGTTAAGCAAATAAAATTTGAAATATGTTGGCTAATGTCAGTTTCATCATTTTCTGTATGACTCTGTAATAAATAACATTGTTTAGACATTAAAATCTCTTCTTTGTATTGCTTCTATTGTCTGCTATTATCTTCCTGGTATTAGTTTAAAAAATATCTTTAAAAAAATATTTTTCCTGTACAGACATTGGACATGGTTATGTGTAAATAGCAAAAATGCCCAACAAACCAAATTGAGAAAGTTTGCAATAAACAAGAAGAAAAACAAGAAAAAAAAAACAGTGCAAAAATAATACAAAGCAAACAATATATGCAAGACAAAACAAGACAAATTGTAAAATGTAAAAATAGGTTCTACACACAAAATGAGTACATTCAAGTGATTGTAGCAGTCTTACTTCAAGACAAGAAAGAGCAAAAATATGGTAGATGAGACTGACAAGAGGTCCATCTTATTGCTTAAGAAGAAATTCCAGCATACATTTGTATCTGTCTATACATTTGGGGAGTGGGAACGTTCTTGCAGTCATTTCTTCAAGGATAAAAGCCAATGTCTAAGGTATCTGGCAAAAAAATTGTCTAATATGATACAATGAACCAACTTTCCCAGCAGTAGGATGAGCAGTTGAATCAATATAATCTTCCCACTTCATATGAGTAGAAAAATTTATTGCAACTCGGCACATGGATTCACTCTCCTGGAGTTTAGCATCAAACATTTTGATGGAAGGCAAATTAAGTTCTTACAGATGATTAAAAGTTGGATGTTATGGTTTTCAAAATTATAGTCATAGAAGGAAATTTTTTTTTAATCAAAGAACTACCCATGAAAATGGCTAACTAAATTTGGAATTGTAGTGATCTTGCTGGTGATCGGCTAAAGTGTATTAAGGGCTAAGCTGATAACTGTCAGAATTCCATTATTTCCTGCATAATGGTGTGCCATATATCAAGTACTAAAACTGTGAAATATACCAGACATAAATGGCATCGCCAATAGGATGCTTGGGTTCCATGGACAATCCTGAAGACATCAAAAGTTGGTGAAAAGCCTTTGCAGCAAGAGCAAGAGTGCATAATCTCAAAAACTTAAGAATAGACACAAAGGCAAAATAATGCTTTTATGATACTAAAACAATTATGAAAAAAAACCTATAACAAGGATGTTTGATACTGAGAAAGAGACAATGTTCACCATGAATGTGAGTGAGAAAACGACTGCTGCCATCCTATTGCAGTAAGATCATCCAATAATGTATTTATCTAGAAGATTGACAACTGTAGAGGTAAATTACTCAAACATTGAAAAAGAGACCCTAGCAGTTGTTTGGAGTATGGGGAGGGCACAAAGCTTTTCACTAGGTAAGAAATTGCTACTAAAGTCAAACCACAAGCCACTGGAGTTTATTTTTAACCCAAGGAAGGTGCTGCCAAAGGTTACTATCATCAAGAGGTTTTTGCTGGGCCATTTAAATCAGGGCATTTGATTTTGACATTGTATATGTTAAGGAAAATACCATCTCTCGTGTAGATGCTTTGTTGAGATTATGGTTTGTAAAAAGAAAAGACAATGAATGTGGAACTGACAACAACAGAATACTTAAATGAGTAGAGACGGATGTACTTCCGGTCAACAATTTAAAAAATGAGACCAAGCAAGGTACAGTATTAAGCATAATAATTGAAAGAATAAGGAATATTAAGTGGAATAATTCTTCAATAGCAAAGCAGCCATCTAAGGAGATACAATATAACAATTGAAAATGGAATTATATGCAATAGTAAAGTGATAGTAGCTCTGAGTACATTAAAGACAGACATATTGAGAGCAATACGTGATGACATGCATTGCAGTGTCACAGCAACATGCAGAAGATTATAATAAGCATAATAACAAGGGTATGCAAAGGATATCAAAGAATTTATTAATAAATGTCCAAATTCTATGATGTTAAAAGATTCAGGCAAAAAGAGCTTCATTTATGGTCAAAAGAGGCACAACCATGATTTAGAGTACATATAGACTACACACACATATCAGTTACATGGAAGCATTGGTTGAAAACCAGTCTACTGGAGAAAGTAATGGCAAGCTACTGCGGGAAAATCTTCTACCCAGTTGGTCATGTTTCTTTCAAGACATGATCGCATAAGCATGTATCCTGTACGGCACTTAACTGACTGATATATGCATAAATGACTCACTTTGGAGTTATGATGTTATATTTCACTAACCAAAAACAGGTGTCAAACAATGCCCATCCTAACAAGATAGTTTGATTTTGATAAATATTGTGATTTTAACTAATATTGAATTCAGGTGGTTTCCAAGATAACCATTCTTTTTGCCAACTAACGAAAGACATTTTTTTGCAAGAGAAGTAGAATAGAAACCACTGCAAAATATGCTAGTTAGGTATTTACACTACTTACATTCACGATGTTTCAGCCATTGTATGCTCTGGCAATCTTCAGGTAATATAGGCTGGAATTTCAATTTATTTTTTCCATTGAGGTAGATTATTCTAGTTCCATGTGATATGCCTTTTCTGAAGATCTCAGTTTTTGTTATTTCTGTGAATATGTCAAAGATAAAGGCTACATTCCAAATAGAGCAAATAGCTAGAATACCTCATCTCAGAAATAAAGACAGATTTTGAATGTGTAAATATGCCAATAAAGATAATGAATAACAGTCCAAAGAAATGTAAATAGTTACAATACTTCATCTTAGAAATATAGAGAGATGTTGAAAGAGTGAATATGGCCATAAAAATTACAAATACAGTCCGAAAAATGTAAATAGTGTAAATAGTTACAATACCTCATCTTAGAAATATAGAGAGATGTTGAAAGAGTGAATATGGCCATAAAATTACAAATACAGTCCGAAAAATGTAAATAGTGTAAATAGTTACAATACCTCATCTTAGAAATATAGAGAGATGTTGAAAGAGTGAATATGGCAATAAAATTACAAATACAGTCCGAAAAATGTAAATAGTGTAAATAGTTACAATACCTCATCTTAGAAATATAGAGAGATGTTGAAAGAGTGAATATGCAATAAAAATTACAAATACAGTCCGAAAATGTAAATAGTGTAAATAGTTACAATACCTCATCTTAGAAATATAGAGAGATGTTGAAAGAGTGAATATGGCAATAAAAATTACAAATACAGTCCGAAAAATGTAAATAGTGTAAATAGTTACAATACCTCATCTTAGAAATATAGAGAGATGTTGAAAGAGTGAATATGGCCATAAAAATTACAAATACAGTCCGAAAATGTAAATAGTGTAAATAGTTACAATACCTCATCTTAGAAATATAGAGAGATGTTGAAAGAGTGAATATGGCAAATAAAAATTACAAATACAGTCCGAAAAATGTAAATAGTGTAAATAGTTACAATACCTCATCTTAGAAATATAGAGAGAGATGTTGAAAGAGTGAATATGGCAATAAAATTACAAATACATAGTCCGAAAATGTAAATAGTGTAAATAGTTACAATACCTCATCTTAGAAATATAGAGAGATGTTGAAAGAGTAATATGGCAATAAAAAATTACAAATACAGTCCTAAAATGTAATAGTGTAAATAGTTACAATACCTCATCTTAGAAATATAGAGAGATGTTGAAAGAGTGAATATGGCCATAAAAATTACAAATACAGTCCGAAAATGTAAATAGTGTAAATAGTTACAATACCTCATCTTAGAAATATAGAGAGATGTTGAAAGAGTGAATATGGCAATAAAAATTACAAATACAGTCCGAAAAAATGTAAATAGTGTAAATAGTTACAATACCTCATCTTAGAAATATAGAGAGATGTTGAAAGAGTGAATATGGCCATAAAAATTACAAATACAGTCCGAAAATGTAAATAGTGTAAATAGTTACAATACCTCATCTTAGAAATATAGAGAGATGTTGAAAGAGTGAATATGGCCATAAAAATTACAAATACAGTCCGAAAAATGTAAATAGTGTAAATAGTTACAATACCTCATCTTAGAAATATAGAGAGATGTTGAAAGAGTGAATATGGCCATAAAAAATTACAAATACAGTCCGAAAATGTAAATAGTGTAAATAGTTACAATACCTCATCTTAGAAATATAGAGAGATGTTGAAAGAGTGAATATGGCCATAAAAATTACAAATACAGTCCGAAAAATGTAAATAGTGTAAATAGTTACAATACCTCATCTTAGAAATATAGAGAGATGTTGAAAGAGTGTATATGGCCATAAAATTACAAATACAGTCCGAAAATGTAAATAGTGTAAATAGTTACAATACCTCATCTTAGAAATATAGAGAGATGTTGAAAGAGTGAATATGGCAATAAAAATTACAAATACAGTCCGAAAAATGTAAATAGTGTAAATAGTTACAATACCTCATCTTAGAAATATAGAGAGATGTTGAAAGAGTGAATATGGCCATAAAAATTACAAATACAGTCCGAAAAATGTAAATAGTGTAAATAGTTACAATACCTCATCTTAGAAATATAGAGATGTTGAAAGAGTGAATATGGCAATAAAAATTACAAATACAGTCCGAAAAATGTAAATAGTGTAAATAGTTACAATACCTCATCTTAGAAATATAGAGAGATGTTGAAAGAGTGAATATGGCAATAAAAATTACAAATACAGTCCGAAAATGTAAATAGTGTAAATAGTTACAATACTCTCATCTTAGAAATATAGAGAGATGTTGAAAGAGTGAATATGGCCATAAAAATTACAAATACAGTCCGAAAATGTAAATATAAAATAGTTACAATACCTCATCTTAGAAATATAGAGAGATGTTGAAAGAGTGAATATGGCCATAAAAATTACAAATACAGTCCGAAAATGTAAATAGTGTAAATAGTTACAATACCTCATCTTAGAAATATAGAGAGATGTTGAAAGAGTGAATATGGCAAATAAAAATTACAAATACAGTCCGAAAAAATGTAAATAGTGTAAATAGTTACAATACCTCATCTTAGAAATATAGAGAGATGTTGAAAGAGTGAATATGGCCATAAAAATTACAAATACAGTCCGAAAAATGTAAATAGTGTAAATAGTTACAATACCTCATCTTAGAAATATAGAGAGATGTTGAAAGAGTGAATATGGCCATAAAAATTACAAATACAGTCCGAAAAATGTAAATAGTGTAAATAGTTACAATACCTCATCTTAGAAATATAGAGAGATGTTGAAAGAGTGAATATGGCCATAAAAATTACAAATACAGTCCGAAAAATGTAAATAGTGTAAATAGTTACAATACCTCATCTTAGAAATATAGAGGGATGCTGGAAAGAGTGAATATGGCCATAAAAATTACAAATACAGTCCGAAAATGTAAATAGTGTAAATAGTTACAATACCTCATCTTAGAAATATAGAGAGATGTTGAAAGAGTGAATGTGGCCATAAAAATTACAAATACAGTCCGAAAAATGTAAATAGTGTAAATAGTTACAATACCTCATCTTAGAAATATAGAGAGATGTTGAAAGAGTGAATATGGCCATAAAAATTACAAATACAGTCCGAAAATGTAAATAGTGTAAATAGTTACAATACCTCATCTTAGAAATATAGAGAGATGTTGAAAGAGTGAATATGGCCATAAAAATTACAAATACAGTCCGAAAAATGTAAATAGTGTAAATAGTTACAATACCTCATCTTAGAAATATAGAGATGTTGAAAGAGTGAATATGGCAATAAAATTACAAATACAGTCCGAAAAATGTAAATAGTGTAAATAGTTACAATACCTCATCTTAGAAATATAGAGATGTTGAAAGAGTGAATATGGCAATAAAAATTACAAATACAGTCCGAAAATGTAAATAGTGTAAATAGTTACAATACCTCATCTTAGAAATATAGAGAGAGATGTTGAAAGAGTGAATATGGCCATAAAAATTACAAATACAGTCCTAAAAAATGTAAATAGTGTAAATAGTTACAATACCTCATCTTAGAAATATAGAGAGATGTTGAAAGAGTGAATATGGCCATAAAAATTACAAATACAGTCCGAAAAATGTAAATAGTAAATAGTTACAATACCTCATCTTAGAAATATAGAGAGATGTTGAAAGAGTGAATATGGCAATAAAAATTACAAATACAGTCCGAAAATGTAAATAGTGTAAATAGTTACAATACCTCATCTTAGAAATATAGAGAGATGTTGAAAGAGTGAATATGGCAATAAAAATTACAAATACAGTCCGAAAAATGTAAATAGTAAAATAATAGCAATACCTCATCTTAGAAATATAGAGAGATGTTGAAAGAGTGAATATGGCCATAAAAATTACAAATACAGTCCGAAATGTAAATAGTGTAAATAGTTACAATACCTCATCTTAGAAATATAGAGAGATGTTGAAAGAGTGAATATGGCCATAAAAATTACAAATACAGTCCGAAAAATGTAAATAGTGTAAATAGTTACAATACCATCTTAGAAATATAGAGAGATGTTGAAAGAGTGAATATGGCAATAAAAATTACAAATACAGTCCGAAATGTAAATAGTGTAAATAGTTACAATACCTCATCTTAGAAATATAGAGAGATGTTGAAAGAGTGAATATATAAATAAAAATACAATAAAATACAAATCCGAAAATGTAAATAGTGTAAATAGTTACAATACCTCATCTTAGAAATATAGAGAGATGTTGAAAGAGTGAATATGGCAATAAAAATTACAAATACAGTCCGAAAATGTAAATAGTGTAAATAGTTACAATACCTCATCTTAGAAATATAGAGAGATGTTGAAAGAGTGAATATGGCAATAAAAATTACAAATACAGTCCGAAAAATGTAAATAGTGTAAATAGTTACAATACCTCATCTTAGAAATATAGAGAGATGTTGAAAGAGTGAATATGGCAATAAAAATTACAAATACAGTCCGAAAAATGTAAATAGTGTAAATAGTTACAATACCTCATCTTAGAAATAAGAGACAGATGTTGAAGGAGTGAATATAACAAAAAAAATAAGGACAAGAGTCCAAATAATGTACATAGTTGCAATTCCTCATTTCAGAAATATAGACAGGTGTTGAAGGAGTGAATATGGCAATAGAGAAGAGAAAAACAGACTAAATAGAGTAAATAGTTATAATACCTCATCTCAGAAATATAAACAGATGTTAGTTAGGGTTTCCTCAATAAGAAAGAAGCATTTTTGAGTCGTATCATTTCTCCTAAAAGTTGCTAATATATAATTTTAACTACCAAAACTGAGAAATGCATGAACAGTTGACAAGACATTGAAAAATGTTTTTAAAATATCAATGAAATTTGCATTAATTTTTTATTTTTTTTATTTACGAAAACTTCTCCCAAAACTTTAAACAGATTTTTATCTTTTCTTATTTTTATTCCTTCAGGTCAGCTCAAAATATATCAGCAGTTTTGCTTATCGCTGTGTTTTATCTTACCAGTCTTACATATATTAAACTTTGTTTTGCTACTTTGTTGGTTTTTCTTTAGCTAGACATTTAAGTTCCTTGAATAAAGGCAAAAAGATTAAATAAAATATTAATATTCAAAAAACACTGATGTTCATCTTTTTGTTTAGTTTTTGATAAGACATTTTAAAAGACATGTTTCATTCTTACCTTACACAATAAATTTCTTGAGTGAAACAGCTTGATGAGAAGCAGTCAACTGGAAGTGTCTTTTTAAAACTTCTGATGCAAATCAAAAATCTTTACAGATATATATCAGTGTTTGACTAAGCATAGTTCGTAGATGAAATTTAGCTGACCACGCAGATCTTATAATATTGTTAAAAAAACGTAAAAATGTTACTTGTTATGACTGAGTTTTGTTAGTTTAAAGCCATAACTTCTTATGGGTCATTTAACTTCAAAATTTAATTTTCTTGGAAGGAATTTTTCTTAGCAATTTTTTTTTACAAAAATGTATTGTTAATAATTTTATTACTATGAAAATGTATTTCTGGCACTTTTTTGTTCATATTCATTTCACCCCAAGCAAGATAGTACTATCACTAGGACACAGAGGGTTACAGTGAGAGGAGAGGAAGGAGAGAAAAGAAAGGAAAAAAATGCTACATAAAGATGTTGAAGAAAGGGTAAGAGAGTGGTAAGAGTCAAAGGGATAGAATATAGCAATTGACATTGCATTTAAACCTTTGGAGATTGTAGCTGTCAGGGAAGCAAGCATAGGGAAGAGAGCTTGACAGGATGAAAATGTAAAGAAAGAAACGTCTAGAGAATGGCAGTTACATTTTCCTATTTTGCAAATTCATAAAATCTTGTTTTGTTTTCTCATAATTTTTATCCATCATTAAGGTTCTTGGCGTGAGCAAACAAACTGTTCATTTTAACCCTGAAGTCTCATGCCACCTTAAAGCCATACATATAGCATACCTTTGAACTATATTTCTTTTCATATTTTTGTAATTGTTTCACCCAAGCAAGGCAGTCCTACCAGTGGTGCTCAGATTACAGTGTTATGTCGCCAAGTATAAATGAATAACTCAACAACAGAATCAGAATATAAGTTGTATTCCATGGAAAGACGGTTAGTATGTACAGAAGTGATTAGTAATATTTACAATAGAAAGATACAATTGTCCAATCCGTCGTAAGACGTGTGTATATGTGATTACTTCCGGTATGCCACCGGAAGTGTGACTAACTCTTCACTGACTCGCACTGACTCTTCAGTAACTCATTAGAGACTCTCAAGTGACTCTCTACGACTCTCTTGTAGAGAATCCACCATTGCTATATATAGCAATGGGAACAGTCCATTTGTAGTCAAATAGGAGTGGCACCCTAACATACAGTGAGAGGATAGGAGGGGGAAGACAAAGAAGAAAAATAATAGGGGAAGTTGAACAAGGCTAAGAGAGAGTTGATAGTCAAGGAGATAGAAGATGGCAATTGACACTGCATTTAAACCTTTGGAGATTTTAGCTATCAGGGAAGCAAGCATAGGGAAGAGAGCTTGACAGGCTGGAAATGTGAGGAAATAAACTTCTAGAGAAGAAGTTGGAATTACAGTAGCCTATTTTGACCGTAAAAGGGAGGTACCTAGTTGCCAATCTAGTCACATGAATAAATTCATGAGGTGAAGGACCAAAGAATGAAGCTTGTTAGTACAGAAGTCATAAAAATACTCGTGGAAAAGACAGAGGGAAGCCACACCCTGTTTGTGAGAAAGTGACTGAAAGCAAGTTTGCCAAAGTGAGGTTGATTACATTGCAGATCCTTCTTTGGATTTTCTCAAAACCATGAGATAAATAGCTGGAGCACTTGACTTTAATGGCAACAGTATTCAAAACACAGATGGATGGTGTATTTACAAATGTACAAATTGAATTCTGATGAAAAAAAAAATTATTACCAGTAATACATTTGACACTCAACAAAAACTCTCTTTCAAAAATATGTCACTGAAATTGATTTCTTACAAATACATATTCAATTCTAACAAACATATCCTAAAAATCTTGTCAGTATTAATTAACCCATTTAATAGAGGTCGGTATGCCATAAAACAAAAACCAAACCAATTATGACTGAAGTCATGAATGACTGCACCCATTTTTCTGACTGACACTTCAGTGTTTTTTTCCTATTCCCTCTGATCAAAGTGTAGTATATGATTAAATCTACATCAAGTTTAATGTCAATAAAAAGCTTTGTTTTAAGAGGAGTTGATCTGTGGTGACCACTGTATGTACTCAAGACACCTGATGAGTGGAAGTTATGTAAAGGCCCCATTCAAGAGACAAAAGCCAGAGCCTTGTATGTCCTTGTGTGATGAAGATCTATGGGAAAAGCCACACATTCTTGTACCAACATTAAAAGATTATATCAAGTATAAACTATAATTTTTCAGTTTTAATTTTGTATTCTAATTAATGTTTACAAAACCTTAAAACTAAAAATACATCTTTTATATGTTGTCTCTTAAATGTCAGGTTTTGTAAGATTTCATTACACAGAAAATCTGAGCTTACACACACCTACACTTTTTCATGAGTCAAAAAACAAAATGCATATTCACCAAGTTTTTTTTTAAGAATAGCAGAGGCAACTGATCAAATGTAACAGCAGTATGTGGTGATACCGAGAAAAAGCAATGGACCAAATGTTTGCACTTTAACGACCAGAAAGCAAATAACCAAAAGTCATCCGTGTGCATCCAGGTTCGCGCAGAAGTTCCGGTTGAAAAATAAAAATTAATCAAATATTAAATTTCCATTTCACGAGCCTACTCAAATTTTATTTATCAGCCAGTGGGAAGCCCAGAATCAAATACATGCATGAAATCCCAAACAAGCTGCTGTGATCCAAAAAGCAGATATAAAAAGCAGTTACAGGCAGACCCCAGGAGAAGAGTGTAATCAATATCCCCTTGACCTACTACGCTTGCCTCTTTCCTTCTCCCCTGTCTGAAAACTACTTACTGATCTAAGGAGCAACTACATCAAAGACATTCCTCATTTACATGCTCCCCACATTCCTAAGCCTTGAATATTTGCTATGAACATTTTAACCTCCATTGGACCTATATTCTAGTATTACTTTAATTGTAAAAACATTAATTGATGTGTATATATAAAAATGTTATTATCAACTCAATTTGCTTTTCTTGATTTTATAATCATTTTATAACTTATAGTGGGCTATCTACCACAAGGCCAAATTCCGTTAGCCTGCAACAGTATGCAATTACCCTCCTCTAGAACGGACTCTCACTACAATGGGAAAAGAATAGATAAGATATCCCCTATAAGTATTCAATGCATGGGTGGATGGCAGATTTATATATGTGTAAGATAGATTTAGATGAGGAAAATTCTTGGCCTTAAAAAAGGGACCCAACCATCCAAGCAGCAGATTTAGCTACGTATTAAATGTAGTCATTCCACTTAAGGTCAGCTGATAGATTTAGGCCAAGGAAGCACAGTGTTTTGCTTTCAGAGAGAATAGCCTGATCGATTCTGATAGGGGGTAGGAGCAGTTGTCTATGGTGGTTAAAGGATAGCAGCTTTATTTTAGAAACATTCAAATTTACAAGCTATTTCTTACCCCAATCCTTTACAGATTAGAGGTCCTTTCCTAAAACAGAAGTGAGGTCTACTTTGTCAGCCCTGGCAGATTTCATATTGAAGTGGGTGTAGATGGTGGTGTCATTTGCAAAAATGCCCACTTGTGAACTGACAACATCAGGAAGATCATTGATAAATATCAAAAATTGTGTAGGACCTAGGATAGAGCCTGAAGCACACCCAAATTGACATAAAGGAATTTGAAAGCATGCCCACTTATACTCCTGATCAAAAATTTAAGACCACTTAAAAATCTTTAAAAAGAAATTTGTTTTTACAGATAGATTTTAAACTCTTCCCACTTAAGGTTACCAATACTACAATCTAAAAGGTTATGGAAACAAAAAGCTACGTTCCAAACATTTTATTTAGAAATTTACATTTTTTGTAGCTTTTTGTTTCCATAACCTTTTAGATTATAGTATTGGTAACCTTAAGTGGGAAGAGTTTAAAATCTATCCATAAAAAAAAATTTCTTTTTAAAGATTTTTAAGTGGTCTTAAATTTTTGATCAGGGGTGTATAATGACCATCATCTTACAAGTTGACACGAATGACTGGATTAAGTTGAACATCTGTCCAGTTATGCCATAACCCCATAGCTTGCACATAAGCCCAGCATACCAACCCTATCAAATATTTTCAAGATAAACAGCCTTAGCTTCATTCTTCTTATGAAGAGCCTGACACAAGTATTTGGTGATGGTTGTTAGCACATCAGTGACAGACTTGGCAAAGTAGAAGCCATACTGATTGTCTGAGAATAAATTGTTAGATGTGAGATGTTAAATCATTTCAGCATTGATAACAACCTCAAACAATTTGCTAAAAAGTGGTAAGAGACTGATAGGGTGATAGAAGGTTCAGAGGGCTCTCCAGAGTTTTTAATAAACAGGAACTTCCAACAAGTAGGGAAGCAAGAAGCAGCAAGGTAATAGTTATGAAGTTTAAAAAGAACAGGAGAGAGTTCAGGGACACATTTTTTAAGGTTGAGACTGGAATGCCATCTGCTTGCTTTATAGGAGTCTAGCTTGGAAATAATGTCAGAGGCCAGAGAGAGGGTTATATATACATTACACAATAGAGCATCAGTTCTAGGAGGAAAGTTGGGTGTGGGTACTCCAGATGAGTCAAGTGTGGAGTTGTAAGAGAATTTGCTAGCAAAGCACTCAGCTTTGTTTGCTGTGGATGTGGGGACCTCAAAAATATTAAGTAGTGGAGGGATTGAGGGTTTGCTGTTGTTCAGCACACTTTTGCATAGCTGCAAGTAGTTCTTAGAGCCAAACTATATGGTACATCATTGTATTAGCAAATAACAGTTTAGCATCATTTAGGACACAAAAAGGCATCTATTATAGTCAGACATGTCACTTTGGTAAAGAAGGAGTGATTCCTGTGGGCAATGGCGGCTGAGCAAGCAGAAGAAAGAATGAGGCTTAAGTCAGAAATTCCTGGATGGTATAAAAACATTGATGCCAGTTTTCACCCAAGAGGAGGCCATGGGTCAGCATTCTTCAACAGGGAATCTAAAACCTTTGTTTCACGGGCCATCACAAAGGAAGTTGCAACATGCTTTCCTGTCTGCTCTTTGACAGCATTAAGATATTCTTCTGGTAGAAGTAGAAGTGGAAGGAGATATAAACAGAAACCACAGCATAATCAGAGTTGCCAAGAGAGCAGAGTTGAATGGCATGGCAGTAATCATAGATAGAAGTAAAATGAAGATCTAGCAGTGAACTGAGTTCACCAGGGTTATTGGGTAAATGTGAGGGAAAATGCACCACTTGTGTGAGGCACTGAGGGATTGAAAAGTTCATGGTATGGACACTCACAAGATCTGTGACAAAGTTTTCCAGCTACTTGGCATGGTGCACATTAAAGTCACCGAACACAAATATATTAGAAAAAGGATGAGAGGTAATGGCCTTGTCTATATTGTCTGAGATGCTGTCTAGCACAAAACAGTCAAAAGTGGAAGTGTAATATAATAATCTGGCCCCACCCAAGAAGGCTGATGAAGCGTGGGTGTTTTCGGTCATTGAAAGCAGCGGATGTCATTTTGACCCTATTTCCGACAGAGCGGAAATAGCTCAGAGCAAACAGTCTCTGAGAATTTACGTAGGCGTCGTGTAGGCGTCGCGTGATCAAGGCAAAGTCGGAAGAAACGAGTTCCGGTTTTGGAAGATATATAAAGACTGCGAAAAACACGGATTCGCCAGTCACAGTCGAAGTCAGAGTCAGAGTCAGAGTCAGAGAGAGAAGTCAAAGAAGTTGACAGAAGAGAAGTCGAAGTCAGTCAGTCTCGACAGACGAGTAAGAAGTCGAAGAAGAAGCTAGAAGAGCTAAGCAGAGAGGCTACACTCCCGTCGTCACCCCTGTCAACCTTGGAAGAGCGCTCTCTCACTCTCTGTTCCTAGGCGACACGGTCCATTGTCGTTAATAAAAAATATTATGATATATTTTTATATATATACGTGTTTGTTATTTATGGATATATAACAGAAGGGGAGTAATAGAGAGAGAAAAGACAGCTGAGTTTAATAGAGAGAGACAGGGACACATGTAAGAATTGTCTGGAGTTTTCAAAGAAATCACCCTAGCTTGAGGGAAATGTTTACTGACATAAATGCCAAAGCCATACATATGGACATTATAGTCCTTCATATAGAGAAGAAGTTTAACCAGGGATAGAGGAATCAGAAGAAAGAGCTAAGATGTCCTGGAAGTTTTTGTAGAGGAAGGATACTACACTGCAAAAGTTGGTATGGATACCACAGACATTCAAGAAAGAGATCTTGAGGGGTTTATGTTTAGCTGGTTTAGTTTTATATCTTTGATTGTGTGTTGTCGTCATTCAGAATTATTTTGTTTATGAGAGGCCTAGACTATTAGTATCAGTTGGTCATCAAATGATCATGCAAGTATATATATATATATATATATATATATATCTTGTATAATGATAATATACACGTTAAAAAGTCTGCCTCCTTCTACCAAGCACCCGTAGCTAAGAGGTGGAATCACAGACTGATGCCAATTCGGTCAGGTTTCAATCCTGGGTAAAAAGCAATCGGCTGTCTAAACGTACTGATGAGCTGTGATACAGTGAAACATATCTGTCTGTGGATGACTATATATATATATATATATATATATATATACAAGTATAGGGTAGGTATGGCTGGAATAAAATTCTGTATCCAAAAAACAATATTTTTATAAAAGTGCTTCATACAAAGTAGAACGAATAATATTCATTTTGAATTTATAACATAAATAACAGCTATTTTGTTTTGACACTACTATATATATATATTGCTTTAAACAATATTGACGTCATTGTGCGAACCTGAGGAACCTTTTGGCCAACCTTTTTCAAAGATCTTCATTGGCGTTATTATTAATAATAAAGACGGACACAAAAAAAAACCAACAAAAGTTGACTCGCAGACCCTGCAATAGTTGTAAGGAGCAACTAAATCGCTCTTTCTGCTTGCACAGGTTTGGCTTGTGAATCTTAATACAGACAGTTTCCAACACCCGTAAATGATAAGCTGAATATATATATATATAAAATAGGGGTCAAATGAATGATTTTGCATCTTATCATTCATTGCTAATGACTTTTACTTTGGCAATGCATCATAAATGTGTTGTAAATTAATTTTACCATAGGAATACACATGACAGAATTTTTACTATAAGAATTCTTTGCAAATAATTTCTACTGTTGGAATGTGTTTAGAAGAGAAATAACTAGCAAATGATTATAAGAATACATTTCAAATGATTTTTAATGCAAGAATACATTGTAAATTATTTTTGTTACAAGAATTCAGTAATGCAGATAATTATTTTACTACTGGAAAAAATTATAAATTATTTTTATTGCAGAAACACATGGAGAAGGATTTTTACATTAGGAATGTGCAGGAAATTATTTTACAAAAGGATGCATTGCAAATATTTTTTACCATCATGCATTCCTATGTTCACCAACATTCTGGGTTAAATAATGTCATGCTAATTTTAATGCTTCCAAACAAAAACTGCTCACTAATTTTCCACTGCTGTAAAGTAGCTTCCTTCTGCCTTTTCTATAAATATTTCCATGGAAAATATTCTGATGAACTCTCCTCTATGGTACCTAGACTTTAAGAATTTAGGTAATGTACTGGATGTGCATTGTGGTGCAGTGGATATCAACTCGGAACGACAAATCGGGGAGCCGAGTTCAAATTCCAGTTATTATTCCTTGCATTCACAGTTGGAAAAGATATTAATCCGGTACTTCCTTCCAGTTATGGGTTAAATAGCAGGAGAGATTGGGTTCTATAGCCTTGGCTGGCAACCAGTCTACCGCAGAAAGCAATGGCAACCTTCTGCGGGATAATCTTCTGCCAGTCAGTCATGTCTCTTTTGAGACATGATTGCCGAAGCGTGTATCACATATGGCACTTAACTGATTGACTGGATTGTCAGTTAGATCTCATCAATTTACAGTTAAAATGGCTCGGTGTAATATGCACGTAAAGTTACATGCTAATAGTTTCTTCTTGTTTGTGAGACTGTCTTCTGTCTTCTTGCTTTCCAGTCAAATTTGATCTTTAAAAGTTTAAATGCCATGTTAATCGTTATGTTCTCTCCTATTAAATTGTTTATTTCATTATTTTATATTTCTGAGATGAGGTAGTATTTAGAGTACTTACATTGTTCAGACTATTGTCCTCATCTTTGTTGCCATTTGTACGATGTTTAATAATAGATCATTCTATTTGTCTATATTTCTGAAATGAGGTAGTATTTACAGTACTTACATTATTCGGACTATTGTTGTCATCTTTGTTGCTATTTGCACAACATTTAATAATAGATCATTCTATTTATCTACATTTCTGAGATGAGGTAGTATCTACATTATTTACATTATTCGGACTATTGCCCTCATCTTTGTTGCCATTTGTCCGATGTTTAATAATAGATCATTCTATTTGTCTATATTTCTGAGATGAGGGAGTATTTACAGTATTTAAATTATTTGGACTATTATCCTCATCTTTGTTGCCATTTGTACAACGTTTAATAATAGATCATTCTATTTGTCTATATTTCTGAGATGAGGTAGTATTTACAGTATTTACATTATTCGGACTATTGCCCTCATCTTTGTTGCCATTTGTCCGACGTTTAATAATAGATCATTCTATTTGTCTATATTTCTGAGATGAGGGAGTATTTACAGTATTTAAATTATTTGGACTATTGTCCTCATCTTTGTTGCCATTTGTACAACGTTTAATAATAGATCATTCTATTTGTCTATATTTCTGAGATGAGGTAGTATTTACAGTATTTACATTATTCGGACTATTGTCCTCATCTTTGTTGCCATTTGTACAACGTTTAATAATAGATCATTCTATTTGTCTATATTTCTGAGATGAGGTAGTATTTACAGTATTTAAATTATTTGGACTATTGTCCTCATCTTTGTTGCCATTTGTACAACGTTTAATAATAGATCATTCTATTTGTCTATATTTCTGAGATGAGGTAGTATTTACAGTATTTACATTATTCGGACTATTGTCCTCATCTTTGTTGCCATTTGTACAACGTTTAATAATAGATCATTCTATTTGTCTATATTTCTGAGATGAGGTAGTATTTACAGTATTTACATTATTCGGACTATTGTCCTCATCTTTGTTGCCATTTGTACAACGTTTAATAATAGATCATTCTATTTGTCTATATTTCTGAGATGAGGTAGTATTTACAGTATTCGGACTATTGTCCTCATCTTTGTTGCCATTTGTACATTGTTTCGGCCTTTGTATGCTTTGGCCTTCTTCAGGTGCTATTAAAATTTTGAACCAAACCCTCTATTACAATCACTGGCCATATGAACTCCATTCCTTGCCTAATGCCTCTTCTGGAAATCATAATTTATCTCCTTCTAACCTTGTAAGTTACTTGTTCATCACTGCCACAGCCTGGTATTGAAATCACAACTTTTTGGGTCAAGTCACAGGAACTAACTAATGTCTATATTCACTCTTTCACTATTGCTGTAGCCTGGGCCATCTGTTCTTAAGAACTCATGGCCCAGGCTATAGCAAGGGTGAACAAGTAACTTACAGGGTTAGAGGGAGATAACTCATGATTTCCAGAAGAGGCACAAGGCAAGGTATGGAGTTCATATACCTCAGTGATTGTAATAAAGTTTTCAGTTCAAAATTCCTTGCACCTGAAGAAGGCCGGAGTGTACAACAGCCTAAACATCGTACAAATATGATCAAAGATGACGACAATAGTCCGAATAATGTAAATACTGTTTATTTTATTGTTTTCGCTTCTTAATGATGCTTTTACTATAGTCATCCACAAAGAGCACCTCCTGTGTGTTAGTGGCTTTGTTTCCTTGTCAGGAATTAATGCAAGTTAATCTGAAAGAGTAGAACTGTTATATTGGTACAAGCATTGCTACTGATTTCATGATAGAAATGCAAATGAAATCAGAAAGTTGGTCCTTAGTAATTAAGTGATGTGTTACTGGCAAGACTAGGCTATTATATGTGTTATTTGTTTATTGAACTTTAGAATGAATGGGAACATTACCTCTGAAAGATCAAGTTAAATTTCCACTGATATACAAGCTAATAAATCAAATTTAGTCTCCTGTGGAGTGACAAGACTCATTCTTCTTGAAACCCATGGGACATACCAGTAATAACTTCGGCTTCTTCCTTCTCTTCAAAATGATTGTAAAGTTTTTGCCTTTAAATTACACAGAATTAGTTTCCTTAATCTCAGGAATTAAACAAAATAAATGGTGCCAACCAATGGCAGTGGTATCATTAATATTTCAAAGCAAATACTCCAAAACTTTTAAAACAATAATTAACAACACCAAATGTCTTAACACTGATTTAAATAATCAACAAAATATTAAGCTTTTGCAGTTTGAGTTAATAAGAAAGTTAATAAGAAGAATCTGCAATGTTATCAGTCTTGACCTAATAACTCAGCTTCAGTCAATTTCCCACCATCATAATGTAAGTTCCATGTGCCTTTTTTAAAATACTCTCATGGTTTTTGTTTGGATGAAATCTTTGCTATGGTAAACTTTATGAATTTGTATTATGAATTTGAGCATAGTACTAGATTGGGATGTGCATTGTGGTGCAGTGGATATCAGCTTGGAATGAGAAATTGGGGAGCCAAGTTCAAATTCCAGTTGAATTCCTTGCATTCACTTACGCACAAATACCCTTGGGAAAGGTATTAATCCATCTCTTCCCGCCAGTTATTAGTTAAATAACAGGACAGACAGGGTTCTATAGCTTTGGCTGGCAACCAGTCTACCACAGAAAGCAATGGCAACCTTCTGCGGGATAATCTTCTGTCCAGTCAGTCGTGTCTCATCCAAGACATTATCGCCCAAACGTATATCACATATGGCACTTAATTGACTAGATTGGTAACAACGTCTCATTAATTTACAGATAAGCCGACTATATGTAACTGTAATTCTTATCCTAAGCGTTTCTTTTCTCACACTTCTTGCTTGTCGAACTCTCTTCTGGCTTCCTGTTTTCCAGCCAACTTTGATCATTAAAAATTTAAATGCAATATCAATGCCGTCTTATTGATTACTCTTCTTCTATTGTTCTTGATCCTCAATTATGTTTTGTTTTCTTATTCTTTCAAACTCAGTAACCATCATAATTTAGTAGCTTTACTACCTTGCATGGGGTGAAATGATTCAAAAATATTTAATTCAGCGATTTCAGTTTCTATAAAATGTTCAACTTTTGTGGCTTTATTCAAGACTTAATCAGGTTTAAGAAATATTTCATGTAATAGGTTCAGTCCTAATTTAATTAATTGTTTTACTCCATGCAAGGTAATAAAGCCACTAAGATGCAACAGGTTACTGAAAGAAAAAGTAATTGAGAAAACATTAAAAAATATAAAAGAACATACTTCAGAAAGACAGATGATGACAAGTGACACTGCATTTAATGTTTTGAAGATCATAGTTGACAGGAAAGCAAAAGAGTTCTATAGGTGAGAAGAAACATATTAGAATGTAACTTGTGCCTGTATCAAGCAATTTCAACATTTAAGTGAGATCTACAGTATTTACATTGTTAGGACTATTGTCCTCATATTCATAACATTTTTGTTGTTGTACACCTTCTTCAGGTGATGGGAATTTTGAAGCATACACTTCATTTTGACTACTGAAATAGATTGTTCTAGTTCTGCATGCCATGCCTTTTCCAGATATATCAGTTATTTCCATTTAACTCAGCTTTTCCAGTTATTTGTTCATCTCTTGAACTCATAACTCTTTTGGTCAAGTCCCTGGATTACAGATGCTTTTATCAACTGGGCCATGTGTCCTTGATGACATCAGTGTATAAATTTGAGAAACTTATAAACCTAATGTCTCAGTAATCATTTTTTTTAACAGAGCTCATATTTCAATTTGTGGTTGTTATTGTTTTTCTCTAGTATTTTTCCTCCAGTATTCATGTTGTATTCATGTCTATACTTGGCCAACTTAAGATATTTTTGTGGTCTAGTGAATGTGCTGATTCCCAAAGATTTTTTTTTGTTTTCCAGTAATATTCTCTGTCTATTATTTCAACCTTATTCTACAGAGGGCAGATCTGGTCAGCTATACCTGATTTTTTATTTCTTCTTGTGTTACAGTTTTAGAATGTTCCTGCTGTCTTAAGGGGGTGGCCTATTTCTCCTTTATATTCCTTGCAATGGTCAATAACTGAAACACTGTGAATATGATAACCAAGATGAGGATAATATTCCAAACAATACAAATATTGTAAATAATTACAAAACCCCATCTCAAAAATATAGACAAATCCTAAAGAAGGCCTGAGTGTACAACTGTCAAAATGCTGTGAATATGACATGCAAGAAAAGGACAACAGTCCAAAAAATGTAAATACTGTAAATAATTACAATACTTGCAAAAATATAGACAAATATTGATGAAATCTAGTTGCCAATCTAGCAGTGCAATTCATAAAGGAGAACTCATCAATACAAATTCACATGAAAAAGGCCAGATTTAGTGAAGCATGGTAAATATTTAATGTATTTGGCCCTGTCCTTATAGAGTGTTCCATATATGTAGCCTTATGCCAGACTTGGTAATGATTAGTAATTATTTAATGTAGTGGCTTCAGTTTTCATAGGGTATTCGAATTTTGTGACCTTCGTACCAAATCTCATCAACTTTAGTAAATATTTATATAACACTAACAGAGTAAAATGATAACAGACGAATCATTTGCTGGTCAACAGAGTTTCTGGATGCTCCAGGATTTCGGCTTTGAATCTGATTGAATTTAATTATCCTCCACCATTTCAAGGCATATAAGTTCCCACATTCTATTTAATATCTGTTGCAACCCTAAAAGATTATTGCATACCACCAAAACAGAGTTTCGAATAATAGTATACTAGCAGTACAGCCCGGCATTGCTTGGGTGTAATGAAAGCTTTAAAACTAATCCATTCCTTGCATTCACTTACACACAAATACTCTATTCCTTCCAGTTATGGGTCAAATAATGGGACAGATTGGGTTCTATAACCTTGGCTGGCAACCAGTTTACCACAGAAAACAATGGCAACCTACTGCGGAATAATCTTCTGCCCAGTCAATCATGTCTCGATGATTGCCCAAGCGTGTAAATTGGGAAGTTGGTACTATTGTCTTAAAAATCAGAAAAATGGTATATCTGGTAACCAGCATAAAAGGCACTACAACCAAATAAAAAGAGGCAAGCAATTCAAGAGAACAATTCTTCAGATGAGCTAAAACCTATGAAGGTTCTCTTTGATACGTTTGATGTGCCCATCCCACAAAACAGCTCTGGGAATAGAGATCTGGAAAAGGCATAGGAAGAGAAAGTATACAGAAAGAATTGACATCGACCCTAAAAGAAAAAATAGTTTCTTGGAAAAGAGCCTACAAAAAAGACTTTTGGAAAGTAGAGTGATTATACTGACTAGAAGTTACTAGCAGTGTATCTCCTTCACATAGTGGGTGAGTCTTGTATTTGTAAGCTAAATCTTAACTTATTTATACATGGAACTTTTCTGTGTGTGTGTGTCCATTATCTATAGACTCTGAAACGGCTGAACCGATTTTCTTGAAAATTTACACAGTTGTACTATAAGCATCTGCGAGTGTTCTTAGCTCGAATTTGTGTCAAGGTCAGTCAGTTAAGTGCCATACGTGATACATGCTTGGGCGATCATGTCTCGAAAGAGACATGACTGACTGGGCAGAAGATTATCTCGCAGTAGGTTGCTATTGCTTTCTCCAGTAGACTGGTTGCCGACCAAGGCTATAGAACCCAATCTGTCCTGCTATTTAACCCATAACTGGAAGGAGGAGACGGATTAATACCTTTCCCAAGGGTATTTGCGCGTAAGTGAATGCAATGAATTCAGCTGGAATTCGAACTCGGCTCCCGGGCTTCTCGTTCCGAGCTGATATCCACTGTACCACAACGCACAACCGTCAAGGTACACCCGATAAATATCGAAAATTGATAATCGAAAAAATTGGGTTATAGAAGGAGTGGTCCGATTTTAATCAAATTTGATACACTCATAGACAAAGACATAAGAAATGATATTCAGAAGTTTCAAGGTTACAGCTCTTACAATTGTGCAGAAAATCGATAATATATATATATATATATATATATATATATAAAAGGCAAGATGTTTAATGAGTCTGTTTATCTGCCTGTATGTCTGTATTTTTTTCAGCTCTTTTATTTTAGTTTTTGCTTCGGGTTTGGCTCTAAGTAGATATAATTGTAGTTCTTAGTCTCAGCCATGATATCATTTACTCAGAGGACTTATTTAGCCTTCAAAATTCAGTTTACGACGAAAAAACTTATTTGATATTGATACCAGGAAATCAAAATTTGACTTTCATCCATTCATTTTTTCTTTCAGTCTATGATTTTGCTTTAACTGGAAACAACTATTGCTTTTTAATCTTCTGTGCCAACGTCCAAAGAGTCTGAGCTCCAGGACCATGGATTAGTTTTAAAGCTTTCATTACACCCAAGCAACACCAGGCTATACTGCTAGTACAATATATTACATAAATGAAAGGGGGATGAATATCCTGAAAACAAACATAAAATAAACAAAAATGTTAGTAAGACCTAACAACCCCACAAAAATTCAGAGTGGTTGCTGTATTTTGACTAATGATGAAATCAAGAGGCACACTCACTTACGGAGAGGGTTAGGATAAAATAGATAATGGAAGGGAAAAAATCAAAGACTGACCCAGTCAAGATGAAATGCGGGCAAAAAAAAGCTGGGACAGGTGGGAATCTTTACTTGAATACTAACAAAAGAGAAAGCCATGAACAGGCTAGGATCAACATTTATTCACATTAACTAGGTACACAAAAAAGAAAATAATCTAACTTAACCAGAAGAGGGTTTTTAGGAAACCGCACCATTGAGACATAAGGAACTTCAAAAGGAAAATCAAGACTGGCCCCTTTCACGTGAGAAAGACTTGCTACAGATACCCATCTTTTGATGAAATTTGTTGATATCAAACACTTTCTACCAGGTCTGATCTTCATTTTGGTCTGATGCTCAAAGAATCTAATCAGATGCTGATAAGAATAACATTCATATTGCAAGATTCCCTTCCTTTGCGACGTCCAAATCAACATTCGAGCTATGGCCAGCAGCGTCATAAACACCATTCGTTTCAACACAGAATACGGGGGCAATAGTTTATCACACACATACACAAGATCAATGGACATCATCTGTTCAAGATCAATGGACATCATCTGTTCAAGAGCAATGGACATCATCTGTTCAAGAGCAATGGACATCATCTGTTCAAGATCAATGGACATCATCTGTTCAAGAGCAATGGACATCATCTGTTCAAGAGCAATGGACATCATCTGTTCAAGATCAATGGACATCATCTGTTCAAGAGCAATGGACATCATCTGTTCAAGATCAATGGACATCATCTGTTCAAGAGCAATGGACATCATCTGTTCAAGATCAATGGACATCATCTGTTCAAGAGCAATGGACATCATCTGTTCAAGAGCAATATAAGCCATCAACTTACCAAAATGGTGCATCTAAGAACAATGATAGAAGGCATGCTCAGCTGTTTCTTTTAAACAAAAGTCACACTGATGACAGACAAATCTGCTTCTCCTCATCTGAAGTTCATGAGAGAGAGCTTGTTCTGAATCAATTGCCAAGTAAGTGAAAACTCAAGTTTATTGAGTTAATTCACTGCTGGTGCCCAAGACCCAAAACAAAAAAAAAAAACCATGACTTTGTCACTGACAAGCCAAGCAGATCATATAAAGGGTCCTTCGTCGTGACTCCGTCCACCAACAAATGATATAAGTGCCTCCAAGGCCAAGGCAGGTCAGCAGATTTAGGAATGGTCCACAAGGCTTCTCAACACCTGAGTAAGAATTTCAATTGATTCCAGGACTTACATCAGTGCTCAGCCCTCAAAACAGGAGTGTTAGTAAGAATAAGAAAGGCATCCCTAAGACTTCTCTCCAAAATTGAATTCTCTGTCAACTCGAAGCATAGGAAAGCCAACTTTGAAGCACGTCGATGACTCACCATGTGTGGCATTCCCAGCCCCACATGGCTTGGATGTTTTGAGCAGACATTTCTGTTGATCTGATGTTTGTGCCCACCCCACCAGAAGGTAGGCAACAAGCTCTTGGTCACCTTCCTACAGTTATCACAGAGAGGGAGTACCAACAACCAGTAAAGGATGAAGAGAAAGACATATGTGGCACATATGGTGGTTGTTCATGAAGAATATTTATGGACAACTGCCATCATAGCCAATTCTGGACTGACACTGCAACCTTCACTAGTACCTTGAACAGGTCTTCTTCAGCTAGAGATTTGGCCCAAACCACTCCAATAATGCACATGGGGTAATCAGTCTAACTGAAGGTCCCTTTCAGGCACTTAATTGCAAGTCAGAAGACTTGTTGCATTTAACCTAGAATGACATGAAAATGAATATATCATCGGTGTATGCAGAAACTCTGGCTTGATCCCAACCAGGGAAAGCAATTCAAAATTGAGCAGGATTGCATGCCCTGGCCCTTAGCCAGTGAAGTAGAGGCTCCAATGCTAAAGTGCAAAGTATGGATAACAGTGGGAAAACTCTGACGAACTGAACAAAACAGCACAAAAGTGCCCAACCACTTTCCATTTACCTGTACCACAGCACTGGAAGAGCAATAAAGCAGGCTTATCCACTTTCAGAAATCTGGTTTGAATCCAGCAGCCTTCAGGACAGCAGCCAGATACTGATAGTTGACTCCATCAAATGCCTCAGACTGATCTAAATTGATCAGTGTGGTCTTTTCATCATCTTTACACTCTCTATGATTGGGCAGATCAGATTCTGGCTGCTCTAAATTGTTAGGCTCTTCACAGCTCAGGTTCCAACAGAATCTCAGCAACTGACTGCAAACGCTCCACCAAGATCTTGGCCAAAATTTTTTTCTCTATGTTTAGCAGAGTTAAGGGCCTATAATCATCTAAGTCCCTCCAACACCCTTGACCTTTTTTAACAGCCTAATTACACCATGAGAGATATGATTGGGGATGGATCTTTGCTGAAACCAGTTGTTGAATACCACCATCAAAATTGGTACAAAGATGTATGACAGCCTGAAGTACAATTCACAGGGTAGACCATCAAGTCTCAGAGACATGCCACTGTCAACGCTATTCAATACCAAGTGAACTTCACTCTCAAGTTGAGGAAAGTAAACCAAATAGATGCAAAACTCATTACAACAAAGGTCAGGTTCCTTTGTAAAGCAGCTCTCGAAATGCTGGAAAAACACCTCACATATATTGTCAGTCATCCTCACAGTAGGCCCCTCTGGGGTTTTGACCTCTTGAATATACTGATAGCCACCTCAACAAATTTTTTCCTTGTGCAATTCTGCACTCATGCTCATGGCTTTGTTTGAGATCTTGTTTAACTTATACCTAATCCTAATAACACTTAGACCAAAACAGTCCAGGGCCTGCCTAACTAACTTTATCTCTAGGTGATGCCCCATGCTTCCCCCCAGGATAGACTATCTTTAAGTGTCTTCACCTTGTTAGCCTTAGCTAGAGCGAGTTGATGGCTGTAGTCAGCAGAGAAAAACCTAATGCTATTCTTAAGCTTCTCCCACCACTTATTCCCAATAACATCATGTTCCTCAGCAATATATCAGCCATGATTAACCCCCACCCATGCCAGCATGGACTAGGTTTACCTCCACACCCAGGATACATTTAACCAACAAGGAAACACCTCTGGTATGCTTTTCCTTGTATGCTGAATAGACAACAAAGCTATTAGACAGCACACAAGCATTAAACAAAAGGTGTCTCCTGGATTGCAGCCACATCTACCCTGAAGGACAAGAGATTGCAAAGCAAGTGGTTAGCCTTACTCTAATCATGCAAGCCATTGCCATTCAAGCTAGCTAGCTTGATAGACATTTTTAAAGCAATGTCTTTAGACACATGTTAGAGTCAGAATCCTGGCAGATTGTCCCAGATTGCCTGTACCAATTGCGGATGTAATTTATTCATCTGAGACAATACTGCTGACATCTGTAGGGGATTTACGTTTTAATGCTCTATATAAAAATGAATGGAGGATTACCAGGACCCTCCCAGCACAAAGCAGTGCAAGTTTTTTCAGTTCTGGTATCCCTATTTGGAGCATCCAAAATTGGTGAATGCATCAGTTGCCTCCATCAGAAAATCCCAGACTTTTACTTGGCAGATCTTTTCATTTGTGTACATGAGTTCTTTTCTTTGTCTGGGTCTGGTTTGAGAGAGAAATTATCAGGTTAGGTGGATGGACTGTCGTGCTTAATTAAAAAAGGAGTGATGACAATTTACATATTGCACTTGTCATGAATCCAGATGAAAAAAATTACATGAGTACAAAACTTATTTTCAGAATGATAACTCATTTCTTTAGCACAGATGCTGGATTGAAAAACAAAGTTTGAAGCGTGTGTCAGTCTTCGCTGATTAGTAAATAAATTGAAGGCATAAAACAAAACATAAAAAATATATATATGAAAAATGTTATTGCTAATGGAGAGATGTTGAAAACTCAATGCTGATCTTGTGCCTTACATACAAGACATCATACCACATACCTCAACTTCATATATTAATTTCTGGGATTATTTCTTTTGTTAGTTTTTGGGAAAAATAAAGGATTTTATATGTTATGAAATATCACATAGATATTTATTATAGAGAATAAGCTGAACAAAGAGATTTGCTTTCTTTAGAAAGGGAAAACAGAACCGTGCTGGACTGTTTGCTTTCTGTGACTGAGTAGTTTAAAGTACATTCGATCAAGGTCGTCTTACTGTATAAACGCTGGTGTCACTCAGAACTCTATCCTAGGCATGACGCTCTTTCTTATTTTCATAAATGATCTCCCAGACAAGATCAAGAGTCAAGTAGGGATCTACGCAGATGACACCACAATTTACTTCTGCATCAGTAAGAAACTCGGCATGGCGGACAAACATAATCTTGCTGCTGATCTTGAGAGGGGTCTACATTCTGTGGTGAATTGGGGTAAGAAGTGGCTTGGAAATTTCAATGCGTCTAAGATCAAGCTGCTGTCTGTCAATCATCACAGGCAACCTCTCCTCCCTCCCATAAGCATGGACCAAGTGAGTCTCTCTGAGAGCAATACACTGTACCTGCTCGGCCTTACTTTCTCTTCTGATCTCAAGTGGAACCATTACCTTGAGTTAATAGCTAAATCCACTGCTAGGAAGGTTGGGTCACTGTGTCAGGCCAGGATGTTTTTCCCACCTGAATCCATTCTGCATATATACAAATCAACCATTCATCCATGCATGGAGTACTGCAGCCATATATGGTCAGGCGTCCCTGCTGTTCAACCACTTCCCCACCAATGAGATGTGGCTTTCCTCTGTCTGTTCTATATGTACTTTCATGTCTTCTGCTCCAATGAACTTAAGTCACTGGTGCCCCTGCAACAGGTGTTTACTCGTGAAACCAGACTGGCAACTAGGTCTCATGCATTCACAATTAGATCAACCAAATGCAGATAACAAAGCTACTTTTCTCGCACGTCTCCCCTGTGGAACTCGCTTCTATATTCTTGCTTTCCTGACAGCTACAACAACCAGGAATTTAAATGCAATGTCAATACTCATCCCTTAACCACTTGACTCTAGTTCTTTCACCACCCTGTATATCCTTTCCTTTCTCTCCACATTTACAACTGTCATCACACCTGTATTCCCATCCTTCTATTGCTCCTTTCTAACTGGTTTGTCTTTCTCTTTACTCTCTTCTACCTAATCTTTTTACTCTTATGTAGCCCCCTGCACATCAAGGGCATTTCTGCCTTGCTCGGGGTGATACAATTAAAAAAGAAAAAAGAATCTTACAGTGGTCACTCCTACTAAATGAAATGCAGGTTTGAAATCTGCTGGAGAACACATTTTCTTTATTAAGATTTCTTAAGTATGTCGGCCAGAAGATTGTAATACACACTATTTAAATAAATACAAGGCATCTATTTCAAATATGAGTAATGTTTGATCAAAAATAAATTCATTTATATATATTCCCTTCCATTTACTTGCTTCCCTGACAACTAATATCTCCAAGAATTAAAATGTAAAGTCAATAGTCATCTCCTATCTCACTGACTTGCATCCTCTCTCTCATGCTTTTTTCTCTGTCCAACCCACTCTCATCAGTATTCTCATTCTTCTCTTACTCACTTCCTGACACCCTCCATAACCTGTCACCCTTTCTCATCACTTTCCTACTATGCAATCCCCTGCACACCAGTAGCAGTAAACTGCCTTACTTTAAGCAATATGATCATATATATATATATATATATATATATATATATATATAATCATATGAATTTGTATGAATTTGGATTAAAAAAGCAGCTGGGGCCGCAAAATATATTACCAATGGATTTGTTAAAATATCTAATTTTTTGTATGTATGTATATATATATATATATATATAGAAAATGATTGTTTTGTTTTTCTGGTTTATCAACCTTTTAAAAATTTATACAATACAAAATAATAGTTTGAGGAATCTGCAGTAAAATGGCAGTAATTTAGTCTAACTTGTTTGTCTGGTGGATAGACATGTGAATGATGAGGATGTAACCCCAAAATGGTTCATGTGGATAACATCTTTTGTCATGAATATCATTCTACATAAAAAAAAAGGAAAATAATATGTTTAAAAGCAAAATCATTGGAACAAAACTCATAGTTGATTCTTTAGTATTGATATATCTCAGTATCAGTTTTGGTTGTAAAAACTTGTTTTTCTAGTACATTAGTAAAACACTTGGTTGTTTTTTTTTCTTTGTCTTAATCTTTTATTCAGACTTTGGCAATGGCAGCAAACAATGGGTACTGCATAGAGAATTTGTCAATAGTAAGAAAACAATGTTTTTTACCTCAGAAGAACTTAAAGAGATTAAAGTTGTAATGAGTCGGTCGGTTGACTTGACACCCCAAAAGTGAGTGAAGGTGGGCCGACACAGAAACTGTGATTAATAGCCGGCTTGTCTATGCAATGCATGGTGTTTTGCATAGGCAAGTTACCAAGCTCTATGTAAAGAGCTGGAAAGAGAGAGGCAGTGAGTGGTCTTCGGAGGTGTAGACTGTGCACGTCAATACGGCATCAAGAGAGAGACAGAATTGGTTTTGTTTCATGACATATTTCAACATAAAAGTAGCTTTGTAATTTTAACAAATGATTTCTAAAGAAAAATTATTGGATTGACAAAGTTTTTTTTCTGTCTTTATCAACATATGACAGCCACATTTAGAAAGACAATTCTTTATTTTATTACAACAGCTGTTACATAAGCATGCATTTTCAAACACTATCAAAGTTTTTTTTAATTCATTCTGATGTTGAAGATACAAGAAGATAAATAAGTGAAATGATTACACAAGTTTTTCTTTTGTCATTCAGTGCAAATTATTTTTACTCTAGAAGTGAATTACTAATGAAATGAATTTTCTGTTACTATGAATGCATTTGGGAATGACTTACTATAAAAATGCATTGCAAATAAATCTCTCTGCAGAAATGCATTAGAAAGAATTTTATAACAAGAATTCATTAAAAAGGACTTTTACTATAGGAATGCATTGCAAATGATTTTTCTTACAGAAATGCATTAGAAAGGACTTTTATAACAAGAATGTGTGGTGATACCAAGCAAAAGCAATGGACCGGATGTTTGCACTTTCATGACCAAAAAGCAAATGACCAAAAGTCGTCTGTGCACCAGCGGTTCCACACAGATGTTCCGGTTGAAAACTAAAAATGAATTAAATATTAAATTTCCAGTTCGTGAGTCTACATGAATTTTATTTATCAGCCAATGGGAAGCCCAGAACCAAATACAAGTGTGAAATCCCAAATGAGATGCTGGGATCCAAAAAGAAGATATAAAAAGCAGATATAGAAAGCATTGCCAGACAAACCGACGCAAGCTGACACACACATGGACTGACTCATGAGAGAGAAGTGGCATAATCAATATCCCCTTGACCTAAGTCAAGAGGCTACTATGTTCGCCTCCCTTCACCTCTCCTTACCTTCTTCTCTGTCTCAAAAACTACTTACTGACCTAAGGAGCAAATACATCAAAGACATTCCTTACTTACACACTCCCAAATTTCTAAGCATTAATTCTCTTTCAGCACAGTATTGCTATTAACATTATAAAGTCCATTGTACCCATATTCAAAGACTGTTTCCTTAAATACAATGCCTCGCACCAATTGTAAGTGTTGAATTCTCTTGTCAGCCTCCTATTGCTGCTATAAAATGGTTTACCCTGACGTAATATGAACACGCACAATGCAACCTTCTCCCGGCCAACGCCGCACATACACATCTTTTTGGCAACTATGGCAATGAATAACCTAATGTCTGTCGGCACCCACAACTGTAAGCATTCAAATGAACAAAGACTCTTTTTCCAGCATTTTGGCACCAAGATGAAAAACTTAACGTCCGTTGGACTCACAACTAAAAACTCCATGTGCTTCAGACACGTGGTTGAAGAATAAATAGGTCCCCAGCGCAAACAATTAATAATGAAGAAAAAAAAATGAAAGAAAGAAAGAAACAAAAAAACTAAAGAAGAAAAAACAACAGAAAAACAGAAAAACAAAAAAAAAACGGAAAAACAACAGAAAAACATATAAGAAAGAAACCAAAAAACAGTTGGATAGTCACTTGTGAATTTAAAAGAATGATAAGCCCACCATAAACTAGTGATTACACGGCGTGAGTTCAACACCCATATATATATATATATATATATATACACAAAAAAAAAGAATTTGTTTGGATTTTCAGCAAAATTTGAATATTTCTCTGCAACACAAACTCAACATGGCAATGGACGCTGAAGAAACTTCAACAAATCAGAACTAACCAACCCATGGCTATTCCCACACAAAAAAAAGAATTTGGACTTTCAGTGAAATATGAATATTTCCCTGCAACACAAATTGAAAATGGCAACAGACATAGAAGAAACTACAACAAATCAACCAACCCATGGCTAATCCCACAAAAAAAAAAAAAAAAAAAAATTACTACCAGTGTTCACCCTTTCAACAAGAACCAAAAACCAAAAATTTAAAACCAAAACATTCCATTGAATCAAGACGGGATTTGAATACTCCCCATCTTGTACCAAGGAAACAAAGTTCGGAAGAACAGTTAAAAGGAAGAAAGAAAACACATATTTTAATTTCAAACGAAAACGGAAAAAAGAAAAAACCCAAGCAAACAAAAATAAAACAGCAAAACAAAACAAAAACTACCATTTGAAAAAAAAAGAGACAACAGATACCAAAAAACAACTCCGTTTACTGGGGCGAAAGTTATGTGGTGATACTGAGCAAAAGCGATGGACTGGATGTTTGCGCTTTCATAACCAAAAAGCAAGCTGACAAGCTTTTCTCCATGGTGCTCTAACTACATAAATTAAAACCTGCTACTAGATGGGCATCTTGGTCCCACTTGTTTACTGTTGAAATAGTTAAATTCAACTGGCACTTCTATTTCTACAGTTTCTTTTCTTGCACTTCCCACAGTTAGAAGCTTCCTTGCTACTCTGATAACTACAATCTTCAAAAATTTAAATGTAATGTTAATCATTATCTTCTATCTTTTTGAACCCTGTTCATCGTTTGTTGTTACCTCAATCCTCTCTATGCTCAATCTTCTCTTTCACTTTCATTCTCTATAAACCTGTGTATGCTCTACTATTGGTCCTGACCTGGCATCTCTCCTCCATAAAGTTGCTTTCCTGTGCCTTTTCGAGAAATACCTTTATGGTAATTGCTTGAATGAGCTCTTCAATATTGTACCTAGACTTTATGAATTTAAGCACAGTAACTAGAATGATTCATCATTCGCAGCCACATTTTCAATAATATCGGATACACACACGATATAATGTTGATAGCAGATGTGGAAAGAAAAATACAGGACATCCTATAGAAGGTAGCAAGGGAAAGCGAGAAGAGATGACTAAACAAACTACAAGAAAACTGAATGCATGGTCATGAGCAAAAAGAGAACCCGAAGACACTAACTACAGGTTGCAAGTACTAAAATCAAGCAGGTGCAGAAATTTAAATACCTGGGAAGTGTTCTTCACAGAGAAAGGAAAGTGAGAGAGACCTGAAGATGTATTGGCATGGCCAAAGACACATTTCAAAAGCTAAGCATAGTATTCAGTCAGTTAGTTAAGTGCCGTACGTGATACATGCTTGGACGATCATGTCTCAAAAGAGACATGACTGACTGGGCAGAAGATTATCCCGCGGTAGGTTGCCATTGCTTTCTGCGGTAGACTGGTTGCCGACCAAGGCTATAGAACCCAATCTGTTCTGCTATTTAACCCATAACTGGAAAAAAGAGACGGATTAATACCTTTCCCAAGGGTATTTGCACGTAAGTGAATACAATGGATTCAACTGGAATTCGAACTCAGCTCCCCGGTTTCTCGTTCTGAGCCGATATCCACTGTACCACAACGCACACTATTAAGAGACAGAAAAATTTTGTTGGAAACAAAGAAAAAAGTAATGGACTGTTATGTGACATGTGTCCTTCTTTATGCTCGTGAATACTGGAAAAATTCATCAAAGATGAAGGAGAGACTTGAAGTAACAGAAATTTAGCTCTACAGAAGGATACTGAGGATACCAGGGACTGAACATGTGAGCAATGACAAGGTTTGGAGAGGAAAGAAAGAAAAAAATAAAATTATACTTAACATCAGGAAAAGTCAGCTGAAGTTTCTGGGATATGTAATGAGGAAAAAGAACTTTGAGACAGGGTAAAGTAATGCAAGATATACTTGAGGGGCTTGAGCAAGTGGATGTCAGAGCAGAGTTTCGGTGAGATACCAAGTCAAAAAGTGTTAACAGCTACAAGGGATAGAGAAACGTGGAGAGCCATGATCGCTTATATCCTGAAGGGACATGACACCTCACAAAAGAATACTAAACTGGAAACAAACAAGTTCTATGTTAACATTTGGGTCCTTTTACTGTGAAACCAATAAATTGTAAATGCAAGTTCTACTCCAGCAGCTTCTTTTCTCGCACTTCCTGACTGTGGAATTCCCTTCCGTTTACTTGCTTTCCCGACAGCTATAATCTCTAAGAATTTAAATGTAAAGTCAAAAGTCATCTCCTCTCTCACTAATCTGCATCCTCTCTCTCATACTCCTTTCTCTGTCCACACCACTCTCATCAGTATTCTCATCCTTCTCTTACCCTCTTCCTGACACCCCCTATAACCTGTCACTCTTTCTGATAACTTTCCTCCTATGTATTCCCCTGCAAAACAGTGGCAGTAAAATGCCTTGCTTGGAGCAATATGATTATAAAAAAAAAATTCTATACTATTATAATGTGGGTATAAAGTGGGGGATCAATTCTGCATTAAATCAATATATAAACTGATCCCCCACTTTATGATCACAGTCATCCTTCTCTTACCCACTTCCTGACATCACCTATAACCTGTCACTCTTTCTCATAACTTTCCTCCTATGTAATTTCCTGCAAAACAGTGGCAATAAAATGCCTTGCTTGGGGTGATATGATTATAAAAAAAAAAAAAGTTTCTTTTCTCACTTGTATAACTTGCTTCCAGCTTCATCTTTCCAGACAACGATGATTTTAAAAATTTAAATGCAGTGTTAATCATTGTCTACAACATTCCAATTTACTCTTGTATTGTTCTTGCTCCTTGTCGTAACTTTAAAAGGTTACTACTACATGAGTAATCACCAAAATGGAGACTGGGAATAATAGTACATCAACAAATCCAAGACTCGCATGCTGTGTGAAGTCGATACACTTCTAGTCAGTATAATCACTCAATATTTACTACCTCTCCACTAAGGCAAATGCCAAAGGTGGATGCTACACAAGATCAATGAAAATGAGGATTCTGAGCCCTTAAACTCAGCCAAAAATATCTTGTAGACCTTGTTAAAGTCCCAGATGAGACTCTACCCTTTGGTTGAGTCTGGTATGGATTCCTCTCCAACCAAAAACAGAGAGTTGATGAAGAGATAATTTGGATCAAATATGATCACTCTACACAATAGTGTCCATGAATTGAAGAGTATAAGAATATACCATTCCTGGATATAGGTAGTTAAGCAACACTCATTCGTAATGTTTCTATTTTCTATATCTTTTATACTCAGTAAACCCTTGTGTGTAGGATGTGCGTTGTGGCGCAGTGGATATCAGCTTGGAATGAGAAATCGGGAGCTGAGTTCAAATTTCAGTTGAATTCAATGCATTCACTTACGCGCAAATACCCTTGGGAAAGGCATTAATCCATCTCTTCCTTCCAGTTATGGGTTAAATAACAAAACAGATTGGGTTCTATAGCCTTGGCTGGCAACCAATCTACCGCAGAAAGCAATGGCAACCTACTGCGGGATACTCTTCTGCCCAGTCAGTCATGTTTCTTTCGAGACATGATCGCCCAAGCGTGTTTCACGTATGGCACATAACTGACTGAATCCCTTGTGTCTTACTTTCCTTCTTTGCTTGATGTGAAATAATTAAAAAAAAAACACTTGTAAAAGTACCCAGCTTTTTCAGCTAAAATAACATTTCAGCCTCTAAAAATGTTGGAAAGTGAATGAGCAAAATTTGAATTTGATAAAAAAAAATAAAATGGTGTAAATTCAGTTTGCATATAAAACTTTTGAAGAAATTAAATGCTGTTAATTTTTTACATCCTTTTTACATCTTTTTCTCATCTTTTTCGTATCTTTTCCAATACTTTTAATATCTTTTTTTCTCATTGTTTTACATCATTTTAATCTTTTTGCTATCTTTTTTTCATTTTTGTTCTCCTTAAATCTTTTTCATATTTTTTAATCTCTTTTTTCTCATTGTTTTATATCATTTTCATCTTTTTGCTATCTTTTTTTCATTTTTGTTCTCCTTAAATCTTTTTCATATTTTTTAATCTCTTTTTTCTCATTGTTTTATATCATTTTCATCTTTTTGCTATCTTTTTTTCATTTTTGTTCTCCTTAAATCTTTTTCATATTTTTTAATATCTTTTTTCTCATTGTTTTATATCATTTTCATCTTTTTGCTATCTTTTTTTCATTTTTGTTCTCCTTAAATCTTTTTCATATTTTTTAATCTCTTTTTCCATAACTACACTGAAGCAATAATTGATCAGCTTGCTTTTAAATGCCATGGGATCCCAAGAGATGAGGGAACATGGCTCTCCACAAGTTCCTTTTATTTATCTGTGAATTGTCATGACTTCTTGGTAATGGTTTGTTGATTTTTTTTTATATAGCCTGAAAAGATGTGGCACATAAAAGAAGAATATCTAATTTCTTGCAAATAAGTTGTGCTTGTCCTTAAGGACACATGGATCAGTGGATATAGATATTGGTTAGTTCCTGACTTGACTCTTAGAGTTGTGAGTTCAATATCAAACTACAGCGGTGATGAACAAGTAACTTGCAATGTTAGAGGGAGATAACTAATGACTTCCAATCGTGGCATTACTACCACACAAGGGATGAGAATGATATATTTTTTTTTTATCATGTCGCACCAAGCAAGGCATTCCACTGCCACTATAGCGCAGGGGGCTACATTGGGTGATAGACGACTTAGAATGTACATAGGGGGAGAGTTGGAGAGAATGGGTGTGAGTTAGTGTGTTAGGAGGTGTCTATTGACCTTACATTTAAACTCCTGGAGATTGTAGCCGTCGGGGAAGCAAGCATGTGGGAGGAAATTCCACATGCAGGAAGTGCAAGAAAAGAAGCTTTTGGAGTAGAAATTGCGGTTACATTTCATCAGTTTCACTGTAAAAGGGCGGGACCTAGTTGCCAATCTAGTATCTCGTGCAAACTCACACCTAGGGGGCACCAGTGATTTAAGTTCATCAGAGCAGAAGCCATGAAAGTATTTATCGAAGAGGCACAGGGAAGCCACGTCACGCCGGTGAGAGAGTGATTGCAGGTGGTCAGCTAAGTCGGTATCAACCACATTACAGATTCTTTGCTGTATTTTGTCAAGAAGCCAGAGGAGAATAGCAGGGGCACCCGACCAGATGTGGCAACAGTATTCAAAATACGAGTGGATGGTAGATTTGTATAAGTGCAGGATAGATTCGGACGAAAAGAATTTCCAGGCCCTGCACAGAGAGCTGACTTTCATAGCAGCGGATTTAGCAATGGATTCGACGTAGTCATTCCACTTGAGGTCCGCTGAGAGTGTCAGGCCAAGCAGGCATAGTGTTTTACTCTCTAGGAGGCAAGCCTGTTCCATGCTAATGGGAGGGAGGTGCGGTTGTCTGTGGTGGTTAATTGACAGCAGCTTCGTTTTGGTAGAATTGAATTTTACGAGCCATTTCCTACCCCAATCCACCACGGATTGGAGGTCCTTTTCAAGCTCGGCAGTGAGGTTCGCCTTATCATCAACAGCAGATTTTTGATTGAGGCGAGCATAAACTGTGGTATCATCGACGTACATGCCTACTTGTGGTCTTATGGCATCGGGGAGATCATTGATGTAGTTTAGAAAGAGCGTAGGACTTAGGATAGAGCCTTGGGGGACACCCGCATTTGTAGGGTAGTTCTGGGAGGCATGTCCATTTAAAACCACCTTCAGTGTGCGGTTAGAGAGGAATGACTGGATTAAATCCAACAAAAGACCGGTAATGCCGTAGCCTCACAGTTTCCGTAGAAGGCCGGCATGCCATACTCTGTCGAATGCTTTAGAGATATCCAGGGCAACAGTTCGGGCTTAACCATTCTTGTCGAGAGCCTGGTATATATACTCAGTGATGGTCGTTAGCATATCAGCAGTAGACCTGGTGAAGCGGAAGCCATACTGTTTGTCCGAGAGGAGCCCGTGGGCCGTGAGATGCTGAACGATCTCAACATTGATAATGGCTTCAAACAATTTGCCAAAGATCGGAAGAAGGCTAACAGGGCAGTAATTTGCGGGGTCCAAGGGTTCACCAGTGTTCTTGAATATTGGAACCACAGAAGAAGACTTCTAACAGGCGGGAAAGCAGGAGGAAGAGAGGCAGAGGTTGTAGAGCTGAGAAAGGACATAGACCCCAGTGATTGAAATAAAGGGTTCAGTTCAAAATTCCTAGCACCTGAAAAAGGCTGGAGCGTACAACAGCCGAAACGTTGTACAAATGGCCACAAAGATGAGGACAATAGTCCGAATAATGTAAATAATACCACATCTCAGAAGTATAGACAAATAAATAATTTTATGTTCTTCTTATGTGCATTCGGATTTCTGTATATACCATCTTTTGCCACTTGTTACCATGAAACACAGCTAATTAAATTTTCATACAGGCTTGATACTGACATTTTCAATTTGGAACTCATACCTTGGGTTGTTTCTCTTCCACAGATTCCTTTGTATTATCTGTGAATTGCTCTGACTTCTTGGGATTGGTTGGTTGATTTTATGATATATCCTGAAGGGATATAATACATGAAAGAAAGGGAATGTCTGGTTTGAATTATTATAACATAAGAAGATAGAGGTTAATTGGCAAAAATGTAAAGCTTAAAAAATCCTGTGTGAATTTGCTGTAATTATCAAAAACAACCAGTGCCAATAAATGTTCCATGCTTTAGTTGGTTTGTTTTATGGAACATCAACTCTTTATTGCTTTTTTAAATTCAAAACATAATTTGGATTATAGTTGGTGGCTTATAGTACAGGGTGTTCTCAAAAGCTCCCCTATCTAAGTACTGATGGTGGGGTGACATAACTTTGTTGATTAAATGAGAATGTTCCAGGCAGCATAACTTTGTTGATTAAATGAGAATGTTCTTGGCAGCATAAACACGAGAAGAAAGAGAGGATAGTATGAGAAATAATTGACTGCTATTATAAGGTTGTAATTTCATTTTTATTATTTATTGGATGTCCATGAATTTGTAAATGAATACAATGACGTACATTACAATCCATTATTGATAAAATTATAATTATATGATGAAAAAAAGGAACGAAATTTTCTATTTTTAGATGCTTGAAAATTCAGAAATACAAACTTACCAACGTATACCTTTGAAAAAGTGTTGGTCAAAAGGTACCTAAGACATGACGTCAATTTTGTTTAAATAATATATATCTAATCTAAACATATTTATAAATGTAACTTTTTATGTGTGTGTATGTATGTGTGTGTGTCCATTACCTATAGATTCTGAAACGGCTGAACCGATTTTCTTGAAAATTTACACAGTTGTTCTATAAGTGTCTGTGAGTATTCTTAGCTAGGTTTTGTGTCGAGGTACTCCAGATAAATATTGAAAATCGATAATCGAAAAAATCAGGTTATAGAAGGAGTGGTCTGACTTTAATCAACTTTGATACACTCATAGACAAAGACATAAGAAATGATATTCAGAAGTTTCAAGGTTGCAGTTCTTACAATAGTGCAGAAAATCGATAATATATATATATATATATATATAAAAGGCAAGATGTTTGTGTGTGTGTCTGATTATCTGCCTGTATGTCTGTATTTTTTTCAGCTCTTTTATTTTAGTTTTTGCTTCGGGTTTGGCTCTAAGTAGCTATAATTGTAGTTCTTAGTCTCAGCCATGATACCATTTACTCAGAGGACTTATTTAGCCTCCAAAATTCAGTTTACAACGAAAAAAACTTATTTGATATTGATACCAGGAAATCAAAATTTGACTTACATTCATTCATTTTTCTTTCAGTCTATGGTTTCACTTTAACTGGAAACAACTATTGCTTTTTAGTCTTTTGTGCCAATGTCCAAAGAGTCTGAGCTCCAGGACCATGGATTAGTTTTAAAGCTTTCATTACACCTGAGCAACGCTGGGCTATACTGCTAGTGTATATATATATATATATATATATCCAGGTGAAGAGAACAAACGGTTTTATAATTATGAGTTCTCTGTCATTTACTTTGTTTTTATAAAAGTACTCAATACAACAAATATTGTAGAAAACATTATATATATATATATATATATATATATATATATATATATATATATAATGCATATTAATAAATATATCTTGTTTTCCTAAGTGTTTCATGCATGATGCAGTCTTCATGTGTTTGTGCATGTAACTCTTAATTATGCTACCTGTAAGGAAAAAAATGTATATTTAGTTATATATACTTAATAACACTGTTATATTACATTGAGCACTATTTTATTAACATCAGTTCTCAATGTGGGATACTATATATATATATATATATATATCACAAAAGTAAAGCCCTTTTTTATTTACTCACTTTTACTTAATTGAAGAGAGTAGAGACAGATATTCTAACAGGTTCAAACAAAAAAATGATTCTTGAATTAAAAGCAGTAATTTATTCTACATTTTCTGAAATTAATGTAGAAATATGCAAAATAGTTTATAGAAGTGTTGCAGGTTATTTAAAACCAGAAAATATGTTTATATTATAATATATTTTTGAAATAATGGTCCAGTATTTCTCTCATCCTTTCTCCATCACCCTATGTATCTTGTTCTATTCTTTTGTCACTCTACCCTTCACACTGGTATTCACATCCCTTGCCATTTCTCTGACACCCGCCGTAACCAGTTCATCTTTCTCTTTGCTCTTCACCTGCTTAAACTTTCATCTAATTAACCCATAAGTGGAGAAGAAGAGGTGGATTAACAATTCTGAGCCGTTACCCCATCCATATATCCGAGATAGCAGCACCTGGTATTGTCAAGCAGTCACCCATATAGGTACTGACCAGGCTTGTGCACATGTCTAGTTCTTATTTATAGTACTGCTCAGCAATTTTTCTCACCTGTTTCCATGCATACACTGTCCAATCCCCAGATTGTACTCACTACTACTATTCACCAAATTCACCAGGAAAATATATTTCTGAAAAAGGCCAGAGGGGGTACAATGGGCAAAATGTTGTGCTAACAACAAACATGAGGATGGGAGCATTATAACAAAAAACGGAAAGTGCGACACAGAGATCCGAAGGCGAATTGTCATGGTGAAGGAAGCATTCCAGAAGTTGAGTAAGGTATTAAGAAACAGGACAATTTCACTAGAAACTAGGAAAAGAGTACTCCATGCTGTCCATCCTTCAATATGGCAGTGAATGCTGGACAATATCATCAAAAATGAAGGAAAAACATGAAGCAACTGAAATGTGGTTCTACAGAAGGATGCTGCAAATATCATGGATAGAGCATGTGAGCAATGATGAGGTTTTGGAAATGATGGAAACAAAAAGGAAATTAATACTGAGCATCAGGAAGAGACAGCTGAAGTTCCTGGGACACACGGTGAGGAAGAAGGGCTTGGAGAATCTGATACTAACAGGCCAGAAAAAGAGACACGGGAACACAATGGATAACATATTTGAAGGACCTAATCAGGTGGATGATGGAACAAAGATTGCATGGTGTAACAGGAGAATGCGTGCTCAGAGCCACCAGGGATAGGGAAACGTGGAAGCCATGATCGCCTACATCCTGAAGGGACAGGGCATATAGAAGAAGACAAAATCATCTACCTATGAATTGAATACTGTTGTCATATCTGATCAGGCGCCCCTGTTATTTATCTCAGGGTTCTTGACAGGCTCCAAAGGAGAATCTGTAATGTGATTGGTTCAGAGCTGGCAGCTTGACACCAGCCACTTTCTCACCGATGGGTCGTGGTTTCCCTCTCTCATTTACAAATATTTTCATGTCTTCTACTCTGATGAGCTTAGCTCACTGGTGCCCCCTCGACAAGAATTTATTCTAGCAACCAGACTTGTAACAACATCCTACCCTTTTGCAGTTAAATCAACCAAATGCAGCCACTACTTCTACTCCAACTGCTTCTTTTCTCACTCTTCCTGTCTGTGGAACTCCCTTACCTATACTTGCTTTCCTGACAGTTTCAACTTCCAGCAAGTTAAATGCAATGTCAATTCCCATCTATGATCCACTCGACTCCAGTATTTCTCTCATCCTTTCTCCATCACCCTATGTATCTTGTTCTATTCTTTTGTCACTCTACCCTTCACACTGGTATTCACATCCTTTTCTTGCCGTTTCTCCGACACCCCCCCGTAACCAGTTCATCTTTCTCTTTGCTCTTCACCTGCTTAAACTTTCATCTTTTTTGTATGTAGCCCCCTGCACACCAGTGGCAGTACCACCTTGCTTGAGGTAAAATGATTAGAATAAAATAAAAATAATAATATGCAAAGAATTCTTTCAACAATTTGAAATATGAAAGTAAATGAAAATAATTATCTGTTCTGGCAACATTACATTAAATTAAGAATATTTCATCAAGATAATTTTCTAGAAAAAAATTAAAGTAGAATTCTTTACTTTTGAGTATTCTTAAAAGGAATACACCATTTTAAATGGTGTATACCACTCACCATTTCTTGCTTTTCTCTGATTATTTTTATATTTCTGCCATATTTTACTCAGTAGATTATTTGCTTTTAAAAGATCCAATATCGTAAATTTATCCAATATTGAAGCATAAAAAGTTTGGTAAGAAATGATAAAATTAAAGCCATATAGCATCACCTATCTTTTATTTCCAAGATAAGCTAATGTACTTTGCAGTAATTAGTGGGGGATCAGTTTATTACTGTATAGCCATAGAAAACCGATCCCTCACTTTATAACCAGTAGAAGCTTTAATCATTATTCCAACTATTATATTCAGTCAGTCAGTTACATGATACACGCTTTGGGCGATCATGTCTCGAAAGAGACATGACTGACTGTTTCATATAGGCTAAGAGCAAACTGGGAAAGTAAACATTTTCTTTCAATTTTGGGGGAGAAAAATTAAAGTTTTTTCAGAGAAAAGAACATCAAAATTATAACCAAAACATAGAATTACAGCAGATTCTGATAAAATGCCAACACAGAGACTGCAGATGCTACATAGCATCAACTTTCTCTCTCTTTTTATTCATATTGCTCACTGAACCGTGAGAACCTATCACTGAGCTTAATTCATGTCTGTCATTGTCTAGTTAGATATTAAACTCTTCCCATAGCAATTTGATGTTGTATCTTGGCACATTGTCTGGTAAATCTTGTAAAATTATATCAAGTTTCTTTTTCTATTCAGGTGTATGTCTGTCTGTAACTATAACTTTGGCATGTCCTGCATAAAACTCTTTGATCATGCAATCTTCGACTGACTTCCATCCAGTCAGTGCTTTTAAAGATAATGTTTTAATGTAAACAAGGAGAGTATTTAGGGGAAAACACAGAGTAGTAAGCAGAGAGAAGAAAAATAACACTGCCTTGGACGTCACAGCAACTTTAAGAACAACATGTTTTAATGCAAACAAGGGAGAGTATTTGGGGGAAAACACGGGGTAGTAAACAGAGAGGGGAAAAATAACACTACCTTGGAAGTCACAGCAACTTTAAGAACAAAATGCCCATGGGACCAACTTCACAAGACTTTGTGCCTTCCCAGCTTCTGACTGGTAGTTTTCCCCATTGCTTTTATTAGCTGTAACTGGTTCTTTCTCTTCATGCTCTTCCTGCTTTTTACTCTCGTATGTAGCCCCCTGCGCATCAGTGGTCATACCACCTTGCTTGGGATGAAATGATTAAAAAAAGATGAAAATAACACTGTCATCTCATTTTAACAGATATATTTACCAAAATTCAAAACAAATCTCTTTAAATTCTAAAAAGTAAATTCATTCAATAAAATCACCAACCATGGTTTTTAAATGACTTTTGAATCTCCTGCAAATCTTCTAGGTGGTCTTCATTTATAAGTTGGTGAATCTCGATATAATCATTGCCTTCACTTAATCTTTGGTGTCACAAACTACACCCCTCACAAAATAGTCAAGTGGGTTGCAGTCTGGAGAGTTAGGTGGCCAGATATCAGGGGTGATGGGGTCATAGAAATTGTGACAGATATGACTGTTTGTAATCCTGTTTGTGTGGTATGGTGCAGAGTCCTGTTGCCATATTTATAGTCTTCCAGCAGTCACTTTCTTGACCCAAGGCAGCACTACCTACTCAAGACACAATGTTGAGTCTCCCTATGGATAGATGAATGGAGGCATAACACTACTGTCACTAGTGATTACTCAAACACCATGATGTCAAGAAGATATATCATCCAATTTTTTGACACTCAAACACACTGAAATGTTTATATTGGAGATTCCAACATGAATGTCAAGTGGTACAGACAGAATGCTATTTCCAAATTTCTGTTGGAGTGAATTGCATCATGGTACTCTTTTTCTATACTAGTACTCAACTGACCCTACTATACAGTGCAGTCAACAAATTAACAAAGAAACAACATATATGTGCAAAATGTAATATGGCAACAGTTTACCCATTGCACCCAGCATTACATTGTTCATATATATGTATATATATATATATATATATATGTACTAGGAGTATAGCCTGGCATTGCTCAAGTGTAATGAAAGCCTTAAAACTAATCCATGGTCCTGGAGCTCAGACTCTTTGGACATTGGCACAAAGGACTAAAAAGCAATAGTTGTTTCCAGTTAAAGCAAAACCATAGACTGAAAGAAAAATGAATGGATGTAAGTCAAATTTTGATTTCCTGGTATCGATATCAAATAAGTTTTTTTTGTCGTAAACTGAAAATTGAAGGCTAAATAAGTTCTCTGAGTAAATGGCATCATGCCTGAGACTAAGAACTACAATTGTGCCTACTTAGAGCTAAACCCGAAGCAAAAACTAAAATAAAACGGCTGAAAAAAATACAGACATACGGGCAGATAAACAGACACACACACACAAACATCTTGCCTTTTATATATATATATATATATATGTTTATATATATATAAATAGATATTATCAATTTTCTGCCCTATTGTAAGAACTGCAACCTTGAAACTTCTGAATATCATTTCTTATGTCTTTGTCTATGAGTGTATCAAATTTGATTAAAATCGGACCACTCCTTCTATAACCCGATTATTTTGATTACTGATTTTCGATATTTATTTGAATTACCTGGACACAAAACCTAACTAAGAACACTCACAGATGCTTATAGTACAACTGTGTAAATTTTCAAGAAAATCGGTTCAGCCATTTTGGAGTCTATAGATAACGGACAGACTCACACACAGTTTCATTTATAAATAAGTTTAGATATTTTTTTAAGTATTGGGAAAACACTTCCTCGTGTTCTCTGAATTGCATGAGACCTTTAACAAAAATACAGTGAAATTGAGTAACAGCTGCACTAGTTACTTGAATAAAGCTGTAAAAAGGCAAAATGCTAAGAACTCCGAGGGTAACACACAAAATTAAATAGTGGTGACTCATGTAAATGCAGAGTCAAGGGCAATTGTCTGCTCACTGGCACTTGTAAAAAGGAAGGACTGGTTTGTAATGCTAAGGTGGAGAATTCTTATGGGCAGAAAATGGTTTATATAGTATGTAGAGAAGGCAGTTTCAAACAGAGATAGTCTAATTATAGGTCTTCATTCTGGTTAGAAAGACACAGGAACTGTACCAGACTCACCAGCCATGTGTGAGAGCTGAAGGAAAAGAGCAATAGAAAACGTAACATGAAATGGAGTTTACTCAGGAAGATCTGGCCTTACAGTGTTGGTGACTAAGTTTGTGGGTTGTGCCAGGAGAAAAACTTGCTATTGTCACATACCCTGACCAGAAAAACTTGCTATTGTCACATACCCTGACCAGAAAAACTTGCTATTGTCACATACCCTGACCAGAAAAACTTGCTATTGTCACATACCCTGACCAGAAAAAATTCCTATTGTCACATACCCTGACCAGAAAAAATTCCTATTGTCACATACCCTGACCAGAAAAACTTGCTATTGTCACATACCCTGACCAGAAAAACTTGCTATTGTCACATACCCTGACCAGAAAATTTATTGAACAAAAGGTCTGAGATTATGATGGGGTGTAGGCATGCATGAAAGTATGTTTTGGGACTATACATATCTGGCTGAGGTTGTTAATGTGTATTTTCTTCCCCTTCTGCTGGAGGTCTAGTGGCTGTGAACATAAGGAAATTTCTCTCCTCCTTGATCGGTGTTATTGTGTATACAAGCTACATTTTTTCTAAAAAGACCAGCATGGTCGAAACCTAGGTAGCAAGTGAGTGGTGTGTGTTGTGTTTCTTATATATATATATACACATATATGTGTGTGTGTGTGAAATTTTATCATTTCATCCTGAGGAAGGCAATAATGCCACTAAACCACAATGGGTTACTGTGAGTGAAAGAATATGAAAAGAAATACAAGAACAGGATCCAGAAAAGCAGAAAAAAGGGACTGACATTGCATATAAATTTTTGAGATGGCAGGGAAACAAGAAACTAGAAAGGAATTACACAAATGGTGAAGTGCAAAAAAACAAAACTGTTATTGTAGAAGCTATGGTTATATCTCTCAATTCCAACCATCTAGTAGCACACATAGATTCATGCTTTTGAGATGCGAAAACGGGAAATTCATTAAAGCAGTTCCCAAGATTATTTTTATAGAAAACACAGAAGAAATTCATGTCACATTGGTGGTAAAATGATGCCAAGTCAGGACCCATAACATTACAGCCTCTTTGAATTTTGTCAAGTGCTGTAGAGTTGTTGTGGCAAAACTTCATTGCAAAGTTGTAGTGACTGGTTTGACTGAAAGTAAGACATGGAACAGAGAACGTAGGTTCAAAACAGCGTGTTAGAATAACAAGAATATATGTGCAAAGTAAGCGTTAATAAAAAATAAATAGAAATAAGTAAGTCTGAACAGTAAATTTACACTGCTTATTGTCTGAATCACAGCTGGCTTTAACTGCATACTAGCTACTCTTTAACTGCTCTCCTTAACTGTCCCTTCAGGTAATTATATGGTAAGAAGAAGAGTCCATTCCTCATAGGAGGGCACCATAACATTAAGAATCTCAAGATAAATAGCATGATTACCAGATCATGTTGGTAGCAATATTCAATACATGGATGAATGTTAGATTTATAAATATGTAAGATGGATATAATACTGAAAATATCAACTTTTAGCGATTTTCCATACATGTGAAGGTCTTGACATTCATATAGGTTGATGCAAGCCTTGTGAGTGAAAATAAGTTGACAAATCTGTTTGGATGTCACCAATCAAAGAAATTTCTTTGGACTTTAACTAAGATAGAACTTAGTTAACTCACCACATTTTTTTTTTTTCCCAAATTGGAGTAGATAGTACCTACTATTGCCTGGTTTCACACTCCACCCCCTTCTATTGAACAGGAGTAGAGGTAATCACCTTGTTTCTTGTTTAGGAAAGGTTTTCCCGGTCCTTCTACCTCATCCTTCGGTCTTAGTGTTAGTTCAGTTGAAAGCTCTTTGCTGTTAGTGAGTGTGGTGGCAATGTCTCTCCATTCTGAGGGTACCGGGTTGGCAGTTTCCTGGTTGCTGCTTCTGACTGGTAATTAGGAGCCTGAACTCTTGCGTAGCGTCTTGAGAGGCTGCTCTGATCAACAGTTGAATAATACTGGGGTTCCTGTAGTGCCATATCGCGCATGGACAGGCGTCTCTTCATGAACCTCCGGTGGGCAACCCCGAGGCCACATTATGTTGCAGGCTGCATCAGTCTCCATTCCTCACATGCTGCAAATAGTAACCAACTGATTCTACTCTAGTCCTCTCTTCTCAACCAAAACACCATGAAAAAAAACAAATAAAATACCAAAATCAAACCAGCTACTCGGAAAACGCCCAAACCTGTCTGTGTCTCTTTCACTAACATACGCGGTATCCACACTAACTTTTATAGCGTAGAATCATTCCTCTAAACTGACTCATCTGATATTTTAGCCCTATGTGAAACTAACCTTGATCCGTCTATCCCTTCCTTTGAGTTCTATGTTACTGCTTACCTTCCCCTCTTCAGGAAGGACTCCAACGTCCATAAGCATGGGCTTGGTGTATATGTCAGTGAACACCTCCCCTAGCTAGAGTAACATCTCTTGAATCCCTAGACCAGTCTTTCATGTGCTTCTAAGCTCTGTTAGCTATCTCTTTTTCCTCTACCGCTCCTCCTCCTCCTCCTCTGATTGTTCGGTACTTGACAGCATCTCTGACAATATTGACAAGGGCATTTCTTCTCACCCATCTGCCCATATTTTCATGTTTGGCGAATTTAACACCCTGCTCTGATGAACTTAAATCACTGGTGCCCCCTAGATGTGAATTTGCATGAGATACTAGATTAGCAACTAGGTCCCACCCTTTTACAGTGAAACCAATAAAATGTAACTGCAATTTCTACTTCAACCGCTTCTTTCCTCGCACTTCCCGTCTGTGGAATTCCCTACCACATGCTTGCTTTCCCGACGGCTACAACCTCCAGGAGTTTAAATGTAGACACCTCCTAACATACTAACTCACACCCACTCTCTCCAACTCTCTCCCTATGTACATCCTAAGTCGTCTATCACCCTCCTTCTGACATTTTCTCCCATTGATTATGTGAGAGTTGGAGAAACACAGACGTGTCTGAGAAAGCATCAGCAACAGACATTAACTAATCACGTTGGTAGATGCCCTAGTCTTCAAAGCTTAATGGATGCTTATTTGCTTATAAATAAGTTTTAATAACAGACTGTTATGCATGCATTTTGTTCTTTTTGGGGTTTTTTTTTAAAGATCATTTTCTCCTAAGCAACGTGATAAAGCCACTAAGATATTAGAGGTTACTAAGTGTTAAGAAAACTGAGAAAACATTACTGAGGAGAATAGACAACAAAAATAACTAATCGGAATTTGTCTTGCAAACATTTTTATTAATAAGTTAATTTATAAGTAAGCAGGTACAAATAGGATGTGTCTTGTGGTGCAGTGGATATCAGCTCGGAACGATAAATTGGAGAGCCAAGTTCGAATTCCAGTTGAATTCATTGCATTCACTTACGCACAAATATCCTTAGGAAAGGTATTAATCCATCTCTTCCTTCTAGTTATGGTTTAAATAACAAGACAGATTGGGTTCTATAGCCTTGGCTGGCAACCAGTCTACCACAGGCAATCTACTGCGGGATAATCTTCTGCCCAGTCAGTCATGTTTCTTTCAAGACATGATTGCCCAAGTGTGTTTCATGTATGGCACTTAACTGACTGACTGGATACAAATAAAAAAAATTGAGAGTGGAAATTTCACTTTTTTCACTTAAGCAAATTTCAAACACTTTTATCTTCTCTTCCTTCTTTATTTTTCTTCCATTTTCTCACTGAAACCAAGTAGTGTCTCTGATATATCAGTTCAATGTTTTCATGTCGTCAGAACAGAATAGACCATGAATTATGAGGTATTGGCAGAACTTAACAGTTGTGCAAACTAAGGAACTAATGAAGAGAGGGACAAGCAAAGTTATAATAGAAATACAATTAAAAGAGACAGAAGATGACAACTGATATTGCATTTAAAGTTTTGGAATTTATTATTGACAGAAAATGAGAAATAAGTTTCTGTAGGTGAAAAGTGTGATAGAAGAATCTATAAGAATAGATATTATGGTTGTATTTAGCAATTTCAACAGTAAAATGATGAGGCCTAACAGCCAACTGAGTATTGCACTTAAATTCAGGAAAATGAGGAAGCAAAAATGAAAGCTTATAAAAACAATTGCCACAAAAATATTTATAGAAAAGACTGAGGCAAAAAATTTTACAGTGGTCTCAAAGTGGTTGAAGCCATGATGCCAGGTAAGTACTGATAACATTACAAATTCATCTTTGAACTTTTATGAGAATCTCGAGAATAATAAATCAGAGCTCCAGACCAGATATAGCAGAAATATTTAATGCACAAACAATAGAATTATAAGGGTGCAAGGTAGATTATGGTCAGAAAAATTCTCCAGCACTACGATGAACAAATCTTTAATAGTGTTGTGGAGGAGTTTTCACACTGAAGGTTATAATCAGGCTATGTCGGTTGCTAATCAACTTAATGCACCCAAAATGTTAGGAACTTGGTAATCTTCCACTGAAAGCTGACTCCTTAGTATTTGGCTAACTGCTGACTAATATCAACTGCGTAGTAGTTCTACTGAACTCCAATAGAACTCTAAAGAACTTCTATGAACTTCTCAAGAACTTCTCCTGTTAACTCTTATTAATTTAGGAAGGAGAGTCCATTATCTGAGGAAGAGGTGTGTTTCACCATAACAGAGGGAGAGTCCATTATCTGAGGAATAGGTGTGTTTTACCATAACAGAAGGAGTGTCCATTATCTGAGGAATAGGTGTGTTTCACCATAAGAGAGGGTACTTCTTATATCACATGCAAATAAACAATGTGTCATCCTTTTCTTTTGTGGATATAAATGAGATATATCTGAAAATAGTTGACAACTCAAAGAAATATTCCAAAAATGATATGTACTGTTTGAGCATTTATCAATAAATTTCATTATCAAGTAATCAATATTTGATCAATGCCAACCAATTCATGAATAGTTTTATTTGCATTAGAAGCAATTTCAAACTAGGAATCTACTATATAGGTAATTAGTTAAATGATTTGTGAAAGATTAGATCTGGAAGAACTTTGCTAACAACAAATGTTTTGTCAGGATAAGAAAAGAATGAATGAAAAATAATAAATTCTTCACAAGATGTGATTGATAGACTGACTCAAATAATGTTGGTAAATCATTCAATTGAATCTGAAAGCATTTCAGTCTGGAAATATTTTCTTTCTCAGAAGATGGATGGAGATAGTATTGCCAAAACAATAAATGTAATGAAAAAGTTTTGCTAATTCACTTTGAAAAATCATGAAAATCATTTTCTAAGAATTGTTCTAAAAGAATTTGTTAACAAATTAGTTATTACTCCTATTTCAAATAAACGTACCACACTTGTTCAAATTAATCGACTATTGTAGATAAATGTATATATGCAGGATGTCCATAAAGTCCGTGTGCACTTTAAAAAACTAACTTTATTTGTATTTGTGACAGAAATAATCTGTAAAAAATGTTATTTTTTTAAATCGTGTCACCCCAAGCAAGGCATTCAACTGCCACTATAGCACAGGGGGTTACATAGAGGGATTGGGTATAGGAAATGTCAGAAGGAAGGTGATAGATGACTTAGGATGTACATAGGGAGAGAGTTGGAGAGAGTGGGTGTGAGTTAGTGTGTTAGGAGGTGTCTATTGACCTTACATTTAAACTCCTGGAGGTTGCAGCCGTCGGGGAAGCAAGCATGTGGTAGGGAATTCCACAGGCGGGAAGTGTAAGGAAAGAAGCTGTTGGAGTAGAAATTGCAGTTACATTTTATCGGTTTCACTGTAAAAGGGTGGGATCTAGTTGCCAATCTAGTATCTCGTGCAAATTCACATCTAGGGGCCACCAGTGATTTAAGTTCGCCAGAGCAGAAACCATGAAAGTATTTATCGAAGAGGCACAGGGAAGCCACGTCATGCCAGTGAGAGAATGACTGCAGGTGGTCAGCCAAGTCAGCATCAATCACATTACAGATTCTTCACTGTATTTTGTCAAGAACTCCGAGGAGGATAGCAGGGGCACCCGACCAGATGTGGCAGCAGTACTCAATACACGGTCGGATGGTGGATTTATATAATTGCAGGATAAATTCAGGTGGAAAGAATTTCCGGGCCCTGCACAGAGAGCCGACTTTCATAGATGCAGATTTAGCAATGGTTTCGACGTAGTGATTCCACTTGAGGTCCGCTGAGAGTGTCAGTTCAAGCAGGCATAGTGATTTACTCTCTGGGAGGCAAGCCTGTTCCATGCTAAAGGAAGGGAGGTGCATTTGTCTGTGGTGGTTTTTTTTTGCACTTTGCTCTGCATGTTTGTTTCTAATTCAGGAATTTCCTAACAGATGGATCGAAAAGAGTGGACCATTTTATTGGCCTTCACGTTTACCAGATTTAACTCCATTAAATAATTTTTCACGTGAAAACAATTGTGTACGCAACCAAACTTAGTTCATTAGAAGATTTGAAAGCTAAAATAACTAATGTGATTTCAGGCATGACTGTAAATCAGTTGGCAAATGTTCTCCATGAACTGCAAAGTCGTATTACCCTTTGTATTGCTCATGATAAAGGACATGTGGAAACTTAATTAAAATTTCAATAATACCTTAAAAAATATAGTTTACTTCTTTCTAATCCTTTTTACAAATTATTTCAAATAAAGTTATAAATTTTTTAAAGTGCACCTAAACTTTATGGACACTCTGTATAGTGTTAAATTGTAATGATGCTTTGAACCCAAATAGCCGTTTTTCATGTGTGTTGCGGTGAAGTGGATACTGGCACAGAATGAGAAATTGGAGGGCAGAGTTCAAATTCCAGTTGAATTCATTGCATTCACTTATGTGCAAATATTCTTAGGAAAGGCATTAATCACTTCTCCTTACAGTTATGGGTTAAATATTAGGTTGTCCTAAAAGTTCGTAAATACTTACAAAATGGGTCTATCTGGTCCAGCACAATCGAGACAAGTGATGGGTTCAGAAAGGGCAAGAGACACTGTTGGTTCCAAAGCAAGATCGATTCGGCAAGAAAGTCATGTTGTGCGTTTGGTGGAACTTTGAAGGAATCGAGCATTTTGAGTTGATTCCAAATGGTCGTGCTATCAGTGCCAAACTTTACTGTCAGCAACTTGAGCGGGTCTATGAAAAGTTGAAGCAAAAATACCTGGTTCTGATCAACCAAAAGCCCGCTTTGATGCAACAGGACAATGCCAAGCCACACACTGCCAGGAAGACCAAAGACAAGTTTGAAGAGCTGGACAGCATTGAGGTTCTGCCACATCCAGCCTACACACCATCAGATTACAGCCTTTTCTGCTCAATGCACCACTTTCTGAATGGCCGCTGATTCAACTCGTTTGATGAAGTCGAGGAAGCATGTCAAGAATTCTTTGATTCGAAGCCGGCTGAATGGTACTTTAACCAGATCTAAAAGCTTGCAGATTGATGGTAGAAAGTCTTGGAAAATGATGGTCTTTATTTTGAGCAATAATTTTTGTTGTTTTTGTGAGTAAAATTTCAATTTTTTGCAAGTGTTTACGAACCTTTGTGACAACCTAATAGCAGGACAGATTGAGTGATATAGAACTGAAGAGTGAAAACATCAAAATAATACCTTCAGAAAACTACGAAGTCAACATAAATGACAAATTTCCCCACCTTAATCCCGTATATATATATATATATATATATATATACACACACACACACACACACGCCAAGTGTATCAGAAAGGTCCTCACACCAAAACAAGAACAAAACTCTACATGAACATATCCTTCATTTTTAAGTGAAGTTTCAAGTTTACAGCAGATTCTATTAAATGTGGAATCTAAGATTCTATCCAAAACTGCATTTACAAACTTAGTGTGAGGTAGATTCCTGACATCAAAACAAGGTAAAATATCTCTATAATCATATGTCCGAAAAAGGCCATTGTTGTACCTCAACCTAGCAACTCATAAAAAAACGTCCAAAATGTTTTCTCCTTGCTTCTACACATGCAAGCAGATCATTGACTGGTGGGCCTTTTCAAATACTCCCACATGGTGTCAAATGGTTTCACAGGCTCCCATGACTTGTTGATGAAGCATCTTTGCATTATTAATGTCTGCACTGTGAACAATGTGACTGAAATGTGCTGAAACCCCATCATGCATGAACCAATGGGGAGAGGATGATCATCTTCTGTCTCATAATTAAACTTAGCTACCATAAGTCATTGTGCCATACGTGATATATGCTTGGGCAATCATCTCTCAAAAGTAATGTGACTGACGAGGTAGATGATTTTCTCACAGTAGGTTGCCATTACTTTATGCGATAGACTGGTTGCTAACCAAGACTATGGAACTCAATCTGTCTGGTTATTAAATTCTTTTATTCAGATCAGTCAGTTAAATGTCATATGTGACACACACTTGGGTGATCATGTCTTAAAAGAGACATGACTGATTGGGCAGAGGATTTTCCGAAAGCAGTTTGCCATTACGTTATGTGGTAGACAGGTTGCCAGTCAAGGATATAGAATATAATCTGTCCAATTTTTTGACCCATAGTTGAAGGGAGAAGTGGTGGATAATATCTTTCCCAAGGGTATTTGTGCATAAGAGAATGAAACAAATTCGAGTGAAATTTGAACTGAGCTCTCCGATTCCTTGTTCAAAGCCAATATCTATTGCACCAGAATCTACATTCAACACAACCCTCACAAAAAAACATTTCTTCTTAACCCATTTTATGACAGTGGCTGAGGAGTTATAAGATAATCCTATAAGATAATGTGACCCTATATATATGTGTGCGTGTGTGTGTGTGTTAGGAGAGAAAATGTGTGACAAAATAGTAAAAAGAAATGAATGTGCTCCATTATTTATGGATGATGGAAATTTCTAATGGGCTTGGTTCAAATGAAATAAAAAATGTCCTAATTCACCTCCAAAAATTAACATTTCTTTGTAAGGCTAACAAATTTATTTTATAACATACACAATTCAGTAAAAGGTGCTTTGTACATAGAGGCAATAAATAGGGATCAAAATCCGTTTTCATATGATGATCACCAAAGCCAAATCAGATTTTAATGTTTGCAGTTTCTGCTTTCCATGACACATTTCTCTTGTTTTGCATTGAAGAGATATCATTGTAAATGAAATCAGTCAGCCTTTAGCTAGCTGAGTGCTGTCTATTTCATTGAAACATATGAATTCTCATCTGAAGCTTGATTCTTAAAAATACAAGGATTGATGATTTAAGTTAGTAAATCTTGAATTTATCTCTTACTAGCAGTATAGCCTGGCGTTGCTCAGGTGTAATGAAAGCTTTAAAACTAATCCATGGTCCTGGAGCTCAGACTCTTTGGATGTTGGCACAAAAGACTAAAAAGCAATAGTTGTTTCCAGTTAAAGCAAAACCGTAAACTGAAAGAAAAATGAATGGATGTAAGTCAAATTATGATTTCCTGGTATCGATATCAAATAAGTTTTTTTCGTCGTAAACTGAATTTTGAAGGCTAAATAAGTCCTCTGAGTAAATGGTATCATGGTTGAGACTAAGAACTACAATTATACCTACTTAGAGCCAAACCCGAAGCAAAAACTAAAATAAAAGGGCTGAAAGGAATATGGACATACAGGCAGATAAACAGACACACACACACAAACATCTTGCCTTTTATATATGTATATATTATTGATTTTCTGCACTATTATAAGAACTGCAACCTTGAAACTTCTGAATATCGTTTCTTATGACTTTGTCTATGAGTATATCAAATTTGATTAAAGTCGGACCACTCCTTCTATAACCTGATTTTTTCGATTATCAATTTTTGATATTTATTGAGAGTACCTCGACACAAAACCTAGCTAAGAACCCTCGCAGACGCTTGTGTCAATTTTCAAGAAAATCGGTTCAGCCGTCTCGGAGTCTATAGGTAATGGACACACACACAGACAAAGTTCCGTTTATAAATATGTTTAGATTTAGATCAGATTTCTTTAAGTATGTTTGTTTTAGATCCATTTTTTTTTTTAATTTTACATTGAAGAAATATCGTTGTAAATGAAGTCAGTCAGCCTTTAGCTAGCTGAGAGCTCTCTGTTTCATTGAAACATATCAATGCTCACCTTAAGCTTACTTGATTCTTAAAAATACAAGGACTGATGATTTAAGTAAGTAAATCTTGAATTTATCTCTTAATCTCTTACTTCTTTTAGTATGTTTGTTTTAGACTCGTTCTATTTTTAAAATCAAAAACTGGAGGACTAAACATTCAAAAGTCACTTAGTTTTGTTGATGTTTTTTGTTTTGTTTTGGTAACTAACATTTTCATTTGCTTATTTCCTAGATTATACTTGTAATGTTGGTGTAAGTAAATATCGGCACAAATGAGGATGCCAGAAATTTTAATTTCTTTTAAAAAACCCAACCAATTTCATTCAGATTTTTTTCTTTCCATCATGTTCGTTATTAAATGTCAGACACAGTGATAATAGATGTTCTACTGGGATTAGTGAAAGGTTGTTAGAACCAAAGTGCAAATTTACTCTGAATGACATTAGATGTATATTGATCTGAAAAGCTTACAAAGAATAACGAATTAAACACTTTATTTAATCTATGGGGTTAGGTTGTTTTAGTTACACTGCTCATGTCTAACGATATTGCCTATTTCTTTATTTTTAGTCATCTTCTACTATGGGCTGTGCCCTTTCAGGACGTAAGCGATCATCGTCCTCCACATCTTCCTATCCCTTGTCACTATTAATATCCCTTCTCCTGTTATCCCACTAAATCTCAGCTCCACCATCTGCTCAAGTCGATCAAGTATTCCTCTCTATCCATCCTGTGTGTATTAGGTTCTCCAAGCCCTCCTTCTTCATTACATGTACAAAAACTTCAGCTGTCTTTTCCTGAATTTAAGTGTCAGCTTCCTTCTTGTGTCCATTCTCTCCAAAATCTTGTTGTTGCTTGTGTGTCCTGTCTTTGATATCCTCAGCATCCTTCTGTAGAATCACATTTTGGTTGCTTCGAGTCTTTCCTTCATCTTTGATGATATTGTCCAGCATTCACTACCATATTAATGAACAGACATCACAACAATCCAGTACTCTTTGTTTCCAGTGAAATTTTTCTGTCTATTAATGCTCTAATCAGCTTCTGGAATGCATCTTCCATTGAATTCAAGCATACCCTGCCTAGCTCAGGGATTGAACTCACAATTATTATGTCACCAATTTAATCCACATAGGCCCTTGCTTAATAGTTAAAAGTATTGGTTTGTGAATTTGGTTGTGATAACAACAGCAAAAATGAAGACAATTTTTTTTTTCTTTTAATCATTTCACCCCAAGCAAGGTATTCCACTGCCACTATTGCGCATGGGGTTATATAGGGGAAGGTAAAGAGAAAGAGTGGTTAGATATAGGAAATGTCAGAAGGAGGAGGGTGATAGATGGGTAAGGATACCAAGGATGAGGGTTGGGTAGGTGGGAAGAGTGTCTGAAAGAATGGGAGCGAGTTAGTGTGTTAGGAGGTGTCTATTGACCTTACATTTAAACTCCTGGAGATTGTAGCTGTTAAGGAAGCAATCATGTGGAAGGGAATTCCACAGTCGGGAAGTGCAAGAAAACAAACTGTTGGAGTAGAATTTGTGGTTACATTTTATCGGTTTCATTGTAAAAGGGTGGGACCTAGTTGCTAATCTAGTATCTTGTGAAAATTTGTACCTAGTGGGCAGCAGTGATCTAAGTTCATCAAAGCAGAAACCATGAAAGTATTTATAGAAGAGACAGAGGGAAGTCACGTCACGCCGGTGAGAGAGTGACTGCAGCCGGTCTGCCAAGTCGGTATCGATCACATGACAGACTCTCCATTGATGAGAATAGCAGGGGCACCCGACCAGATGTATTCAATGCACAGGCGGATGATAGATTTATATATGTGCAGGATAGATTCAGACGAAAATCTTCCAGGCCCTGCACAGAGAATCAACTTTCATAGCAGCGGATTTAGCAATGGATTTGATATAGTCATTCCACTTGAGGTCCACTGAAAGTGTGAGACCAAGGAGGCGTAGTGTTTTACTCTCTGTGAGGCAAGCCTGGTTCATGCTAATGGGAGGCAGGTGCAATTGTCTATGATGGTTAATTGAAAGCAGCTTTGTTTTAGAAGCATTAAAATTTACGAGCCATTTCTTACCCCAGTCCACTATGGATTGGAGGTCCTTTTCAAACTCGGCTGCAAGGTTAGCTTTGTCGCCCACACCAGATTTTTGATCAAGGCGAGAGTAAAATGGTTTGAATATCAATAAAATAAATAATGATAATATTTCATTCCAGACAGAAATCATTTATTCTTTGGAAAATTAAATTTTATGCTTGTTTTGATGTTCAACTTGTACCTCAATAAATATTTAAAAATTGACTGATAAAAATGAATTTATGTTAAAATACCAAAAAAGGCTGTAAATCTAAATTAAATATAGAGTTTTGAAATTGCACACAGCAATTTTAGAAGATATATTGTTTAATTAAATTGAGTTGTAAAAAAATTGATGTATGTGTTGATGCAGTGCATATCAATTAGAAATGAGAAATTGGAGAGCCGAGTTTGAATTCTAATTGAATTCATTGCATTTATATCAGTAGCAAGATGTTTTTTGAATTGGCATTGTGTGACATCACATAGCAATCCAGCACTCTCCTCCTTGTTTCTAGTGAAATTGTCCTGTTTCTTAATACTTAACTTCTGGAATGTTTCTTTTGCCATGCCAATTCGCCTTCGGATCTCAGTGTCGCATTTTCTGTCTTCTGTTAGAACACTTCCTAGGTATTTAAATTTCTATACCTGCTTGATTTTAGAGTCTCTCACCTGTAATTGACATTTTGGGCTACCTTTTTTGATGATGGACATGCATTCGGCTTTCTTGCAAATCACCTCTCCTAATTAAATAATCCTCATTTTGTTTCAGGCCCTGTAAACTGAAGCTAGAGAAAGATGGTTAATGTTTATTGATTCGGCATTGTGTGAAACTTAATCGAACTCCCTACAACTTAAGATTTTTTGTTATCATCAGAAGGTTATCAGCAGCAGGTTAGAATGTGTGGATTTGTGTGAATGTGCAGAAGAATAAAAAATATACATAAATTTATTGATAGAAATGGATAACATGCATTGTAGAAGTTAATGTTCAATAAGAAAGTTAAGGGTATCAAGAATTCATAGTAGTATGTGTGAATGTATGTTATCGTTGAGTAGGAATGTTGAGAAAAGAGAAGAAGAAGTAAAAGGAAAGAGCACACAAGAAAAAAGGAGACGAGAATGACCGTCCGGGTAGACTTGAAATTTCTCCCTTGTTACATTTTAACTTGTCATCTCTGCTGCTTCCACGTGACTGTCTGGCTGACCTTCCTTTCACCTTTTATAACCATTTAGTTTTTTCGCACTGGATCCCCAACTCTTCTCAGCTTTGCAAATCGCTTCCATTAGTCAAAAAGTTAATTTAACATCTACACGCAAAATGGATAACATGTACTGTCGAAGTTAATGTTCAATGAGAAAGTCAAGTGTATCAATAGTTCATAGTAGTATGTACCTATGTATGTTATCACTTAGTAAGATTGTTGAGAATGGAGAAGAAGCAAAAGGAATCAGCACATGAGAAAGAAGGAAAAAGAGAACGAATTATGTCTGGGTCAACTTGAAGTTTCTCTCGTTACATTTTTTACCACTGCTCGAATGACTCTCTGGCTTACCTTCCTTTCGTCTTTTATAACCATTTAGTCTTTTCACACTGGATTGCCAAGTCTTGCAAATCACTTCCATTGGACAGAAAATAAATTTAACATCTAATCTGGTTTCAAATTTTCTTTAAGCACGTGGTCAAACCTTTATATCTTCGGCAAAACCAAGATTTCACATGTCAATTTTTGTAAAATAAAGAAGAAAGTTCCTTTTAATTCTTAATGTCCTATCCACCAAAAACCCTGCATAATAGTGACTTTACTTGGGGTGAAAGTGGGGAGATGATTAATATTTATTAAACTGGCTTTGAGTGAAACATAACCAAACTTCCTACAACTTACAAGTTTTATCCAGAATTATCAGAAGGTTATCAGCAGGAAGATTTGTGGAACAGTAAAAGTATACTTTTTGTAAGTTTAAATAGACATTTTTTATGAATTGGAAGAAGTTAATGTTCATTAAGAAACAGTAGTAGGTAGTTAAGGGTATCAAGAGTTTGTAGTAGTAACTTGTGTGGATGTAGGCAATAATGTATGTATAGATGAGTGTTATATTTGGATAGGAATGTCTTTGAAGTATTTGCTCAGTCTTAAAGAGTTACATTTGGTTATCAAGTACAAAAAAAGTAGACGAGTGAACGATGAAGAGGAAGGAGGTGAGAGAGAAAGAGAGAGGTAATAATAATAATGATTGCTTGATGTTTGTCAAGGCTACGTGTTAATTGCACTTGTATTCTTCTCTCTAGCAACAGTTGAATTTGCTCCGTTTTTTATTTTGTTTGTGGGGCTCTGAAAGGTAATTTGAGAATTCACTCCCAGATGTGATTCTGGCCTTTCCATTGAATGACAAACAAACTGTGTCGGCTTGCAAAAAGGGTTCGTAAAATAATTTGTTTCTGATAATTGAAGATTATTCGAATTTTGTTTTTAGATGCTTCCTAGTTTTCTATTGATCAAAAATCATTTCACATCAAGGTGTGAAATTTCACGAGTTTTGTGTGTGTTAAGCAAAGTTTGTAATTTGAGATTTTTTAATTTTGAACAAAATCAGTGAGTCAATGCTTAGCATTTGAATTTTTAAATCTAGAACTTGTTTTTTTCACTACACATTCACTTATGCACAAATACCCTTCAAAAAAGTATTACTCCATCTCTTCTCCCTCCAGCTATAGGTTAAATAACAAGACAAATTGAGTGCTATAGTCTTGGTTGGCAACCTGTCTACCACAGAAAGTAATGGCAACCTACTGCAGGAAAATCTTCTGCCCAGTCAGTCTTGTCTCTTTCAAGACATGATCACTTATGGCATTAAACTGACTGTATTAACCTCCTAATTTTATAAAAATCATGAATTTTAGTCTTTACAAAATTACCCAACTAACACTTTCATGCTAAAATAAAATTTTCAGTGTTTTAAAATTTCCCCTGCTTTGTACTTTTTAGCTAAAAAATGAACTTGAATTCAAGGATCTCAATGATTTTAAACAGAAACATTTCCGGACATAAAAAATTGATTACGTTGTACTGTTCTTTGTCAAGAAAGACAGTATCTAGAACCGTGACCAAATACCATTTGAATCCAAGTCAAATGGATCCTGTTTGTAACATTAAAATTATTGATTTATCTTAAAATAGTATCATTTAAAGTATTTTAACCTGCAGAATTCATTTCAGTTAATAAAAATTTTATATTTCTTGAGAAATGCAAGGTGGTATGAAGTAAAGTACAATACGTTTCACTTGCTGCGCAATAAATTGCTTTACTGAAGCTGCCCAATATCAGTTTCTTAATATCGCTATCATTGTTGTCTCTCTGTGGTACCATAATTTTACTTGTGGTTAAGCCTTGTTAAATTTTTATGACTTTTATCAACTATTAGCTCAGTTTTATAAAGCGAAATTACTCTTTAACTTCCTTTGTGTATTTGATAAGCTGTAGTCGTGCAAATTGTTCAGACTAACTGGTTAAATTATAAAGGTAAATGAGGAGTAAGGCCGAAAAACACATTAGAAACAAGTTTATAGGCCAGAGAAATCAACAGGAAAGATAAACACAAGTGTCAAGTATAAACCAATGAGAAATTATTGCTTTTGGCAAGATTAAGGGTATTGTAACATTGGATATGATACTGTACAGTAATACTAATCCACATGATACTGTGCAGTAATACTAATCCACATGATACTGTGCAGTAATACTAATCCACATGATACTGTACAGTAATACTAATCCACATGATACTGTACAGTAATACTAATCCACATGATACTGTGCAGTAATACTAATCCACATGATACTGTGCAGTAATACTAATCCACATGATACTGTGCAGTAATACTAATCCACATGATACTGTACAGTAATACTAATCCATATGAGAATTAAAGTGCTGTAAATGTTAATTAACTGTTCAGCTTGTCTCAGATTAAAAGCTGCTGTTTTGTCTTTCATGACACTTAAGAGAAGATTCTCAGAGTACCTCTTGAAAGCATACCAAAGCTTTAAGCTCACACTTTTCTTGAGACATTAGAAGGTTAGCACTTTAAGTTTGCAGTTCTTTATAGATGAATACCTGGAGCTATTAAAGTTGCCTGGCTTTTGCTGCGCACAAAAATTCCTGTAAGCACTAGAAATGTCTATTTCAATTTAATGTTAAAAATAGCTGGTGAAAATTTATGAATTTATGAATGTTGTCACATTAACTAATCTCAGATAGATTCAGGAGTACTGGAATGGCAAATGCGAGATTTGCTTAAGATACCGGGTTTAAGTACAGAAATTAACCCATTTTAACCCAGTGTCCTCATTTGAGAACAGCATAAAAAACTGTAAAAAAATAATAGATATAAATCATTATATAAAACCATTTTTATATTAAGGTAGTGTAGATATATTGATTCATCAATTTATGACATAAACTGCTCAAACACATGAAACATTCACAGCAAATATGACAAAAATACACTTCTATAAACCTACTTAGATGCTTGCCAATAATTTCTTGTATTTTGAACTCCATATGCTGCTGCTGAAAGGCTTGTATGAATAAGAGTTTATTAATATCATGTTTGTCTTATTTTTTAAAACAAAATTACATTTATAGGATATATACCAACATAAAATTTGCTGTCCTCAAATGAGGACACTGGGTTAATGCATAGGCAAAGCACATTGAAAACATGCTCTATGTCACTTGGAGAAAAACAAGCCCCAAATATAACACATTTGATACTGGTAATATGATGTAATGTCAAGGCATTGTCCTGAACATGCTCTGCACTGTCTGGGAAAAGCAAGCTTTTTTATTGAAATAAAGTGTTCTTAAATGTTTCAGTGTGTTTGTAATCCTATTTTTTTGCTACGGTATTTGAAATCAGGTCAAAAATAAAAAATTAAAAACTTGGGTTAAAATGGGTTCATGATGAATAACTTCTCTATTCCTACAAAAAAAGTATTAGACCAAATATTATTGAAATTTGTGTCAAAATATAAAAAAACATAAATGCAGAAAATAACAGGATGTGTCAAAAAATACATTTTTGTAACATCAGTAACAGAAGAAAAAACAATTTCAGGAAAGAAGTAAATATATTATCATTATTGTTATTTTTGACTATAATGAACACCTCCTATTATTATGAGATGTTTACTCATGCAACCAGACTGGTAACTGGGTCTCACCTATTCACAGTTAGATCAACTAAATGCAAACAACAATTCTACTCCTGCAGCTTCTTTTCTCACACGTCCTGTCTGTGGAACTCGCTTCCATATTCTTGCTTTCTTGATGGCTACAGCCTCCAGGGATTTAAATGCAATGTCAATACTCATCTCTTAACCACTTGACACCAGTTCTTTCTAAACTATCCTGTATATCCTTTCCTTTCTCTCCACCTCTGCAACTGTCATCATACCTGTATTCCCATCCTTAACATGTTCGTCTTTCTCTTTATTCTCCTCCTATTTAATTTAGCCTCCTGAACATCAGTGGCATTACCCCCTTGTTTAGGGTGATATGATTAAAAAAAAAAACACCGGGAGAATATGCCTCTCAAAGTGGAGTTGAGTTGGTTTGAGTTACCCCTAGTCTAATACTTAGCTGTCAGACTGACGTGTAACGCTCTCGTATTTAATATATATGTTTCACAAATTCCCAAGTTCGAGTTTTCTTCTGGATGTATTCTGGGTCCACAGAAATTATAAAAAACTTCATTTTCTTTATTTATTTCATCAAGTTCTGGACATTTGAACATCCAAACATACCCCAAGAAACTATAATATTAACAAGTTGCAGTTGTCTTGTATATATACACTAGCAGTATAGCCCGGCATTGCTCAGGTGTAATGAAAGCCTTAAAACTAATCCATGGTCCTGGAGCTCAGACTCTTTGGACATTGGCACGAAAGACTAAAAAGCAATAGTTGTTTCCAGTTAAAGCAAAACCGTAGACTGAAAGAAAAATGAATGGATGTAAGTCAAATTTTGATTTCCTGGTATCGATATCAAATAAGTTTTTTTCATCGTAAACTGAATTTCGAAGGCTAAATAAGTCCTCTGAGTAAATGGTATCATGGCTGAGACTAAGAACTACAATTATACCTACTTAGAGCCAAACCTGAAGCAAAAACTAAAATAAAACGGCTGAAAAAAATACAGATATACAGGCAGATAAACAGACACACACACAAACATCTTGCCTTATATATATCTATATATTATCGATTTTCTGCACAATTGTAAGAACTGCAACCTTGAAACTTCTGAATATTGTTTCTTATGTCTTTGTCTATTAGTGTATCAAATTTGATTAAAATCGGACCATTCCTTCTATAACCTAGTTTTTTATATTATTGTTATGTCACCAAGTATAAATGAATAACTCAACAACAGAATCAGAATATAAGTTGTATTCCGCGGAAAGATGGTTAGTATGTACAGAAGTGATTAGTAATATTTACAATAGAAAAGATACAATAGTCCAATCCATTGTAAGACGTGTGTATATGTGATTACTTCCAGTACGCCACCAGAAGTGTGACTAACTCTTCACTGACTCACACTGGCTCTTCAGTAACTCATAAGTTACTCTCTACGACTCTTCTGTAGAGAATCCACCATTGCTATATATAGCAATGGGAACAGTCCATTTGTAGTCAAATAGGAGCGGCGCCCTAACAATTAACAATTTTCGATATTTATCAGAGGTACCTTGACACAAAACTTGGCTAAGAACACTCACAGACGCTTATAGTAGAACTGTGTAAATTTTCAAGAAAATCGATTCAGCCATTTTGGAGTCTATAGGTAGGTAATGGATACAAATACAGACACAGAGACAAATTTCCATTTCTAAATAAGTTTAGATTAGATGTATTATTAAGTTTCTTAAATTAAACCTGTTAAACAAATGCTATGACTGCCATCATTGTCTTATATATATACATACCCTAAAGTACAGTTAATATACATTATTATTTTTAATTATTGTTTACATTATTCCGACTATTGTCTTCATTTTTGTTAACATTTGTATGAGATTTGGGTCATTGTATGCTCCGGCCTTTTTACAACGTCTGAAACATTGTACAAATGGCAACAAAGATGAGGACAGTAGTCTGAATAGTGGGAATACGACCTCATCCCAGGAGTATAGACAAATATAGTTAATATATTTTCTGTCACAACTAAATTCCACAATCAAATTCCAACCCGCTTGCATTAATATACAAGATTCTCCCATCCTCTGAAAATTACTGACATATGGCTTTCTATGTTGTCTACATAGTTTGATGTACATTATATTTCAGTGCACTTTCATTCATCATATACCTGTTACACCACTTTAAGAAAAACATATAGTAGTGATAAATTCATTTGTCAGCATTTCATAAATACATTTGATACAATCATCAACATGTCATAATCTAATTCTATACAAACAAATATTTCATCAACTGAAACTTAAAATCTAGTTTTTCCCGACATCTTAATTTTTTTCTCTATCTCAACCCTCTGAAATCATTCTCCTTTCCATAACTGACTTACGTTCAATTGGTTAATCTTTAAATTCTACTTCACCCTCAATTGGCTAGATATGGTAACTAATTTCTATGTGTTTCATTTTCTAACAGCAAAATATTTCATTGCCTGATGAGGCATTAACAAGTAGTACCAAACGAGACAGCTCTTGTGTTGCGGTAAGTAATATATATATGTATATATATATATATATATATATATATATATATATATATATATATAAGTATAATCTCAAGAATAAGTTTTAAAGATACATTTAGGAGTGAAAGTGCTTAATATCATAAACAAAGTGTATGTGAATACAAAACGAGCACTAAGCAGCAACAGTTTGTTTCATGCATGAGTGCTATCAGCAATATACATATATATATATATATATATATATATATATATATACTAGCAGTACAGCTCGGCATTGCTTGAGTGTAATAAAAGCTTTAAAACTAATCCTTAGTACTGGAGCTCAGACTCTTTGGACATTGGCATGAAAGACTAAAAAGCAATAGTTGTTTCCAGTTAAAGTGAAACCATAGACTGAAAGAAAAATGAATGGATGTAAGCCAAATTTTGATTTCCTGGTATCGATATCAAATAAGTTTTTTTCATCGTTAACTGAATTTTGAAGGCTAAATAAACCCTCTGAGCAAATGGAATCATGGCTGAGACTAAGAACAATTATACCTACTTAGAGCCCAACCCGAAGCAAAAACTAAAATAAAAGGGCTGAAAAAATCAGACATACAGGCAGATAAACAGACGCACAAACATCTTGCCTTATATATATATGTATATAATATCGATTTTCTGCACTATTGTAAGAATTGCAACCTTAAAACTTCTGAATATCATTTCTTATGTCTTTGTCTATGAGTGTATCAAATTTGATTAAAATCAGACCACTCCTTCTATAACCCAATTTTTTGATTATCGATTTTTGATATTTATCGGGGGTACCTCAATACAAAACCTAGCTAAGAACACTCGCAGATGCTTATAGTACAACTGTGTAAATTTTGAAGAAAATCGGTTCAGCCGTTTTGGAGTCTATAGGTAACGGACACATGCACACACAGACAAAGTTCTATTTATAAATAAGTTTAGATAGATATATATATACAATTAATGTGGAGAGGTTTTGTGATGTCTTCATTCTTCATATATTGAGCGCTTTAAACCCTGATTGCATGAAATGCCTTTCTACCTTTAAACTACTGAAAAAACAGCAATTTTGGCACTAAGCAGCCTTACAATATATATATATATATATATATACATACAGACACACACACACCAACATAAAATGGTCACTCTCAACATAAATGCTCACTGTCCTAAAAGTTAATAAGTTAAAGACAAGGAACTGGTATAAACAATGAAAGATTTGGAAATCTGCGAGACAACACTGACATTTTTGGGAAAGATTTATAATAATGCAGAACCTCTACTGGCAGAAAATGAATCCAGTAAATATCAGTCAGTAAGTCAGTGAAATGCCATCTTGGGCAATCATGTCTCTTTCGATCCATGACTAACAAAGTAGAAGACTTTTCCCACAGTTGGTTGCCATTTCTTTCTGTGGTAAACAGGTTGACAACCCAATCTGTCCTGCTATTCAACCCATAACTGTTGGAAGATGTGGATTAATAACTTTCACATGAGAAATAAATGAAACAAATTCAACTGGAATTTGAACTTCTTTTTCTGATTTCTCATTCCAGGCCAGCATCACATCAGTAAATATACAAAAAATATAAACGGGTGTCTTCTCCTTGGATTTCTTTAACCTATATAATGAGGCAGTATTGAGAGAATTAGAGGTCTGACCAAGATTCATTATTGGTGGCCACAATCTTAATAACGTATGATATGCTGATGACTGTGTTGATAGCAGCTACAGAAAGGAAACTTATTTTAACTTGAACAATGAGGTGATTCAGAGAGAATTAGAAGTCCTACCAGGATTCATTATTGGTGGCCACAATCTTAACAACATAAGATATGCAGATGACACAGTGTTGATAACAGACACTGAAAGGAAAGTTATTTTAACTTAAACAATAAGGCAATTCCGAGAGAATTAGAAGTCCTACCAGGATTCATTATTGGTGGCCACAATCTTAACAATATAAGATATGCAGATGACACAGTGTTGATAGCAGACACAGAAAGGAAACTTATTTTAACTTAAAGAATGAGGTGATTCTGAGAGAATTAGAAGACCTACCAGGATTCATTATTGGTGGCCACAGTCTTAACAATATAAGATATTATATTCATTATAAATTGTCGGTTGCTTATAACCAAGTTTCGTTAAATTTCGTTAATTTCCGTAACATGTTTACATTTGTTTGACATTATGATACATTACAGAGCAGATATGGTTTGTTTATGATAGATCAAAAATTGTCTTATATAAGCATGATAAAAACCTCGCCTGATCAAGAGGCTATTCATGGTCGAGTGGTTAAGACAGTACCAGATCAAATGGTAGCTTCCCCTATGTAAATAGGGGTCGCAGGTTCGAATCCTGCTGGATAGTACACAATTTCATCATAAAAATTTATCATGAAATAATCAGGCCAGTAGATATAAATATAAAAATACTGTTTAATTAAAAACAGAATATCTATTTAAATATAAGTATCGGTAAAAATAATGTCCAAAATAATTCATTACAATATAAGATATGCAGATGACACGGTGTTGATAGCAGACACAGAAAGGAAACTTATTTTAACTTAAACAATTAGGTGATTCAGAGAGAATTAGAAGTCCTACCAGGATTCATTACTGGTGACCACAATCTTAACAACATATGATATGCTGATGACACAGTGTTCATAGTAGACACAGAAAATAAAACGAGAAATTCTACTGAAGGTAGTAAAAGAAAGTGAGAAGAAAGGACTAAACATCAATTGCAAGAAGACAGAATGCGTGGTTGTTTACCCTGAAACATGGTCATGATCAATGAAACAAAGAGCGTTGGTATCAGATACCCCAACGGCAGTGTTACAGGGTTAAAAAAAGAAAAACCCCACATGCAAATTACAAATTGAAGATGTAACAATCAAACAAGAACAACATGGAACATGTCAGTGAGTTATACGTGATACCTGATACATGCTTGGGCAATCATGTCTCAAAAGTGACATGGGCAGAAGATTATCCCGCAGTAGGTTGCCATTGTTTTCTGCAGTAGACTGGTTGCCGACCAAGGCTACAGAACCCAATCTGTCCTATTATTTAATCCATAACTGGAGAAACAGACGGATTAATACTTTTCCCAAGGGTATTTGTGCATAAGTAAATGCAAGGAATTCGACTGGAATTCGAACTCGGCTTCCCAATTTCTCCTTCCGAGCTGATATCCACAGCACCATGATGGATACACATTATATATATTATATACAGCAATTATTTGGGGGCAATGATAGGAATATCTAATAAATATTAAACTAGTTACGTATTATCGTCACCAGGCGGACCCTCATTTTTATCTATGGCGATGAACTTGAGATCTGTCTGGAGAAAGAAAATAATAAAAATATAAGAATTTTTGCGTTAGACTGGTTGTCAACCAAGGCTATAGTACCCGATCTGTCTTGTTACTTAACCCATCGCTGGAGGGAAGAGACAGATTAATACCTTTCCCAAGGGTATTTGCATGTAAGTGAATGCAATGAATTCAACTGGAATTCAAACTTGGCTCTCCAACTTCTTGTTCCGAACCAATGGACTCTCCCTCTTATATTAATAAGAGTTAACAGGAAGTTAACTCGAGAAGTTCATGGGAAGTTCATAGGAGTTCTTAGAAGTTCATAGGAGTTCTTTTGAGTTCTATTGGAGTTCAGTAGAACTACTAAGCAGTTGATATTAGTCGGTAGTAAGCCAAATACTAAGGAGTCAGCTTCCAGTGGAAGATTACCAATGACTCACCGTTTCCTGTCTGAAATGTTGTACAAATGGCAACAAAGATGAGGTCAATAGTCTGAATAATGTAAATACTGTAAACACTTACAAAGTTGGACCAATAAGTCTATGGTCTGACATGTCATTATTAGCTAAATTTTGATCTGATACTTTCACTGTATAATGTTCTGTGGAGTAACTGGCCATAGTTAAGAGTAATTGGTAAAATGCATAACAAAGAGAATTGACAAAAATCTATAAACAATAAGAAAAGAAAGAAAAACAACTGAGCACAAAAAAATAAAATAAAATAACTAAGCAAACAATACATATATATATATATATATATACAGTACTGTGCAAATATACTAGGACAAGAACTATTTTGTCTTTTACAAGGCATCAAAATAAAGTTTAAAATCACCACTGTCCTAACACTTTTGCACACTACCAGTCGTGTGCAAAAGTATTAGGACAGGGGTGATTTTCCTAAAAACCACACTGAAATTCAAATACTGGGTGAAAAGCCAAACATTTGTAAGAATTATTTAACTAAAAAGGAAGAGGAAGGAAGACTTCAAAATTTGAATTGGTCCCCACAAAGCCCTGATCTTAATTCTATCGAATACCTATGAGATATTTTGGATAAAAAAAATTTGATAAATCTAATGTTACTTTGCAAGACACACTTTGGTAACAAATACAAGCTGCTTGACAGGAGATATCATTAGATACATTGAAGAAACTTGTGATGTTAATGCCTGACAGAATAAAGGCTGTGATTGAATCAAAAGGCTGTTATACTAAATATTAAATAACACATAGAGGTTGATATACAGTACTGTGCAAAAGTATTAGGACAAGAACTATTTTATCTTTTATGAGGCATCAAAATAAAGTTTAAAATCACCCCTGTCCTAACACTTTTGCACACTACCGGTAGTATTAGGACAGGGGTGATTTTCTTAAAAACCTCACTGAAATTCAATTTAATTGCTAATAAATATTGATTATTCAAAATTAGGTGTGAAAGTAATGTATTAAAAGGAAGTTATATTTAATTTTTCCTATTTTCTATTAAACAAGTTATTTTATTATACGTGGATATTCTATTATCCTTGGATATGACTGACTTTTTCTTGTTCCCCCCAACCCATTTAATAGTTGATGTTATGACAAAAGGCAACAATAAAATTAAGAAAATTAGTCGGAATAATGATTACCTTTAATGAATTTTAGTTTCTGAAAATAGATTCATTAAAATGAAGTTTCTGTAATTATTAGTTGTTATTAATTAACAACTAATAATTACAGTAGCAATTAACAACTAATAATAATAGATTCATTAAAATGAAGCTACTGTAATTATTAGTTGTTATTAATTAACAACTAATAATTACAGTAGCAATTAACAACTAATAATAATAGATTCATTAAAATGAACCTTCTGTAATTATTAGTTGTTATTTCCCCAGAAATTAACAAGTTGATTAGAGAAATTAAACTTCATGATTTTCTTAATTATGGATATAATTATTTTTTTTTAAAATTTAAACTCTATAAGGATATTCAACTGCTAAGTTTTAAAAAAATATGCTTTTAGTTTTCTCTTCAAAGCCTGAGTGAATTGTGAGAAAACTTTGTAAACAATTCCTTCTTTTTCCATTGTCACTTTTTAGAGAATAATGAAGAACAACTGCCCAAAGTTTACCTGCTTTTGATGACCAGGAATTATATTCTGGAAAAAAATTAAATCCAATAATTCAACTATTTACTGATGAAGTGAGAAACCATATAGCCTCTCACAAGTTTGGTTTTAGAGATTAGTGGCGGATGTCCAAGAATATGCTGAACAATAATCTTAAGTCCCTTCTCTTCAATCGGGGAGCTGAGTTCAAATTCCAGTTGAATTCACTGCATTCACTTATGCACAAATACCCTTGGGAAAGGTATTAATCCATCTATTCCCTCCAGTTATGGGTTAAATAATAGGACAGATTAGGTTCTATAGCCTTGGCTGGCAACCAGTCTACCACAGAAAGTAATGGCAACCTACTGTTTGATAATCTTCTACCCAGTCAGTCAAATCTCTTTTGAGACATGATTGCCAAAGCATGTATCATGTATGGCACTTAGCTGACTGACTGAATATAACAGTTCCAAACATGATTAAGGCTTCTACTGGGCATAAAGTGGGGGATCGGTTTTCTATTGTTATGAAGTAATAAACTGATCCCCCACTAATTACTACTTAACATAATATATTTCTTCATCCTCTAGCTATAAGTCAAATAACGGGACAGATTTGGTTCTTTATCCTTGAATGGCAACCAGTCTACCACAGAAAGTAATGGCAACCCAATGCGGGATAATCTTCTGCCCAGTCAGTCATGTCTCTTTTGAGACATGATCGCCAAAGCATGTATCACGTATGGTACTTAACTGACTGACTAGATTTGCAACTAGGTCATACCATTTTGCTAAACTTGTTAGATGCAACCACCACTTCTACACCCTCGTGCAAATTTAAAGTAAATATCATTAGACACAAGCAGCTTTAAGCATGTCAAAGCAGTTTACCAAAAGCTAAAATATAAACATGTTTATCACTAAACATGCAATCAAAAGTTAAGATTAGTAAATCTAAATCTAATCTTATTTATAAATGGAACTTTGTGTGTGTGTCCGTTACCTATAGACTCCAAAACGGCTGAACCAATTTTCATGAAAATTTACTCACTTGTACTATAAGTGTCTGTGAGTGTTCTTAGCTAGGTTTTGTGTCGAGGTACCCACCAATAAATATCAAAAATCGATAATCAAAAAACCGAGTTATAGAAGGAGTGGTTCGATTTTAATCAAATTTGATATACTCATAGACAAAGACATAAGAAACAGTATTCAGAAGTTTCAAGGTTGCAGTTCTTACAATAGTGCAGAAAATCAATGATATATATATGTAAAAGGCAAGATGTTTGTGTGTGTGTCTGTTTATCTGCCTGTATATCTGTATTTTTTTCAGCCATTTTATTTTAGTTTTTGCTTCGGGTTTGGCTCTAAGTAGGTATAATTGTAGTTCTTAGTCTCAGCCATGATACCATTTACTCAGAGGACTTATTTAGCCTTCAAAATTCAGTTTACGACGAAAAAACTTATTTGATATCAATACCAGGAAATCAAAATTTGGCTTACATCCATTTATTTTTCTTTCAGTCTATGGTTTTGCTTTAACTGGAAACAACTATTGCTTTTTAGTCTTTCGTGCCAACGTCTAACAAAGAGTCTGAGCTCCAGGACCATGGATTAGTTTTAAAGCTTTCATTTCACCCTTTCATTATACTGCTTGTACATATATATTGTGTGCGATTGGTAAATTGTCGCAATTATTTTATTATTTCAAATATTTTTTAGGCTGAGTCTGAGCTCCAGGACCATGGATTAATTTTAAAGCTTTCATTTCACCTGAGCAACGACGGGCTATACTGCTAGTAGAAATATAAAAGGCAAAACAAGAAGAGGCTAACAAGCTGGGGCAAATTGTCTAACAGTTATGTAAATAGATGGTAGAATAGGGATTGGGATGGACAGTGAAGAGACACATACTGATAAGAACAACAAATGATAGGAAAATGTGAAGAGCCAATATCGACTTATCTAACAAGCTTGTGGAAATTCATAGAAGAACAGAGACCAGGAAGGATAGTGAAAAGACAAATAAAGGATAAGAAGTTGTGGAGAGCCATGATCAACCCTCATAACAACCTTGTGTTAATGAATTGTAGAACATGGACCGTAAAATTGAAAAAGCAAACATTGCTAAGAGTTACAAGAGATAAGAAATTGTGGAGAGCCATGATCAGCTATCCTAATAGGCTTGTGCAAATGGAATGCAGTACATGAACTGGCAAGGTTACTGACAAAATATTGCTGAGAGTTACAAAGAATAGGAAGTTGTGGAGAGCCATGATCAACCATCCTAATAAGCTTTCTAAATGAAATGCAGAACATGAACTTGGAAGGATAGTAAAGTAAACAGACAAATATTGCTTAGAACTAAAAAGAATAGGAAGTTGTGGAGAGCCATGATTTTAATTTGCACAAGGGTGTAGAAGTGATGGTTGCATCTAACAAGTTCAGCAAAACAGTATGAACTAGTTGCAAATCTTGTAGTTTGCTTAAATTCTGATGTGAAAAAAGCATTGTTTTCTTTTACAAACCATGTTCCTTCAGTACATGGATGATCTTGGCTCTCCATAACCTCCTATCCATTGTAGCTTAGAAACACTTGTCTTCACCATCACTTCTAGCCTTTGTTCTACCATCCATTTACACAAGCTGTTTCCCTCTGTCTCTTTTGCCCTCAATATATCTTGAGGCTTACGGCAATACCATGTTGAAATATTGGTTCCTGCATAATCACCAATGTTAAGCAACATCGAGCCTGATCAGTCTCTAGACTGGTGATCACTTGTGAATATCAGGTGCTGTAAAATTTGATGTTACGGAAATTGGCTTAGAATGGTTAAACAGACAGACAATTTCTAATTAACAGTTGGGGTCGTTATATTTACTTACAGGTAAATACGCTTGGGGAAAAGTATGAATTCACCTCACTTCACCTCAACAGCCATGAATTAATTATCAAGATTTGTATCAAAAAATCATTATCATCTCCCTCCAAAATTCTTAAAACCCTAAAAATCATTCCTGGCTTGAAATAACATACAAAGGGTGGTGTAGGGAGAAAGGAAAGCCCCACCAAAAATATAGATGAAATAAGCAGGCAAGAGTCATCTCTTTTGTCATCGGCGTCATCTTCAACTCTTTCTTCGTCTTCTTCTAACAGCCCAAGCACAGTCTGCAAGGAGCAAAAAAAACCATCTGCCATTCTTAAAAAACAGCTGGCTTTATACAGCCAAAGACTGACCATAATTTGCATGCGAACAACGAGACGATGAGATTTCGTGTTAACTGTTCGAGACCACCTGGCATAAAACACGGGCACCGCCATTTTGGTTCTTTTTTTCACGTAGTAAATGGATTCTACATGATGCACAGACTTGTTGGTGTTTTTGAGGTAAGCTGTTTTCACAATTTTCCCTACAGGTTGATAAGCACTAAAAAACAAATTGAACAAAATCAGATATGTAATGATAGGGCATGACAGGATAAATCAAGTATTTACTGAAGCAGTACATAAAACCCACCATATTCCCAGCAATTTTAGCAATGGCTTCTACATATGAGTTTGACTTAATATGTAAGGCATATTTCAGTTCCAACAGGCTTCGCTGTAAGAAGCTAAACTTTGTAATTACGAATATGGAAGATTTTAGCATTGCATTAATGCCATGTGATATGTTCTCTTGTCCTGTTAGGATACTTCCTCTTGTGAGTTTATCTAAGATGAGATAAAGCACTTAGCTAAAATGGGCTTCCAGTTAAGTGTTTCCTATTTATTGACAGACGTGACCTTCTGACCAACTTTACTTCACGTCAATGTCTTTTCTTTTAATGTTAATTCATCATTTGGATAAAGCTGGATAAGCCGTCTTATGATCTGCCTATATTGTATTTAAGTCCTGAGTATTAACAACGGATTTTATTCTTTTCTTGTAGTTGTTGTGCTTAGGAAATACTTCATGTAAAGAAACTCAGGCATCTTAGTAGAATGCAGCTAAAGATTTTTTGTAAATAAGTAGTATTTCTGTTTCATAATTTTTTATTGTTTTGATTGATTGTTTGTTAGGGAATTCCTTTGTTCACTTGAACAGCATGAAATATGTTTTTTTAAATATCTATGTTTGTCTGTCTCTCTCTCTCTCTATATATATATATATATATATAGTGTGCGATAGATAAATTGTCATTTAAATTACACAAAAATGAAAATTACACTCATGTCTACTTTTAACAGATATATTTATCAAAATTACAAAAAATATCTTGAAATACTAAAAATTAAATTTATTCAATAAAATTGCCATTGACTTCAATCACAACATCCAGAGGATTTTGGAATCTCTTCTGGATGACCTTCTTGTTTAATTTGGTGAATGCTGCCATAATCCTTGCCTTCAGTTTATTTTTGATTTTACGAGAGTTTTGTTGGTCTCTCGCTCAACTGCACACCACAAATAATAATTAAGTAGCTAGATGTAAGGGGTAATGTTGTTGCAGAAATTGTATGAAAGACATGACAGGATTCTTCTGCTGGTGTGGCTTTGTACAGAGTCCTTCTGCCAAACACAGGTTCTTCCACTAGCCACTCTCTTGACCAAGGACAGTACTACCTCCTCAAGACACTTGATGTGGACCTTTGTATTGAAACTGAGATCCTCTTGGGAGATGAATCTAAATCTAAACTTATTTATAAATGGAACTTTGTCTCTGTGTGTGTGTGTGTGTGTGTGTGTGTCCGTTACCTATTGACTCCAATATGGGTGAACCAATTTTCTTGAAAATTTACACAGTTGTACTGTAAGTGTCTGCAAGTGTTCTTAGCTAGGTTTTGTGTCATGGTACCCCAGATAAATATCAAAAATTGATAATCAAAAAAGTCGGGTTATAGAAGGAGTGGTCCGATTTTAATGAAATTTGATTCACTTATGGACAAAGACATCAGAAATGATATTCAGTAGTTTAAAGGTTGCAGAAAATCAATAATATATATATATATATAAAAGGCAAGATGTGTGTGTGTGTGTGTGCTTAATCTGCCTGTTTGTCTGTATTTTTTTCAGGCCTTTTATTTTAGTTTTTGCTTCGGGTTTAGCTCTAAGTAGTTATAATTGTAGTTCTTAGTCTCAGCCATGATACCATTTACTCAGAGGACTTATTTAGCCTTCAAAATTCAGTTTACTATGAAAAAACTCATTTGATATCGATACCAGAAATCAAAATTTGACTTACATTCATTTATTTTTCTTTCAGTCTACGGTTTTACTTTAACTGGAAACAACTATTGCATTTTAGTCTTTTGTGCCAACGTCCAAAGAGTCTGAGCTCCAGGACCATGGATTAGTTTTAAAGCTTTCATTTCACCTGAGCAATGCTGGGCTATACTGCTAGTGGATGAATAATGTTACCATCACTACTGATCTCTCCAAACACCTTCATTATTGCCATTAGGCTCATCCCACTCTTTCTAAATCCTCTACATTGTCCCCAAATTGATACCCAAACACTCTGAAATGTTTTTATTAGAGCTTCCAGTATAAACACCAAGCAGTACAGCAGACAACATCCAAATTTCTGGATGACTGAACTGTATCATGGTGCTCTTTTTCCCATTGACAATGTCCAAATGACCGTATTATACTGTGCAGATGATGGCATAAAGAACAAACAGTGTATATGCCTAGAATTAAAAATATAAAATGGTTAAAATTTATGCATCACATCCTGAGTGATATATATATATATATTTTTTTTTTGTTTTTCTTTAATCCAAATTGGAAGAGTAGGAAGGTAAATTCCAAGAACCTGGTCTTAATTAATATTAAAAAATGTTTAATATTAAAAAATGATGCAGGTGGAGAGCTCAATGTACTTAAGAATACAGAGCCAACATAAATTAGAGAAAATTTTCAAAATTCAAAGGTGGCGGATGCACATTTCGACATGGGATCTCTAACAGAGATTCCACATCACCTCAGGGACATTGTTCTGTTCTAAATGGAGAAGGCCCTGGAATAGAGGTGGAGGAGTAAGGTTAACAAAGGTCAAGAATTGAGAGTTCCCTTAAGGTCAGGGAAATGGGATTTTTTAAGTTGGGGAATTAGGTTAAGCAAAACAGAACAGGACAGAGCTGGGAGGGGCAGAGATTATGGGGTGTATAGAGACAAGAGAAAGATGGGGTGTCATATATCAAATGGTAGAGGCTAGTGAATGTTTACAGGGGTTTGGAATGGTATATTTAGGAGGGGAAGGAATACATTTAAATCTAAGATCTTAAAAATTTTTAATTAAGTTTATCCATTACAGGAAGTCATGAATTGAAAGTTATTAAAGAAATATATATATATATATATGTGTGTGTGTGTGTGTGTGTGTGTGTGTGTGTTAACAAAGGAAAAAAGGGGGGTTTAGTAAAGGAATCCATATTTTATAAAGATAGACAATTAAAGGAGATTGGGTTAGGAAGGTAGGGGGGTTAAAATACTTTTTTAAGGTTAACGTTAAAGTAAAATTGAGATTAAAATTTAAATTGAATCCATTTAATTTATATTCTTACATCGAGCAAACAGGGATTGAAATTCTAAATTTAAGTATTCAAAAAATTTACCTTGTGGCGGCATTTACTGATAAATTCCCTTCTAAGATTCAGTAGCCGGTGTTGGTGGGGGTATTTTAATATTGAAATTTTTTCCAGTAAACATAGACAACACCTATCACGAACATTCCTCAGAATACGGGCTGAACCTACTAATTTCCAGCTAATTTCAGGATCCAGCCCTTCCTCCTTCATTTTCCAGAATGCTCGTGAAAGGGCTGTCTGGTACCTCTGACTGGGGTTCGAAAAAGAGTACCTGTGGTTATACAGACTTTGTTTGAAAGGACTGGCGGACATACCAATATAGGTCCTGAAGTCATAAAATTTATTTTTTATAATTTTTCATATTTTATGATTTTTTTTCTTTTTAGAACTCAAATTATATAAGAATTTACTAAATGTTTTGTTATTCCAAGCACTTTCAAATTTACTTCTATTCATATTATTAAGTGTAGGATTTTTTGTTTTTATTATTGATTGTCAGTACTTTTTTATTGCTAATGATTCTTATCAACTATGAACACGGCAACAATTTGTTTACTGTGTTTTGAATATAACAAACACTTGACTCTATTTACATAAACTCTACACATGTTCACTGACATGTAAAACAAAATTCACCCTTGTTAATGGCTAAAAGTATGGTTGAAAGTGCTCAGAAAAACAAAATGTTTGGTCAATTCGTATATAATTTGAGTTCTGAAAAAACAAATAATAACACATTAAAAATTATTTAAAATCCACATAATAATACTTTGTTATTTTCAATGAAACCTGCATAGAAGACAGATTGCTGCCCATATATATATATATATATATATATATATACATAGATGAATAAGTTTCTTTGTATTAAAGTTAGAGAAAAGTTTCATTAAAAAAAAGATTTATTTGATCTAATATGAAAACAACTGATGCAGTTAAATTTCGTTTTTTTACTTGTTTTTTTTTTTCTGGGACAAATGAAATAACATCTAATGTCAGGAAGCACCTTTGTGTTCAATAAAAAAAATAAAATCATTCAGTTACAAATATTTGAAAAAAATATATTTCCAGAAATTTACTCAAAGCTATTTTGTACTCTGCTAATCTGGAGATGTAAAAGCCAATGTCTGTTGATTTATAATGCACAAAACATTAAGGTCTTTTTAATAGAAGATACATTCATACTCTATGTTCAATGTAATTTTTTTTTATTTGTTTCATTAAATTCTGTGTATATATATATATATATAGATATATATATATTTTAAAGTACATATATTTTGGCAGCATCTTTTCTTTTAAACATGTTCTATTAAACGATAGAGACAACTTAGTCGTGCAGATTTTCTTTTGTATTTTCTCATATTTCTAATGAGGCTTTTTATTTCAGAATTATATTTATGCAAATATTGTCCATAGATTAACTGAATACTTTTGCATGTCATCGTTCATCATCAGGGTCAAATTTAAGTAAAAAACTTCTTATCAATTGCACAGCTTACCAAGTTTCTGGACACATACTTCAATGTGCTTAGATTGTATATTCAAAATATAATTAAGGTAAATAATTCTTGCCTCTGCATAATTAGATAATTCACATAATTACTTTCCTTGAATTTTAAATTCCCTAATGTAATTTTTTTTTTTTACGGTATTTAAAAATCTTTAGAAACTCTAAATATTTCTTATTATTTGATAATTCACGCCTCCACGTGATCACATATTTTCACGCCTCCACGTGATCACATATTTTCACGCCTCCACGTGATCACATATTTTCACACTTGCATGTGATTACATTATTACTTCCCTTGAAATTTAAAAAAAATTTTCTTAACGTTTATTTAGTTCTTCAAAATGTCGTAACACGTTTTCTGCTACAAGGCAATTGTTGATGTTTAAAACTGTAAAATCTGTAAATTTGACCCTGATGATGAACGATGATGTTCGAAACTACTTGGTTAACCGTTGGACAATTTTTACATCTTTCCTGACAGTTACAATCTCCAGGTGTTTAAATGTAGGGTCAATAGACACCTCCTATCACACTAACTCCCAACCATTCTCAGAACACTCTCATCTACCCAACCCTCACTTATGCTTACCCGCCTATCACCCACCCTCTGACATTTCCTATATTTAATCATCCTTTCTCCACTCTATGTAGCCCCCTGCACAGTAGTGGCAGTGACATGCCTTGCTCGGGGTGAAATGCTTATAAAAAAAAAAAAAATATAATTTGGAAATAAAAAGCCTCATTAGAAAATATGAGAAAATACAAAATAAAATCTGCAAGATTAAGTTGTTTCTATTGTTTAATACGTGTTTAAAAATTTTTATATATATATATATATATATATATATATATATATATATATATATATATTATATATATATATATATATATATATTTTAATGATGAATATATATTTTTTCTTTCTCATCAATATCAGAACTCTGGGATATTATTTATTCATATTATATATTATGGATACACACACACATTTTATTTGAAATTTGGCATTTGTCTTGGGATGACTCATTATTTTTGGTGACTGGCAAATGATTTTAATAGCAAGTGATACTTTGTCTGCAGAAACTCGCAATCCATTTCTAAATTGGCCTTCAAACCACCACTGAAAATAAGTACACTAGCCTTGTTCATAAAAAAAAACAGTGAAATTTAAAAATTCAACCTGAGTATTTGTAAAGTCCTTTGTATGTTATAATGCCTTGTGCCATTTTGTTCTAAATGTTTAAAAGTCTGTGGTATTTATATATTTTTTTTTTTGCTTTTGTTTCTGATGTTTTGACCTTCTAGCAAGTGTTTTGTAGCCTTGATTATTATTATCAAACTTTTTACTTCATCTCTTCCCAATGAACCTGTTTAATTTACAATCTGCTTATTTAGTGTTGCTTATCAATGCTGAGAAATTGATGCAACAAGACGGAAGTTTTACCATATCGATTCTTTTTTAGTTGTTAGTAAATATCAGAACTTATGCTAAGTCATTAATATGATTTCTTTAGTATTTTATGTGCTTTTATTTTTTAACAGATTAAGAAGAGTTGATAGGCTCGCTTATCTATGTCTGCTGAACAGGAATAGAGGTTCATTCTTTGTTCCCTGTTCAGAACATGGTTTACAAGTTCTTTCTTTTTTCTATCAGGACTACAATGATTCAACTGTCTTAACTTTTTGGTGATCAGACTAATCAGTTGCTGTGGCATTCCATTGTGAGGGTACCAAGTTAGCAGTCTGCTGGCTGCTGCTTCCAATAGGTTAGTAGGAACCAGAACTCTTTGGTAGCACTTAGAGGCTGCTCTAATCAGCTGTTACATAATATTGGGGTATTTGTAGTGGCATGTCACTCATGGGTAGATGTCTCTGCATGTATTTCCAGTGGATAATTTTAGAGCCATATTGTGCTCACTTCTCAGCCATGCTCTGACTGGTTTGTATTACCATTGACAACAGGGACAATTACAGTTGTTCTCTCTCTCCCACCAAAACAAACCTCATGGAAACCAAAAAAAAAAAAAAACACAACTAAACCAGCAAGCAAAAAACCAGCTACTGCATTCTGCCTTTCTTTTACTAATATTTGTGGTATTCATTCCAGCTTCTGTCGTACAAAATCTTTCCCCTTGGAACTGTCAACAAATATCTTTACCCACTCTGAAATTAACTTAAATTCTTTCATTGCTACCAAAGCCTATTTTCCCTTGCTAAAAAAAAGATTTCCACATTCACATGTGTGACCTTGGTGTTTACACCCAGGATAATCTCCTTGTGGCTAAGGAACTGTTGCTTGAGGATATGTACTACTCTTTCATGTGTGTCTGTCTTTCATTACTAAACTCTGTTAGTGATCTCTTTATCACTCCCCTTCAATATGGGACTACAGTCAGTTCGTGTCATACATGATACACACTTTGGGTAATCATGTCTCAAAAGAGTTATGACTGACTGGGCAGAAGATTATCCTGTAGTAGGTTGCCATTACTTTCTGTGATAGACTGGATGCCATCCAAGGCTTTAGAACTTAGTCTGTACTATTATTTAACCCATAACTAGAGGGAAGATATGGATTAATACCTTTCCCAAGGGTATTTGTGCGTAAGTGAATGCAAAGAATTCAACTGGAATTTGAATTCGGCTTCCTGATTTTGAATTCTGAGCCGATATCCACTGCACCACAATGCACATCCTACAGTATATTAGATATTATATTATCCTACATTATATTAGATATAATAATTGACAATATAGAAAAGGCACTTTCTCTCCATCCATCTATGAATATCTTTGTCTTTGGGGACTTTAATGCCTACCATGACAGACACATGGCTAGAACTCTCTAAAACTATTGATGTTGCAGGTATTCAGACATTAAATGTTTTCATTGTACAATCCCTTATTCCAATTGTGGACTTCCCTCCTCATTTCCCTAGCTATAGGATCCTCTATTATTTTTTTACCTCCTCTCTGCATTCTTGCTGAGCTTCACAATAATGCCTTCTTGGTAACTCTGACTACACTATTGTATCTATTGATATTTCATCCCAACTGGAAACCACATCCTAAACAGGAAACAAGGGATGAGCCTCTTCACCTGTTCAATAGATGTGGGTGGAGTGTGAACTAAACTATCGCCCGGTTCACACTCCACCCACATCTATTGAACAGGTGAAGAGGCTCATCCCTTGTTTCCTGTTTTCTCTTTTCAAATCTTTTTACCCTTACGTAGCCCCCTGCGCATCAGTGGCATTATCGCCTTGCTTGGGGTGATATGATTAAAAAAAAAAAGAAAAAAATTTATTAAACAGGAACCCCCTATCTATAAGACATCTTTCCATTACTAGCTCCATGATTTTCTTCTTGGATGACATCTTTAGCACCCAAAATAAAGAATTGTACCACTGACATTCCTTCTTGGGTCAAAGCCAATATGGACACTTTCATCCCTTCTCAGAAATAGTATGTGAAGCTTCAATCCTCACCATGATTCACACCACCATGCTCAGTCCCTATAACACATAGGAACCACTATTTTTGGCTATATTGGTGTGACAGTTCTCGCAACAGGTGCATATTCTTCTTTTTCTATGTGCCCCGTTCTTTCAGGACGTAGGCGATCATGGCTTTCCATGTCTCCCTACCCCAGGTGGCTCTTAGCATGCCTTCTCCTATTACACCATGCAACCCTCGTTCCATCATCCACCTGATTAGGTCCTTCAGATATGTTGCTTGCTGCTTTCCTCTGTCTCTTTTTCCCTCTATCTGGCCTGTTAGCATCAGGTTCTCCAAGCCATCTTTCCTCGTTGCATGTCCCAGGAACTTCAGCTGTCTCTTCCTGATGCTCAGTATTAATTTCCCTTTTTATTTCCATCATTTCCAAAACCTCATCATTGCTCACATGCTCGATCCATGATATTTGTTGCTGGTCATATTAAATGTAAGTGAGTCTTTGAAAGAGCTAAGTCTTTGCATAGCCCCTAACAAATTTGGCTTTCGTGATTAAAAGTAATAGGGTAATAAATAAAGTAGCTCTGTAATAGGGTAATAAATAAAGTCGTTATTCCACTCTCTTCAATCAATTTGAAGTGTTAATATCCTCTGCTGATAAAGCTGAATGTTTTGCTCATAAATTCTTTTCGAACTCTAATCAGGACTCATCCACTTGCCTAACTTCCCACTGAGAACTGAATCTCTGTTTGAGCTATATGTGTATAACTCATTCCATGGTTTCTGCTATTATCTCTAAATCACATACCTACAAAACATGTGGACCTGATGGCATCTCTGTAATAGTCATTAAGAAGTGTGCTTCAGAATTGGCCCATTTTATCTAAACCGTATAATAAATGTCTTGCTGCCTTCTGCTTTCTGGAAATCATCATCTGTTGTTCCAGTTTTTAAGAACTTTGGTGAGCCATCTGACCCTTCAAACTACCGGCCTATTTGCCTTCTACCTCTTTTGAAAAACACCTAGAGGCCCTAATCAATGCTGAATTGGTTCATCATCTCTCATGACAGGACCTATTTTCAGATAAATATTATGGTATTCATTTCTCTATGTAAACTGTTGCAGTACTGACAATAATTGCAGAAATAGTCCATTATGCTCGAAAAAACACAGTGAAGCCCATTAGACATCTCAAAAATCTTTGACAGGGTCTGACATACAAGCTGAAAAGTTGCAGTGCCTCCAGATATATTTTTTGTGGCTGAGCCAGTCTTTCAAATTGGGAAATGAAATATTTTTTTTCACTAATGCAGGTGTCCTGCAGGCATCCATCCATTGTCCTATGCTCTTTTTAATTTTCATTAATGACCTTCCTGCTGACATCAGCTCTCAATTGGCCATCTATACTGGTTACACAACCTTGATCGTAAAGTTGATCAATCTGACAAGGTCAAATATCCAAAATGACCTCAAGACCATTGTTAACTGAGGCAAAAGACAGCTTGTCAATGTTAATGCCTCCAAAACTAGACTCTTCTCTCCATTAATCATCTGAGAGAACCCCCTCTGCTTTCCATCAGAATTCTCAGGCTAATATTCTCAGATGACATGAAACAGAAAGACTACATTGAATCTCTTGCCATGTCAGCTGCTAAGAAGATCAGTTTACTGTGTTGGGTGAGACAATTTTTTTGCACATCTATCAGTCTACATAACATTCATCCATACTTGAAATATTGCTGTCACATATGGTTTGGTGCCCCTGCTTTTTATTTTGAGCTCTTTGATAAAATCAAAGGAAGAATCAGCAATATTATTGGTTCTGATCTGGCAATTCAACATCAGTCACTTTCCCACCTCCATAAGATTGCTTCCTTGTGTCTTTAATGGCAATTGTTTGGATGAGCTCTTTGCTATGGTACATAGACACTATGAATTAAAGTGCAGTACTAAACTGGGATTGGGTTTGGCCTCAGTTTCAGTTTTATTTAACGGCATATCAACACCTCTTTGGGTAATTTAATGCCAAAAAGGTGGGGTTTATAGTATTTTTTTAATGTTCAGTTATAGTGAGAAGGCTGATTTATTCAGATTTTAATTTTCTTTGTTTTTATTCTTTTTTTTTATTTTAGAAAACTGAAAATGTCTTCTAGTTTGGTATTCAAAAAATGTTTTGCTGAGAATTTTTTTCCTTCAAAAATGTGTTATGGTAATAATTTTTCATTAAATTGTATATTTTTCTATAAAATTCTATATATATAGTGTAATTTTACATTTTCCTAGTGTTTTGACTCTAGTTTAGGGGGTTAACTATTTGCTCATAGCTGAGACCCGAACACTCCGAGTCAGGGCGGATCTGGGAAAAACAGCAATTAAGAGGTGGTTCCATGCTCCTCACAATCACCCAGTCAGAGGCCTTGCTGCTGGATGCAGTTTATCATCATGCCCAGGGATTGAGATTACATCAATTTCCATTTGAGAAGGCCAGATGTAGTTGTAAGTTCCATGCTAACAATTTCTGTTCCTGCAAATTTCACCTATAAAACTTTTCTCTGGCTCCATGCTTTCCAGCCAATTTTAATCTGCAAAAAGTTAAATCCAATGTAAATAACTATCTAGTGTTTCCCTGTTTACTCTTGTCTTTTTCTGTTTATTAATGTTTCTGTTCCTAATTCTTCCACACTCAGTAATTCTTAGCTTTTTAGCAGCTTTACTGTCTTACTTGCAGTAAAATTGATTATGTGTGTGTCCCCATAAATTATCTGTATAATCTAAATAAACTTATTCATAAATGGAACTTTGTCTGTGTGTGTGTCCGTTACCTATAGACTCCAAAACGGCTGAACCGATTTTATTGAAAATTTACCCAGTTGTACTATAAGCATCTGCAAGTGTTCTTAGCTTGGTTTTGTGTCGAGGTACCCCCGATAAATATCAAAAATCGATAATCAAAAAAATTGGATTATAGAAGGAGTGGTGTGATTTTAATCAAATTTGATTCACTCATAGACAAAGACATAAGAAATGATATTCAAAAGTTTCAAGGTTGCAGAAAATTTTATATCGATACCAGAAAAGAAAAAATTTGACTTACTTACATTCATTTTTCTTTCAGTCTATGGTTTCGCTTTAACTTGAAAGAACTATTGCTTTTTAGTCTTTCATGCCAATGTCCAAAGAGTCTGAACTCCAGGACCATGGATTAGTTTTAAAGCTTTCATTACACCTGAGCAATGCTGGGCTATACTGCTAGTACCAATTAAAAATAAAAATAAAAAATACATTGATGGATAATTATATTTTTTGTTTCTGTTGCAAGCATGCATGTAATTATTCAAAGAGTGCTGCTCACAAAAGGAATGGTAAAAATTCTGTACTAAATACAGCTAACATGACATTCAAATTGACTGAAAGCTTTGGTAGTATCTTGCCTTCATGTGAAAGAGAAATTTTCTTCATGCCATATTTTTAAGGATATTCTTGTGGGATTCAATATTATTATTGCTTCAGTATAAATAAAATCAGTAGCTTTTATCACTTTGCCAAACCACTTGTCCCCTCTTCTTGTCTCTCTTGCTCTCAATATGCCCTGTTTGTTTTCCAAGTCCTCCATATGTGTCCCAGAAATTTCCTCTATTTTTATCTAATACTGAGTAGAAGAGTTCATTCGTTGCCATTTTTAAAGACTTACTTAGTCCTTGCTTAGAAATTTCCAGTATCCTTGTTTTTATATTGCTTTATACAATGCTACTTAACAGAGATTAACCCAAGAACACTGACCATAGGTATATAATACCCAGCACAAATGATGTCATTTTAATTACAATTTTCAGTGCTTGATTTTCTTAACTAAATAATGTTTTTCAGTTTCTATTAATTTTAACTCAAAGTAAAAATTTTGAAGTACTTACATGTAAAATATTCCAAATAAAGATTTATATTTAATATTTTTTTGATATTTTCAAAATTGTGTTTTATATACCCATGGTTAGTAGTGGTGTAACTTTAATTGATGGTTAGTGTTCCAGGGTTAAGTGAAGTCCCTGGGTAAATAAAGTTCTTTATTTTCTAGATTGGGGATTTTTCTCATAGCTAACATTTTTTTTATTTGTTATTGAGAAAATTTCAACTTTTTATTTGATATATTTGACACTTCAAGTACAGGATAATTTGCACTATTTTTCAATTTGAATGATTTAGTTTTATGATACTTATAACAATTCCTTTGCTTATACCTTCACCTGTAAAGGTCTCTACATTTCTTACAGCAATGGGTTGACTTTTTACGTGATCCATGAAAAATAATTGATATTTTGCCCAATTTAGATAACGCACCTTTTATTTTGGATTTGTTCAAGAGCTGTTACCACGATTCAGTCTCAAATTAGATGGGCAGCAGGAAGAGTCACAAGTTGCAAGAATAATTGGATTTTTTACCCAATAACAAATAAGATGTAACCGTAAATTCTACTCCAACAGCTTCTTTTCTCACGCTTCCCGCCTGTGGAACTCCCTTCCACAAGTCTGCTTTCCCGACAGTTACAATCTCCAGGTGTTTAAATGTAGGGTCAATAGACACCTCCTATCACACTAACTCCCAACTATTCTCACAACACTCTCATCTACCCAACCCTCATTCTTGGTATCCTTACCCGCCTATCACCCACCCTCTGTCATTTCCTATATTTAATCAGCCTTTCTCCACTCTATGTAGCCCCCTGCACAGTAGTGGCAGTGACATGCCTTACTCGGGGTGAAACGCTTATAAAAAAAAAAAAAAAAAAAAAGAATATACAAAAAAAAAAAGGAATTATATTTACCTGATTGTTCGTAAGATATACTTGTGATATTTTAGCTTCACATAAACAGAAAAATGTAAATCTTTATCAGCAATCTCAACATCTCTTTTCCTGTAATGTTTATTGATAGAAGCAGAAAGCATGCCAAAAGGTTTAACATTTCTTGCTTTGTTGATGCATTGTGGTGAAGCGTTTGGAGCTATTTTTACTATATGTCCAAATCTGTGAAAAATCATTTTCTAACCAATCAAAAAAACAAAAGTACAATTAATGAATCAGCTAACAGCATCACAGGTCACATTTTCTCAGTGCTCAGATTGCTTTTTCCTAAAAATATTGACGATTAGATTATAAGTTACATGAAGAAATATTATATGCTAACATTTTGATTTCAATGTTTTATTTTTGTCTTTAGCCCTATCATATTTTTTTAATATTTTAGTTTCACACAAATAGAAAGATGTAAATCTTTATCAGCACTATTAGGTTCTACCATTTTTATGTAACACTGAAAGATAGAAAAGCAAAAAATAGTAAAAGGTCTGGAATTCTTGATTTGCAAATAGACCACATGCCCACGTGTAAGTTCAAATCTCAAAAACCAGAGAAATATAAGTCCTTTTTATATATTGAATTTTTCTATGTTGCTCTTCATATATTTTTATGTTCTACATTGAGCACAGTGTTTTTGTCGCATTTTTTTATTGCTTGTTACATACACAAAAATATATATGGACTCTCCCTCCTATATTAATAAGAGTTAGCAGGAAGTTAATGGGAGAAGTTCTAGGAGTTCTTGGGAAGTTCATAGGAGTTCTTAAGAGTTCTATTGGAGTTCAGCAGAACTACTAGACAGTTGATATTAATTGGCAGTTAGCCGAATACTAAGGAGTCAGCTTTCAGTGGAAGATTACTAAGTTCCTAACATTTTGGATGTGTTAAGTCGATTAGCAACCAACATAGCATGATTATAACTACTCCACAACAATATATATATATATATATATATATATATATATATATATATAAATCCAGGTAAACAGGACTCAGGTTTTACGATTTTGAGTTTCCTGGCATTTACTTTTTTATAAAAAGTGCTCAATACAATAAATACTGTAGAGCATAATATAATCATATAATTATAAATTAAAAGTACATTGTGACACCAAAATTTCTGTTTCAAGAGAGAATATTGTCATCAGGCAATGTTGGATTTTATTTGTACAAATGATTAACATTAATTAAAATCATTTGCACAACATCCAACAATGCCTGATGACAAGATTATATCTTGAAACAGAAATTTCCGTGTCACAATGTACTTTTAATTCATAATTATATGACAATATATATATATATATATATATACATACATAGGCACAGTGGAGTAAAGGAATTGTGGTTCTGATTGAAGAATCAGAGAGCTGTTTTTGAATTCTGGTTGAGTTCATTACAGTCACTTATGTGCTAATACCTTTGTGAATGGTATGAATCTGTCGTTAATACAAAATAAAATAAAAATAACTCTTTTATACCCTGTTTTTAAATTTGTGAGTCGGTGCAAAAATTTATATTTGCCAATAGAAAAAAGGGATTGGCTCTGAGATGAAGAAAAGACAAAGACAATGTTTAACAAGCCTATGTGAAAATTTATTTTGACCAATCAAGAGAGAGCAGCTTAAAAACTAAGAAAAAGTAACAAGCCACTGTCAAATCCCTTTTTGATATAAATAGCGAGAGAAAGTCGAATCAATAAAATGAAAGAAAGGCAGAGGCCTACATGTCTGAATAATGCTGGTGTGAAATTACATGCTTATATGCCACTGCCCGGTCAGTCACTGTTGGTTTTGATCCAGTCAGCTGGTCGTTGATTGACTCTGTCACGGTTTTCTCCCTTGTCCCACGTTGTGTTGATTAATCACAAGGCAGTCACGTGAGTTCTTCACTAGCTGTCACTCTGCAGAACTAAACCAAGCCGGGAAGTGTGCACACACTTGAGTTGTAAAAGAAAGAAATATAACATCAAAGGAAATAAATGGACCGACATCTGAAGTGTTGTGAATTAATGTCTTTATGTACAGATTATACATAATAGTCTCTTGAATAATTTCCCATCCCTGCTTCTATCAACTGGTAGTGGAACGGATGTTTCTTAGGTAAATCGAATTATTCTCCTAAGCAATAACAAGGAATCTGGCTGGCCGCAGCTCGCTGCTTCAAACAGAAGTCTAAGTTCGTTTTATAAGTCTAGTCAACTTGTTGCTTGTTTTCCGGAATGTTACGGAAATTGCGAAGTGCTGGGTTATTCTCTTTCAGTTAGCAATTTCAAACTTGTCTGAAAATTCTCTTCTTGTCTGTCTATTAACTCTGGTTGGTTGATTGGCGACAGGCTTCTCTATGGTCAGCACCCAATGGCATGGCAATCATCTCTCTGTCTCTTTACTTCTTCGGTTGGAAACTGTCTTTGGTCATTATGTCTCTGGACTGGGAAATCGAACTCTCTGCCACTCGAGCTGCAACTACTGAAAAATTCTGTTCTGTCTTTAACTCTGGTTAGCCAGCATCAGGCCTCTTCTGTTGATCTCTGCAACTTCATTCGAAACTTTGTCTGCAAGTTCTCTTCTGTATTTAACTCTGGTTAGCCGGCATCAGGCCTCTTCTGTTGATCTCTGTCATTCTGACTTCAACTTCTCTGTCACTCTCTGCAACTCAAAACTTTAACTGCAAAATCTCATGTCTGTGTTTATTTCTGGTTGGCCGGCAGGCTCTGCAGTTGGCGCCCAACAACGTGGCTCCTATCTTCGTTACATTTTTGGGACTTTCTCCAAGCCAACTTGACACCAATGCAAAACCAACTTGAGGCAACCTGATTTTGGTCCCTCGGGACCCTGTATTTATGAACATGCCATGGTGTGGGGCCAACGGTCACTGGGTGTCTAATCCCCCGTCTCGGCAACCAATAAAATCCTGAGGTTAGCTGCTACTCGTTGTTGCCTGTGGTTTAACCAATGGGATTAGTCTTCTTTCCATGATGTCAATTGTTAGTCATCTCCCCCTTTCGGGACTTGTTCACAGGACCAATGGAATCTCTCTCGATCTTATGATGTCATCTCCCCATACCCCTTTTCTGGGCTTGCTTAACCGAATTTTCTTTCTCAAAAACTTTTACTTTCTCACGAAACAATTTCAGGGATTTATTTTTTTTCCTTAAAACAATAGCATTAACTTTTTGTACTGTCTTTGCCCAAAACAAGTTGACAAGGGTCCACTGACATTGTTGCCCAAATAATAATTTCTATGCACATGTTTTTAATATCCATTCTCTGAGTCACCTATATTTTCAAGTGATAAGAATGCCTTATCAGTTTTACCCTGATGTCAGTGAAAATACTTTTTTTCTAAATTACTTGACTCGGAATCAAAACATTTGTTATCTTTAATTCCTTTCACAAGTCATGCCAGCCAGACAATCGACACAAAATGAAAGTTCCCTTTCCTTTTACCCAGAAAAAGAATAACAATTAAATTTATCTCTCCTTTATGTTTAGATGGGTGGACGAAACCGATATCTATTGTTTCTGTGGCTTGAAAACAAATCCATTTCTCTTTTCTTTCTCTTCTTTCCGGGTTTACAATAATAGAGAAATACCAGATGTTAATTTTTTCTCTGCTTTCTTTTAAAGATAAAGATTTTCCAGCTACAGTTAATAATTAGTTAATAAAATTAACCACTCTGTTTTTCTTTGCTCATATTTGGAGGATAAAGAAAATTTCTCTTAGTATGTTCTCTTTTGATATATTATAGTAATTTGAAGATTTTCCGGTTATGGTTATTAATTAATAAAATTAACTAATTCCGGTCCGCTACAAAATATTGTTATACTTATACATTGTCAGCCTCCAATGAGAGCTGGGGAATTTCAAAAAACTAAGCTAAATACCTTAAATTATAACTTTTTATCCATGTTGAATACAACCACATAACTTCTGTGTGAGAAACAAATTTTCTCAATTTGTTTTAAGCATTTTGGAATATTACTTTGTCTTCAATTATTAAATATGAACATTTTCTCTTCTTTCAATTCCTTGAAACTATGAATCTTTAATATCTAATTTAGTCAGTTAAGTGCAATGCTTTGATACATACTTTGAGCAATCAGATCTCGAAAGAGACGTGACTGACTGGGCAGAAGATTATGCTGTAGTAGGTTGCCATTGCTTTCTATGGTAGACTGGTTTCCGACTAAAGCTATAGAAACCAATCTGTCCTATTATTTAACCCATAACTTTAGGGAAGAGATGGATTAATACCTTTCTCAAGGGTATTTATGCACAAGTGAATGCAAGGAATTCAATGGGAATTCTAACTTGGCTCAACGATTTGTCGTTCCAAGTCGATATCCACTGCATCACAACAAAAATTACTGAAACTTCAAATGTGTAAATTTGTAAATAAATTCCTTACCTTGTTTCATTAAAAATAACACGTATTTCCTCATCATTATCCCTACATAAATCAAATCACACTTTATAAATAAATTGCATACCAGTGTGGGTTCTATAGCTATGGGTGGTGAACTGTATATGAGAAGTCAGCCAGTCAAGTGCCATATGATACATGCTTGGGCGATCATGTCTTGAAAGAGACATGACTGACTGGGCAGAAGATTATCCTGCAGAAGGTTGCCATTACTTTCTGTGGTAGACTGGTTGCCAGCCAAGGCTATAGAACTCAATCCTGTTATTTAATCCATAACTGGAGGGAAGAGATGGATTAATACCTTTCCAAAAGGTATTTATGCACAAGTGAATGCAAGGAATTCAACGGGAATTCTAACTTGTCTCAACGATTTGTAAATAAATTCCTTACTGTATATGAAATAAATAAAATAACATACGTATTTCCTCATTATTATCCCTACATAAATCAAATCACACTTTATAAATAAATTGCATAACAGGGTGGGTCCAATAGCTTTGGATGGTGAACTGTATACGAGAAGCCAGTCAGTCAAGTGCCATATAATACACACTTGGGCGATCATGTCTCGAAAGAGACATGACTGACTGGGCAGAAGATTATCCCACAGTAGGTTACCATTACTTTCTGTGGTAGACTAGTTGTCAGCCAAAGCTATAGAACCCAATCTATCCTGTTATTTAATCCATAACTGGAGGGAAGAGATGGATTAAAACCTTTCCCAAGGGTATTTGCGCATCAGTGAATGCAAGGAATTCAACTGGAATTCAAACTCAGCTTTGAGAAGTACAACTCTGAATTCAAACCTGTGGATGATTGTTTAGGGACCTTGTGGGATAATGTGCACCAGTATTCGGTTCATCCAAAAACGTGGTGTTGGTTCTACACAATCCTTTCTCCACCGTGATCAAATGATATCTGTGGGTAGTCTGACTGTTGGTTCTAAGAACCTTGTACATCGAAAATAACAGTTGAGTTCAGTCTATAATCTCTCAGAACAATGCTTTTTGCCTACCAATTTGAATCAATTAAGAATATTTAAAAGGTCATCAAAAGAGTCCAATATATATACAGAACAATTTCTGACATAATGGTATTTTCTTTTTATTAATGCAACAGATTTTAAAACTTTAAACATTATTTTTTAGTGGGCTCATATATTTCATTTAAGAAAAATATGTGCACTCCAACAGTAAAAGAAAGAGGAGTGAGTGCAAAAGAGAGAGAGTGTGTGAGAGAGAGGGCGAGGGAGAGAGAGTGTGTGTGAGAGTGTGAGAGAGAGTGTGAGTGCAAGAGAGTGAAAGAGTGAATGTGAGAGTGAATGCAAAGAGAATGCAAGAGAGAGAAGGAGTGTGAGCAAGAAAGAGAGAGTGCAAGGGAAAAAGAGCGTGTGAGAGAGAGTGAAAATTTTCCTTTGAAATTTCTAGACTATTCAGGTTGGTAGATAAAAATCAATAAATATACTGTTCAATAAATATCCACCCAAATATCAGTACTGACTAAAAATAATAATGAAAATGATAAAATATGTTCAGAATGTATCATATTAATAATAGTCAGAACATTGAATATCAGTTGATCTTTTACTTCTGAATAGGTAGGTGAAAGCACAATTATAAATTCTCCATATTTTGTCAGTATTTCTTTGCACTTTGTAATGCCTAACACTAATTTTTAGGTCTGACTTATCAGTTAATTTATAGCTATTTATCTTTATAAAAAAAAATGCACGCTTTAATGAAAAAATATAATCATTTTTGTATTCTTAATTTCATCACGTAACAGATCGTTGGCAAAATTTAATTATTCACTGCTGGATGTTTCAATGTTACCTACTGCCGTGTAACACCTCATATATTATCTAAAAACATTTGTTAACAGGTGTACATCAAAAAATTAAAATTTTGTGGTAAAGATTTTGCCACAATCTAATTAAAATATTGGAATTTTCATGAAAGGTGATATAGATAAATTGTCGTTTAAATTATGTAAAAATGAAAATAATACCGAAATCTCATTTTTATAGATATATTTATCGAAATTAGATCTTCAAATTTTAAAGTGTAAATTTATTCAATAAAATTGCAACTGAATTCAACCATGGCCTCTAGATGACTTTGTAATTACCTGTTACTCTTCTGGATGGTCTCCTTGTTTAAGTTGGTGAATGCTGCCATAATCATTGCCTTCAGTTCATCTTTAGTGTTAGAAAGAGTTTTGTTCGTCTCTCACTCATCTGCACACCACATATAATAATTAAGGGAATTGCAGCCAGCTGTAAGGGTGATGTGATAGCAGAAATTGTCTGTTGCCAGATATACACTCTTCCAACAGCAACCGTCTTAACCAGGGCAGCACTACATCCTCAATGAGCTGTTGTGTTGAACCCGAGACCCCATGTGAAGGTGAAGGGAGGCATAAGGTTGCCATCACTAGTGATCACTTCAGACACCTTCATAATCGCCATTAAACTCAACCAACTCTTTCCAAATCCTCTGCACTGTCTTCAGATTGGCATCTAAACTTTAAAATGTTTGATTTGGAGCTTTTGGCATGAATGCCAAGCAGCAGAGTATGTCGTTTCCAAATTTCTGTCAGAGTTAATTGTATCATAACGCTCATTTTCTCAGATACGGTACCAAACTAACAAAAGCAAACAATGTGCATGGAGAAAATGAAAAACATAAAATGGTCACAACTTACCCTGTATATTCTAGACTCAGTAGTCATCCATTTTTTCTGTTTTGATTTTTTTATTATGGCTTACAATTTCTGTAAAACATCCAAAATGTTAAAATATTAAATACTAGCAGTATAGTCCAACATTGCTCGGGTGAAGGCATATTCCACAAATGTGAAAAGATGAGTTTTAGGTTTTCCCAAATTGAGGACAGAAACCTACAGTTTTTTCTATATCAAGAAAAAATGTATTCCCAAAGGGAAATGATACCATGTACTTGTAAGCTTTTAGGGAGGCAGATTTAGCCTTTGCACAAGTCAAAAAGGGCTAGAGCTAAAGAAAGCAACCTTTTGGTCGAGCTGCTATAAAATGAACTAAATCAAAATGGCTGCTGTAAAATGAACTAAATTTGACAGCTGCTTTCATCACTGTATGGAGTGATGTCACTCAGTGAAAACAGAGTCTAAGAAAAAACAAAAAGAACTATCTTACATATAATATGAAGATACTATTTTCTCTGAAGAAGTCATGTTAAGGACACCAATAAGTGACCATCATGTGACCTGCAAAGAATTATCTCCATAAGTGCCTTCTCTATCTCTACACATATATCGAGTTTAGGTCATATACAATTTTGAAATTTTAAAAATAAATGCCAACAAATATTGAACTCTTCCACTATATTCTATTATCTGAGAGACACATGGGAATGTCTCAGAATAATCTAGATGTAACTATGTCTACCACTTATTTTATCTGTTAGCAATACTTAGAATATGAACAATGTGTGCACACCTGCATCTCCGATAAGATTTACTAAATCTCCAACAAGTCTAACATGGCATCAATTGTGTTTTCATTTTCAATTTCCAGATGGCATTCATATTTGATGCTGCTGCTCACAACATTGAAACATCTATGTTGTTTTGTGAGAAGTTCACCCCCAAATTATATATATATATATATATATATATATATATACACACACACAACAGTAAAAAAAAAAAACAGTGACTGGTCAAACCAGTAGATGGTTATTTAAACAAGAACTCAATGCACAAACCAAAAAACTGAATGTGCAGAGCAAGGTTGCGAGAAATTTGTATATATATATATATATATATATATATACTTTTTTTAATGTATATCAGTTAAGGATATGTGTTGTGGTGCAGTGGATATTGGCTCGGAGCGAGAAATCAGGGAGCCGAGTTCAAATTTCCAGTTTAATTCCTTGCATTCACTTATGCACAAATACCCTTGAGAAAAGTATTAATCCATCTTCCCTCCAGTTATGGGTTTTAATAATAAAACAGATTGGGTTCTGTAGCCTTGGCCAGCAACCAGTCTATTGCAGAAAGCAATGGCAACCTACTGTGGGATAATCTTCTGCCCAGTCAGTCATGTCTCTTTCAAGACATGATCGCCCAAACATGTATTATGCATGACACTTAACAGAACTGATCAGTTAAGTGAGTCACAATAGGGTGACCATTTCTCTTTCAATTCATGACTAACAAGGCAGAAGATTTTCCTGCAGTATGGAGCCATTTGTTTCTTTGATAGACTAATTGGCAACCAAGCTGATAGAATTTAATCTATCCTGCTATTCAACCCATAGCTGGAGGGAGATGACACAGATTAATATCTTTAAGAGAAAATGCATATGAGCCAATGCAACTGATATTAGAACTAGGTTCATTGATTTCTCATTTTGTGTCAATATCCAGTACATCAAATATTAATTTTACTCAGTATATAAAAAAAAACAATTTTAACAGAGGAAGTGAACTATGTATCATTTAAACCAGAAATAAATTGAGAATAAATACATCAAATTGCACATCTAACATAATGCAGAATAAGGAATACATACATTAAATAACACATACACAAAACAAACATTAAGAAAGAATATATAGACACACAAAAAGAAGGATAGAAATAGACATACACAAAATAAGCACCCTGATAGGATATATACATAATTTAAGAATATTTTTCTATGTTTGTATTTACTCTACAGTGGGTTTAACTATATGATATTTATCTCCCTGATGGTATTTTTTTGCTCTGTGGTGAGTATGTGAGTGTTGTCACAAATCTGCTATTGTGTAGGGTTGTTTCATAACCTTTCTTAACTTTGTTAAATATAGTTTGATAAGAAAAGTTGTCGGAACGCCTGATTGATTTGGGTATCTGTTTGATTATAGATGCAGGTGATTAGAAGGAGTGTACATGTACAGTAGTTTATCATTACGTTTTTTTCTGTATGGTCTATATGAACGTTTTCTTAGCATGAAGGTGACATTTGGAAAATGTGCTTTGTTTAGGTTAGTTTTTATGTCTAAACCCATCCAAAAATGAATTTAGTAAAATAAGTAAAATAGTAACAGAAAGAATTAATTAGGTGTAAAAACACAAAAGTAAATACAGACTGGTTCAACAGTATTAAAAACGAACATAATTGCTAATGTGTATAATTCTACACATCTATAACAGAACCCATGCTAGATAAGACTATCCCCTTAGCCCATGAACAAATAAAAATAAACAGAAACAAAATTGCTATCATTAAACACTCCCATAAACCACTACTATTTGACATTGAAAATGCATAGCTAAAGAAAAAAAGGTATTTTGACACTACATTGGGAAGTTTTGATGGTGCAGAGACTTGCAAAATCATTGACAGATATTTACTACACAAGCTAAGCAAAATAATGGATAGAAATGATATAGAACTCTACAGGGATGCAGAGATGATGGTCTAATAATCTTAAGAAAATATAACAGACAACACACAGACAAAACTAGAAAAGCAATTATAAATATTTTCAAAAATAACGAATTCAACACAGACACATAAACTAATCTAAACAAAATATATTTTCTAGATGTTACCTTTAATTTAAGAAAAGATACATATAAATCAGACAGAAAACCCAATAATAAACCACTGTATATACACACTTCTTCCAATCACCCACTATCTATAATCAACAGATAGGAAAATCAGTTAAACACAGACTTTCTGACAACTCTTCCAACAACCCATAATTAACAAAGCTAAAAAAGACTATGAAACAGCCCTAAAGGATAGCAGATTCCTGGCAACACTTATATACTCACCACAGAGCACAAAAATGCCAACTGGAAGAGAAATATCATCTGATTCAACCAACCGTAGTGTAAAAACTGCCAACTGGAAGAGAAATATCATATGATTCAACCAACCGTAGTGTAAAAACTGCCAACTGGAAGAGAAATATCATACGATTCAACCAACCGTAGTGTAAAAACTGCCAACTGGAAGAGAAATATCATATGATTCAACCAACCGTAGTGTAAAAACTGCCAACTGGAAGAGAAATATCATATGATTCAACCAACCGTAGTGTAAAAACTGCCAACTGGAAGAGAAATATCATATGATTCAACCAACCGTAGTGTAAAAACTGCCAACTGGAAGAGAAATATCATATGATTCAACCAACCATAGTGTAAAAACTGCCAACTGGAAGAGAAATATCATACGATTCAACCAACCGTAGTGTAAAAACTGCCAACTGGAAGAGAAATATCATACGATTCAACCAACCGTAAAAACGTAGTGTAAAAACTGCCAACTGGAAGAGAAATATCATACGATTCAACCAACCGTAGTGTAAAAACTGCCAACTGGAAGAGAAATATCATACGATTCAACCAACCGTAGTGTAAAAACTGCCAACTGGAAGAGAAATATCATACGATTCAACCAACCGTAGTGTAAAAACTGCCAACTGGAAGAGAAATATCATACAATTCAACCAACCGTAGTGTAAAAACTGCCAACTGGAAGAGAAATATCATACGATTCAACCAACCGTAGTGTAAAAACTGCCAACTGGAAGAGAAATATCATACGATTCAACCAACCGTAGTGTAAAAACTGCCAACTGGAAGAGAAATATCATATGATTCAACCAACCGTAGTGTAAAAACTGCCAACTGGAAGAGAAATATCATATGATTCAACCAACCGTAGTGTAAAAACTGCCAACTGGAAGAGAAATATCATACAATTCAACCAACCGTAGTGTAAAAACTGCCAACTGGAAGAGAAATATCATACGATTCAACCAACCGTAGTGTAAAAACTGCCAACTGGAAGAGAAATATCATACGATTCAACCAACCGTAGTGTAAAAACTGCCAACTGGAAGAGAAATATCATACAATTCAACCAACCGTAGTGTAAAAACTGCCAACTGGAAGAGAAATATCATACGATTCAACCAACCGTAGTGTAAAAACTGCCAACTGGAAGAGAAATATCATACGATTCAACCAACCGTAGTGTAAAAACTGCCAACTGGAAGAGAAATATCATACGATTCAACCAACCGTAGTGTAAAAACTGCCAACTGGAAGAGAAATATCATCTGATTCAACCAACCGTAGTGTAAAAACTGCCAACTGGAAGAGAAATATCATATGATTCAACCAACCGTAGTGTAAAAACTGCCAACTGGAAGAGAAATATCATATGATTCAACCAACCGTAGTGTAAAAACTGCCAACTGGAAGAGAAATATCATACGATTCAACCAACCGTAGTGTAAAAACTTAAAAACAAGCATGGGAAAAATATTCTTCAAACTCTTACAGAAACACTCTTTGGAATCAAGCACTCTTTAGAAAACAGTAAAAAAAAATTATGCTGAAAATCAGCAACAGTTGCATCAAGAACATGTCACAAAAATAAAAAAGCACAACAGATAAACTATCAAAAAACAACCCAAACAATTAAACCCACATCTAACTGCAGAATAAGGAATGAATGTCCCTTAAACAGTAACTGTTTACAAAACAACGTAATATTCTAAGCGACAATAAAATCACCAGATAATGAGGAAAAAATATATTAAGGCATAATAGAAGGATCCGGGAAACAAAAAAACTATGCACACAAAACATCCTTCACAAATAATAAATATGCAAACAGTACAATACTTTCTAAGTATATTTGGGAAATCATCAACAAAACCCAAATCACACCAAAAATATCATGGAAAATACAGAAAAATTACTAAATAAATGATCTGAACTCATCTCAAAATGCAAGCATGAAAGATTTTTACTATGTTACTTAAAAACTGAAAAGAATAAATAGATAATAATGAAGAACAATTAATTTAATCAAAGCAAATAATAAACAAATTAACAAACCATTGCCAGGATATTGACTATTAGAATAGATAAAAATATAAAATAAAAATAAGCAACAAACCCAAATAAATAGATAAATTACACATTGAAAACTGAAAAGAATAAATAAATATTAGAATAAAAACAAGTAAAATAAATTTATCCAAATAAATAAATAAACCAGCCTCACCAAAATAACTGTTAAAAAGATTACCCTTAATGCACCACTGACCCATATATATATAGCCAAGGAAAAAACTAACACATGTCGCCTGATGATTGCACCTAGCATGGAATAGTCTGTCACCACTTAGTGTTGACTTCAATGTTCACTTTTGTGTGTATATATATATATATATATATATATATATGTATGTATATATATATATATTATGGTAACATCCTAAATCAAACCACCCACCATCTATTATTAAACACATACCATACGCTGTTGAACACAGAGTAAACAACAGTTCCTGAACTGAAGACATTTTTTATAAAAATCACAGCTATAAATGCTATGATGTTAAATATTATAAGCAATAAAAATAATAACAAACACAATAGAAAAATATTTTGATACAGACCACCATTTAACCAAATGGTTCATACTAAGTTAGGTAATAAATTCCTTAACCTAGTATAAAAACACTTCTCAACAAATAACCAACTTGGCAAAATTTATAAGAAAATACTAAAACTTAGTTATAGTTGCACTGATAATCTTGAAATTATAATAAAAAAACAAAAATAAAAACCTTAAACAATATAACAAGATTAGCAATCAGAACACCTTATTAAAAATAATAATATTAATACTGGCAAATGTCATAACCCAAACACATATCCTCTGCAGAATAGATGCTTACACGTTCTATAGTGTACCAATCTACCATTATGACTACAGAAAATCCAAATTTTATCATACATTATATTGGAAGTACTAAAAGTACTTTTAAGTCATGATTTTATCAGCATAAGCTATCATTTAATAATAAAATCTATAGTAACTGAACTGCCCTTTCCAAATACTATTAGCAATTGAAAGATGTAAATAAAACTCTGATAACAAAATGAAAGATATTAACAAAAGCTAGAGCATATCAATCATTACAAGAAAAATTCAGATAATTCTCAAAAACTAACTCATTAAATAAACATAATGAAATTAATACTTACTGCCATCATAATTCACATTCTTAAATGTACCTGAAATTATCTCAAACTGTTTTCTATATGCTATAGTTTATAATGCTGTCCCTTTTATTTATTATATATACCTTATCTTCTTTTATGTGCCCTGTCCTTTCAGGATGTAGGTGACCATGGCTTTCCACATCTCTCTCTCCATCATCCACCTGATCAGGCCCTTCACATATGTTATCCACTGATTTCCCCTGTCTTTTTCCCTCTATCTGGCCTGTTAGAATCAGGCTCTCCAAGCCGTCCTTCTTCATTGCATGTCCCAGGAACTTTAGCTGTCTCTTCCTGATGCTCAGTATTAATTTCCTTTTCATTTCCATCCTTTCCAAAACCTCATCATTGCTCACATGCTTGATTCATATATATATATATGTATATATATCCATATATATATATATATATATATATATATATATATATATATATATATAGGTACATTTATATATATTTTGTTTTTCATTTTTAAACGAGTTATTTTGCTATCTTGGTTTCTACCGTGAGTGGTGTCTTCAGGAAATTTTTAATAACTTATTAAAAATTGCCTGGAGACACCACTCATGATAGAAACCAAGTTAGCAAAATAACTCATTTAAAAATGAAAAATATTCAAAATTTCTACAATTGTAAAGAACACTTTTAATACAAATGTGTACTGGTCTAACCCTATTAGGACCAAAAACTAAGTATTAAACAATCAAAATATATATATATATATATCATCATCATTTATCTATCACACCCAGATAGCGCATAGGGCAGCAACTTTTTGTTGCTGTTTCAGTAACAAACTTTTTTTACGGGACAGGGTTGTTAGCCCAGCACCCAACCCCCAAATCTGGAGGACTAGTGGACCATTCTCGGTCCTTACGTTTACAGCACCTGGTATTGCCCAAATGGTCACCCATATGGTCACCCATTTAAGCACTGACCAGGCCCGATGTTGCTTAACTTTGGTGATCGGACGGGAACCGGTGTATTCAACACGATATAGCCGTAGACATATATATATATATATATATATATATATACCTAAACTTAATTAACTGTTACATTGCTGTTTGTCCTTACTTTCATTACCAGTTAACTCTAAAATCAAGTAATTCCACCTTTAATATTTAATTTAATGACTTTATGTCTATTTCCTTACACTGAAATTGTATTTTTATAATAACCCTTTAAAACAAATATTTTGTTTTAATTTCAATCTCGTCTAAAATAATAAATTGGCTACACATTTGTTCCATCCTTATTTAAGCCGACACTTCCTTTCCTCCTGCCAATACAATCACATTGCTACACTCTAATGTCTCAATATTCATTAGTCTACACTCAAAAATCTTCTAAGTTATAATTACCTCCTACTCTACTACATTCAACTAATATGGTGACATTTTTTGTTTTTATTTTAAATTTCCCTATCAATACATGATCCCAAAATTAAACCACATTTCACTGCCTGTTCATGGTGTATTGATAACTTTTGAGTTGCAGTATGCTATATTATAACAATAATAATAAATACCTATATATATATATATATATATATATATAGTGTATCGAAGCAGCAAGTAATTTTCTAAACATATGCTATTAAATATAAGAGACAATGAATGTCTATTATGTTTAATCATGAGCCGTTCTAAACGTCGTATTTTTGCTTTAATTTATTTGATGTTTTATGAGGTTGTAAGTCTATAGGAGAGTGTGGTTGTCCATTGAAATTTCTTATTATGTTTAACCAAGAAATTTCAATAGTTTATTTGTTTTATTGTTTTTGTTTTGCAAGATTCATTGGGATTTGTTTTTAAGGGCAGGGTCCCCAAGTTCTACCTTTGTTATTTAACCCATAACTGGAAGGAAGGGATGGATTAATACCTTTCCCAAGGGTACCAGTGCTTAAATGAATGCAGGGTATTCAATTGGAATTCGAACTCAGCTCACTGATTCCTATTTTTGAGTCGATATCCACTGCACCACAACACACATCCGTCACTATATGCTTACAGCACCTGGTATTTCCAAGTGGTCACCCATCTAAGTACTGACCAGGCTCAATGTTGCTTAACTTTGGTGATCGAGTGAGAACCGGTGTATTTAACGTGATAGGCCATAAGCCTGGTAATAATTGGGTAATTGTTGTTGATTTTTAATTTCCAATAATATATAGATAAAGCATTGCTTTTTGCTGTATTTACTGTTGTTTAAAGACGTGGTTATTGAAGCAATATTTTTATGTGTTAACAGTTGCTCCAAAATAGAACTTAAAATCATTATAATCCAAATGGATGCTATCTCTGTAAACAATACTTTAAGACATACATTTCTCTAGTTCAGTCAGTTAAGTGCCATACGTGATACACGCTTGCGCGATCATGTCTCGAAAGAGACATGACTGACTGGGCAGAAGATTATCCCGCAGTAGGTTGCCATTGCTTTCTGCGGTAGACTGGTTGCCGACCAAGGCTATAGAACCCAATCTGTCCTGCTATTTGACCCATAACTGAGAGGAAGAGACAGATTAATACCTTTCCCAAGGGTATTTGCGCGTAAATGAATACAATGGATTCAGCTGGAATTCGAACTCGGCTCCCCGGTTTCTCATTCCGAGCCGATATCTACTGTACCACAAAAGACATACACACTGCCCATTCAACGGGCAGGTCTTATTTTTCATCAGTTGCAATTATTTTTAGAAGGGTCATTATTATTATAAGTAGGGTAACTGATATTATTCAGGTGGGCCAAGTATTTATTTGATATCATGTTATTATTTTTTTTAAATATATTTATCTATGTTTTTAAAGTAACTATAACTAACTTTAGCTTTGTTTTTGTTGAAAATCTTTTTTAATGTGAGTGAATCGTAGAAATGTTTGTGAAATAAATTTAGGAAGAATGTTCAAATATTTGTTTGTACATTACAGCTGAAGCATGGGTTAAACAAGATAATGTTATATTTATGTAGCTTCTCCATATTTCTGCCTACTCTATTTTAACAGAATATTGTAAACTACTGCTGAGTTTATTTTTTTTTAAAGCATTAATGTATTTAATTTTGTAGCTATCAAAACTTCCTTATAACTAGAGTTAATACTTAAATGAAATTTTATATATATATATATATATATATATGTATATATATATCATCAAATTAGACCAGTACAAAGTTGTACTAAAAAGTATTCAATACAATTATATCATAAAAATTTTGATGACACCAAAAACTAGAAATCTAGGTGACAGGAATAACACATTTCCAAATGAAATAAATGAATATATATATATATATATATATATATATATATATTCGTTTCTTAATTTATATAAATATGCATATAGTTTGTTTATATACTTTCATATATATTAATACAGTTTTAAATCATCTGCACAACCGCACCAGCATTGCCTGATGATGAGAATTAATCTCGAAACAGAGAAATTTCCATGTAGCAATGAAAAATTGACATAACCATATAATTATATATATATATATTGTAATTTTGTTATTACAATGGTTTATAAAAGCATATCACTACACAAAATTTTCATGTTTCAGAACAAAACTGTTCTTCTTCAGAAGATATGTTAAAATAAATGGTGAAAATGATTTATTTATTTATATATATATATATATATATATATATAAATGAGATTATAATTATTCTCATCTTGAAAATTTTTCTTGAAAACTATCAAATGAAGGGAAAAATGGTCTCTTTTACAAATACTTTCATGACTTCTGCTCCAATGAACTTAGCACACTTGTGCCCCCTACATTATATATATATATCTATATATATATAATATATTTTTCATTTGTAAACAAGTTATTATGCAACCTAGGTTCCTATCATGTGGTGCCTTCAAGTAATTTGCAATAACTGATTTTATTGTTTTTTTTAAGAATGCTCACATAACAGGGATTTTTTTGAATGCTCAGGTAATGGGGAACTTTTGACTGTGCAGTTTTAAAACATGGTTGTATGAAGCTAGCAGGTATTTTAGGGTATGGTTACATACACTTAGTCATAATTTCTGTTCTTTTATTTTTAAAAAAAAATCCCCATTATCTGAGCATTCTTAAAAAAAAAACTGGTAACATAAGTTATTGCAAATCACCTGAAAACACCACGTGGTAGAAACCTAGGTCACATAATAACTGGTTTAAAAATTAAGAATATTCAAAAGTTCTACAATATAATTGTATTGAACACTTTTTAATGAAACTGTGTACTGGTCTAATTTTATTATAACCAAAAACTAAGTAGTTAAACAATCAATATATGTGTGAATATATATATAGTTTTTATATATAGCTTTTCTTTCTCTCTCTCTCTCTCTATATATATATATATATATATCTGCGAGTGAGTAAGGAATGAAAAAAAATTACAATGTTCAAAACATTAATTCAAAACAGTGCTTGATAAATGATATAGAGCTGTGAATATTTATTATACATTTGTACATGTTCTAAACTATAATTCATAATATATATATATATATATATATATATATATATATATATATTAGCTATTATATATATAGTTTTTTATATATATATATATATATATATATATATATATATATGGATCAGGTGTCTCCTTGACTTAACACTCACAAAAGACTTCAAGTGGAATGACTATAGAATCCATACCTAAATCCGCTGCTAAGAAAGTCGATTCTCTGTGTAGAGGAAGTTTTTTTCCGCCTGAAACAATCCTGCACATATATAAATCTGCCATCCGCTGGTGCATTGAACACTGCTGCCATATCTGGTCGGGTGCTCCTGCTATCCACCTAGGCATCCTTGACCAACGGAGAATCTGTAATGTGATCAATCCCTACTTAGCATCCGACCATGCATTGAATACTGCCGCCATATCCGGTCAGGTCCTCCTGCTATTCACCTACGTGTCCTTAAGAGAATCCAACGGAGAATCTGTAATGTGATAAATCCTAACTTAGCAGCTCAGATACAGTCTCTTTCTCACCAGTGCAATGTGACTTCCCTGTGCCTCTTCTACAAATACTTTCACGGCTTCTGCTCGGATGAAATTAGCTCACTTGTGCCCTCTATATGTAAATTTACTCAAGCCACAAGATTAACAACTAGGTCCCACCCTTTTACTATGAAACCAATAAATTGTAAATGCAAATTCTACTCCAGTAGCTTCTTTTCTTGCACTTCCAACCTGTGGAATTCCCTTCCATTTACTTGCTTTCCTGACAGCTACAATTTCCAAGAATTTAAATGTAAAGTCAATCGTCATTTCCTATCTCACATGCTCCTTTCTCTGCCCACGTCACTCTCATCAGTATTCTCATCTTTCTCTTACCCACTTCCTGACACCCCTATAACCTGTCACTCTTTCTCATAACTTTCCTTCTATGTAACCCTGTACAAAACAGTGGCAGTAAAATGCCTTACTTGGGGTAAGATTGATTATCTTATCTCCAAACGTTTAAATGCAACACCAATTGCCATCTTTAATCTACTTGATTGCCATCCATCTTCTTGTCTTTTCTTCAACATCCAAATATCTACAATCTTTGATCGAATATCAGAGAGGATTGACTATATCCTCACCAAATTTCAATCGGCCAACATTCACAAATGCAGTGACTTCAATACTCACCCCAAAGAGTGGTTAGTCCACTCTATTAAAACCAATGAGTAAAGCAGATATTTTAGAGACTTCTTCATCACTTATGAACTGAATCAGACCCATGTCCTGGATATGATCGAACAGAAGGCAAACCTTCTGAACCTTTTTCTAACATCCCACCATGACAAATAAACAGCAAAAGTTTTACCTCTTACTAACATGTCTGTTCATTCCTTAATCAGTGTTCAGAATGATGCCAAACTAATGATATCCCCTGATTTATCGAAGCCATAGAATGTTTTTTCACTATCATTTGGTCAGCTTTCAGTCTTATATGACAAAAGCTTCTTTCGCAATCTTTTAACATGCTGTCTCCAAAACTACTGCCCTGATTTACATCATATCCCACCCCCACTAGATGCAGGATTCATATCCCACCCTCACTAGATGCAGGATGCTGGATATTTTTTATCAGTAAAGTCAGAGAATGCAGTCAAGTCAGAGAATGCAGTCAAGTCAGAAAGTGTGTGTAGACCAGATGACAGAGGCTGATCAGAGAGAGAGAGACAAGAACACTGCTTTACCTGATCTGATGTGATTTGCCACCCTGAAGAAAAACCTTCGACTTAAAGGCTTGTTTGAAAAGTCTTGTTAAAAAAACTAGGGAAAACAAACACTGTGTCATGATAATCAGAAAAAGTTGATAGTTATTGCATGGAGAATTTACTGGATTAATAACCATACTAACAACTTTGTATCCAGGAACTGCATATAAATACTTTTCTTATACCCAAGTTTTTTTTTCTCATATGGCTTTACTCTGATAAACCAAAAAAAGTCATTAATTTCAGTCAACTATTCAGACCAAACCAGTCTTGCAGTCAGTGAACAAAATGTTGGGTGAGACAATACTCGGGTCAAATATGACCAACTCCATGATCAGCCAAGGGTACCAATCATGAGTATTGGCCAGCCACAGGGTATATGTCATACCACTACTTTAAAACCTAGTAACAATGTAGTCTGGCCCTTAATTTTTTCAGAACCACCAACAATCAGTTTTAGAAAATTCTGGAAAATGCAAAGTACAACCATGTGCAAGCTGTCCAGGCTAAGTTTGAAAAGAAACAAATTAGATCTTTCTAATTCTGGAAGGTCACCAACCAAATTATGAAGAGAGGTAAAACAGCTGTCTCCACTATTATAAATGGCCCCAATGTCATCTCCTCCTGAAAAGACAAGGCAAAGCCCTTTGCTTTAAACTTTATCTGGATGGCTATTGCCATATTACAGTGATTCTCAACTTTCTTTGCCCAATATCTCCTGTTCCTGGTAAGTTAGAATGTCTTTTCCACTATCAAAACTGTTAGATTTAAAAATTGCATTCCAAAAATGTAGAGGAGTTTTATAAATCTTACAGCAATAGAAAATGCTGATTGATTTTTAAACTTAAATACATGTACAGTAATTTGTTTGAAACCCAGCAGTGATGAAGATATTAGTCCAAATAACTCACAGAATAATGATAATGACTCATCTTAGAAATCAAAATAATATTTACAATATAACCAGCAAGGATGAGGATATTAGTCGAAATAACTTATACAATAATGATAATGACTGTTTTTAGAAATTTAGATAAGATTTATAAAAAAAAACAGTCAGGATGAAGATATTAGTTCAAATAACTCATGGAATAATGATAATGAATAAATTCATATAATATTCATGATAAAATTAGCAAAGTTTTGGATATTTGTATAAATAACTCATGGAAATGACTCATTTTAGAAATTCATAAATTAATATTATGATAAAACCAGTAAGGAACAGGATATTTCTCCAGATAACTCATTAAGATTGATAATGATTTTCCAAAGAATCTTAGACAGTTTTATATGCATGTACCAATTGAATTTTTTTTTTTTTGCTTTGATTTTTAGGAAATACATTGTTATATTACATTGTGTGGAATTCATTCTGAAAAAAAAATTAAATATTTTCAGGATGAATGTCTTTTATACTTTTATTTCATTTAAACAACTAGAAATACAATTTACAGAATGTGTATTTGCATTGGCAGTGAAAAAATGAAAATCAAAAAATTCTATTAACAGATTGAAAGTGCATACAAAATGTTTTTATGTTTTTAAAATCTTTTTCGAACGTAAATTTGTATTCATGTGCAAAAAGAAATTCAGGTAAGGAATTGAATTTGACATTGGAAACAAATTTTGGTAGATTTCAAATTTGTTCAGTTCACAAGAAAATCTGCCATATTGGTTCAGTGACTAGGCTGCTAGACAGGCAGATCTTATATAAGAGGCTCTAACTAAAGTGCCAATGGAAAATTGATCAACAGTACATAAACATTCAATAAGAAATAAATTCACATTTTAGCCAATGAAAGACTCGTTCACTTAGCTCTCAAACACCTGAAATAACTTTCATTTTTTATAGAAATTAAGGTAAAGTTAAAAAGACTGAATTTCAACTAAACAATTATTAAAGAGATTCTTGTTTGTATCTACAAACAATCTGATATAATGAGAATGTAAGATATACTTCTGCAGTTCTACAAATTGAGGAAGTGACAAGATAAAGAATACATTTGTAATTGTATAACATGAAAAAATGATAAGGTAAAAAATACACTTATTTTTTTCTTTTAATTCTATCACTCCAAGCAAGGCGGTAATGCCACTGATGTGCAAGGGGCTACATAAAAGTAAAAAGATTAGAGGGCTACATCAAAGTACAAAGATTAGATAGGAGGAGAGTGAAGAGAAACAAAAATCAGTTAGAAAGGAGCAAGAGAAGGATGGGAATACAGGTGTGATGACAGTTGCAAAGGTGGAGAGAAAGGAAAGGATATACAGGGTGGTGTAGAAAGAACTAGAGTCAAGTAGTTAAGAGATGAGTGTTGACATTGCATTTAAATTACTGGAGGTTGTAGCCATCAGGAAAACAAGAATATGGAAGTTATATATATGAAAATTCCAGATAAAAAAAAAAACTGAAAATAATAACAACGAAAATAATAATAAATGCCACAGCTTTCATTTCATCTGGTTTTAATTATTTGGTAATCTGGTTTTTAATATATTTGTTATTCAAGTGAATGGCCAACAGTAAATATCTCATTAGGTACTAGAGATTTACTTATCCGATGTCTGAGCATAAACATTTAGGTATAACATCTAGGACGTTTTTTTTTTTTTAAATAATGGTCACTCGGAGAAGAAAAAAATTGATGTTATGAATTACAGATTAAGAGGCACAGTTTACAGTGTATATGGGAGGAAGTTTGACCCTAGAGCTGAACTGCTTCAGACTGTAGTGATTGGGAAAGAATCATCTTGAGAGTCATTTACACAAAGCAGGTAGAGGGTTACAAAATAAGTCCAATTTTGGGGGGTTATATGGTGAAAATAATGGTTAACCTTAGATTTAAATAAGTTAAGATTGTTATGATTGGGGAAAAATCCTCTTAGAAATCATTTACAAATGCAGGTATATTGCTACAGAATACAGGTACACTTTTTGGTGGATATGTGGTGATGATAATGGTTAACCCTAGATTTGAAGAGGTTAAGTTTATTGTGATTAGAGAAGAGGTAGAGAGAAAGGAAAGGACATACAGGGTGGTGCAGAAAGAACTAGAGTTAAGTGGTTAAGAGATGAGTATTGACATTGCATTTAAATTCCCGGAGGTTGTAGCCATCAAGAAAGCAAGTATATGGAAGCGAGTTCCACAGGCGGGAAGTGCGAGAAAAGAAGCTGCAGGAGTAGAATTGTTATCTGCATTTGGTTGACCTGTGATGATTGACAGACAGCAGCTTCATCTTAGATGCATTGAAATTTACAAGCAACTTCTTTCCAAAACAGAGGCAATGATACGATAGAAAGTATTTGCATTTTTACAAAGTTTGGTCATGGCATGATAAGATGTACATTTGTAGTTCTACAACATGATTTAATAAGATGCACACTTGCAGTTCAACAAATTGAGAAAATGTCAAGATGTCAAATACATTTTTAGTTTGATAAAGGGAGGAAATAATGAGGTATGTTGTAGATGATACGGCTACCTTTATGAAACAATAGGAAGGTACCCATCAATTTCTTTGCAAAAATGGATTTGTATAAATTTTAAGGTGAAGTACAGTATGCACATGGCAAGTCTTATTGTTGTATACCAACTGAGATAAAGAATAAAACTTGAATCAAAATTGAACAAATTCTCTTTTACTGATATCTAATATATCAATACATTTTTTTCTTTTTTTCAAGAACTTGGGATTGTGTGGAATAGAGGTTGGTCAGAGGTAAGCATGTGCACTCATGTGGGACTTCTGCATTTATCTTCCCTTCTCTCATCTCTGAGTCAAACTGAACTGTCTTTTGATGTATTAAATAGGTGAGCCTCACCTGACCTGTGGCACAACGACCCCACATTTTATTCATATTTTGAGTGCTTATTTCCTTGACCTCTGTTCATCAAAACAAAACCCAACTTGCCACCTGGATTTTTGTACTCTCTGGCATTTATATCTTGCCAGCCTTGCATCAATCAGTGCAAATACAATTTTGGGTGAAATTATAGCCTGCATCAAAAGAATGTATAACATTATCCTTTAAAATGAAATAAGATGGCAGGTATTATTGGGGTTTCTTTCTCTCATGAAGATTATTGATCTTCTTCTGCCTCTCATTGATTAGAGCTCTGGCATTATACTTGACCTGAGTTGATTGAAATTCAAATCTTAGATTCATGACAGAAGTTTGTTTTTTATAACATTAGCATGAACTTTATTTTTGTAATGTAAATCTGAAGGTAACTTTTGGTAACTCACTATTTGCAAATTATGATATTCAGTATCTTTGCATAAAGTCAACATACTAATGAATCCTTTGAATAATACACAATAATGCTCTCAGAATGCTGTGAAACACACTGGAATACACCAGAACACACCAGAATACTGCAAAACATACCAGAATACACATCATCAATGTACTACATGAGTCTTTTGAATAATACACAATAATGCTCTCAGAATGCTGTGAAACACACTGGAATACACCAGAACACACCAGAATACTGCAAAACATACCAGAATACACCAAAACACACTACAACACACCAGAATACACCAAAACACACCTAATATACCAAAACACACTATAATACACCAGAACACACCAAAAGACACCAAAGCACACTGAACATACCAAAACATGCCAGAATACACCAAAACACGCTAGAATAAACTGGAACACACTAGAATAAACCGGAACACACACTTCTGTTTGAGTGCTTTTTATATTAATATTTATGAACACAGGATCTTGGTAGCGCAATACATTCAATATATTCCCCTCCACAGGATTGCTTCCCCAACGGAATCTCCAGGAGTTTAAATGTAAGGTCAATAGACACCTCCTAACACACTAACCTGCTCCCATTCTATCAAACACTCTTCCCATCTGCCCAACCCTCATCCTCGCTATCCTTACTCATCTGTCACCTTCCTCCTGACATTCCCTATGTCTAACCACTCCTTCTCTTTACCTTCCCCTATGTAGCCCCATGCTCAATAGTGGCAGTGGAATGCCTTGCTTGGGGTGAGATGATTAAAAAAAAAAAATATATATATATATATATATATATATATATATATATATATATATATACAGTACTGTGCAAAAGTATTAGGGAAAAAACTATTTTATTTTATTTTGCTTTGAAATAATTGCGACAATTTACCAATCGCACATTATATATATATATATATATATATATATATATATATATATATATAGTACTGTGCAAAAGTATTAGGACAAGAACTATTTTACCTTCTATGAGGCATATTGACAGAAAATAATTTAAGTAATTTTATTTGATTTACTCAACAAATGCTTTAAAAAGAAAAAAATACTTGTTACAAAATAAATTTAATATTTAGTATAATAGCCTTTTGCTTTGATCACAGCCTTCATTCTGTCAGGCATTGACATCACAAGCTTCTTCAATGTATCTAATGGTATCTCCTGCCAAGCAGCTTGCATTTGTTCCCAAAGTGTGTCTTGCGAAGTAACATTAGATTTATTAATTTGAGAGTGGGGAATAAGAAAAAAGTCAGTCATATCCAAAGATAATAGAATAATGAGTAGTTTTAAAATAACTTTCTTAATATAAAATAGTGAAATTAAATATAACTTCTTTTAATACATTTCTTTTACACCTAGTTTTAAATAATCAATATTTATTAGCAATTTATTTGACTTTCAGTGAGGTTTTAGGAAAATCACTACCAAAAGTGTGCAAAAGTTTAAAGACAGGGGTGATTTTAAACTTTATTTTGATGCCTCATAAAAGATAAAATAGTTCTTGTCCTAATACTTTTGCACAGTACTATATATATATATATATATATATATATACTGGGAGCGATTGGTAAATTGTCGCAATTATTTTATTTCAAACCAAAAGATTATTCTACTAAATATTAAATTTCTTTTGTAACAAGTTTTTCTTGTCAAAGCATTTGTTGAGTAAATCAAATAAAATTACTTTAATTAAATTATTTTCTGTCAATATGCCTCATAAGAGATAAAATAGTTCTTGTCCTAATCCTTTTGCACAGTACTGTATATTTATTGCCTGAAGATCTATGTTCAACCACATGTGCCAACACTTATTCCTACATAATTTTTAAACTTTAAGTTATTATAAATTCCTGGAAAAGAAACATTAAATTTTTTACAAATTAATAAAAAAAATACTTTTAAAACAAATGAAATATAAACAGATTTTAGGGGATTGACATTTTATTTATCTCTCTACAGATAAACATGGCAGTTTCAACAGCAAATCATAATAACTAAATTAAATTCTATAGGTGTTGCTTCCAATCCAGGTATGAATGACTGCCAAAACATACCACTTACTAAATTTATAGACAGATATCAGTCTATATTGCTGAGATGTGATATTGTAATTATTTACTTTGTTCGGACTGTTGTCTTCATCTTTATTGCCATATTCATGTTTCAACCATTGTATCCTCCAACCTTCTTCAGGTGATGTGAATTTTTAATTTGAACACTTTATTTTGATAATTTGCATGAAGTGGCATGACTCATGGAATCAGAACAATGTACCCCAGTGAATGAAATAAAGGGTCAGTTCAAAATTCCAACCACAAGAAGAAGGTCGAAATGTTGTGAATACAGCAATAAAAATGTTGTATCCCGATGGGGGGGGGGGGATAAACAGAGAAAGAATAGTGCAAGAAATAACTTTTAACACTGAGTATATATAAATAGAGATTTATTATACCTCAGTACAATAAACCAAATACGAGTACACCAATGAACAGTTAACACAAATAACAATTAAGACGGCAATGTCTCTGTATAGAACGTATGCATCTGTCTTGAGAAGTAGGCTTCTGTCTAGGGACATCTAACTCTCATCTAAGGCTGATGGCTCTCGACTTCTCTTGTATAATGACAAATAATCTCGATCACTCCTGTGTAATGATGAAGATTCTCGTATAGTCACGAACACACTCAATCTCTCTGTAGTTCGTTCTACTCCCGGTCTTTTATAACCCGGGCCATACCCATTCCTGGGTAAGACAAGATATTCCTCCACAACAATATATATGTTGTATCCTGGGAGGGGATAAACAGAGAAAGAATAGTGCAAGAAATAAATCTTAGCACTGAGAATATATAAATAGAGATTTATTATACCTCAGTACAATAAACCAAATACAAGTACACCCAATGAACAGTTAACACAAATAACAATTAAGACGGCAATGTCTCTGTATAGAACGTATGCATCCGTCTTGAGAAGTAGACTTCCGTCGAGTGACGTCTAACTCTCGTCTAAGGCCAATGGCTGTCGACTCTCATATAATGGTGAATAATCTTGATCACTCCCGTGTAATGATGTAGACTCTAGTATAGTCACGAACACACTCGATCGCTCTCTATCTGTAGTTCATTCTCATCTAGGTCTTTTATAACCCAGGCCATACCCATTCCTGGGTAGGACAGGATATTCCACCACAACAAAAAATGAGAATGATTGTCTTAGCAATGTAAATAAAACTTACAGATGCATGCTGGGATTACTTTCTAACCAATAAAAATGAACCACTTCTTTTCCTTTTTATTCTTTCTTGTCTTAAATTCAAAATTCTCTAACTACTTGAATGCATTCATTTTGTTTGTTAACCCTGTTCTTACTTTGTACATCTTTTGCCTTATTATTTCTACTTTCCTAGTTTTGTTTTGTATATATTGTTTGCCTTGTATTATTTCTACTTTCCTAGTTTTGTTTTGTATATATTGTTTGCCTTCTATTATTTCTACTTTCCTAGTTTTGTTTTGTATATATTGTTTGCCTTCTATTATTTCTACTTTCCTAGTTTTGTTTTGTATATATTGTTTGCCTTCTATTTTTTCTACTTTCCTAGTTTTGTTTTGTATATATTGTTTGCCTTCTATTATTTCTACTTTCCTAGTTTTGTTTTGTATATATTGTTTGCCTTGTATTATTTCTACTTTCCTAGTTTTGTTTTGTATATATTGTTTGCCTTGTATTATTTCTACTTTCCTAGTTTTGTTTTGTATATATTGTTTGCCTTGTATTATTTCTACTTTCCTAGTTTTGTTTTGTATATATTGTTTGCCTTGTATTATTTCTACTTTCCTAGTTTTGTTTTGTATATATTGTTTGCCTTCTATTATTTCTACTTTCCTAGTTTTGTTTTGTATATATTGTTTGCCTTGTATTATTTCTACTTTCCTTGTTTTGTTTTGTATATATTGTTTGCCTTGTATTATTTCTACTTTCCTAGTTTTGTTTTGTATATATTGTTTGCCTTGTATTATTTCTACTTTCCTAGTTTTGTTTTGTATATATTGTTTGCCTTGTATTATTTCTACTTTCCTAGTTTTGTTTTGTATATATTGTTTGCCTTGTATTATTTCTACTTTCCTAGTTTTGTTTTGTATATATTGTTTGCCTTGTATTATTTCTACTTTCCTAGTTTTGTTTTGTATATATTGTTTGCCTTGTATTATTTCTACTTTCCTAGTTTTGTTTTGTATATATTGTTTGCCTTGTATTATTTCTACTTTCCTAGTTTTGTTTTGTATATATTGTTTGCCTTGTATTATTTCTACTTTCCTAGTTTTGTTTTGTATATATTGTTTGCCTTGTATTATTTCTACTTTCCTAGTTTTGTTTTGTATATATTGTTTGCCTTGTATTATTTCTACTTTTCTAGTTTTGTTTTGTATATATTGTTTGCCTTCTATTATTTCTACTTTCCTAGTTTTGTTTTGTATATATTGTTTGCCTTCTATTATTTCTACTTTCCTAGTTTTGTTTTGTATATATTGTTTGCCTTGTATTATTTCTACTTTCCTAGTTTTGTTTTGTATATATTGTTTGCCTTGTATTATTTCTACTTTCCTAGTTTTGTTTTGTATATATTGTTTGCCTTGTATTATTTCTACTTTCCTAGTTTTGTTTTGTATATATTGTTTGCCTTGTATTATTTCTACTTTCCTAGTTTTGTTTTGTATATATTGTTTGCCTTGTATTATTTCTACTTTCCTAGTTTTGTTTTGTATATATTGTTTGCCTTGTATTATTTCTACTTTCCTAGTTTTGTTTTGTATATATTGTTTGCCTTGTATTATTTCTACTTTCCTAGTTTTGTTTTGTATATATTGTTTGCCTTGTATTATTTCTACTTTCCTAGTATTGTTTTGTATATATTGTTTGCCTTGTATTATTTCTTTCCCTGGGTGTTGTATATATTGTTTTTGCCTTCTATTATTTCTACTTTCCTAGTTTTTGTTTTTTTTGTATATATTGTTTGCTTATGTTCACTTTCTAGTTTTGTTTGTATATATTGTTTGCCTTGTATTATTTCTACTTTCTCGTTTGTTTTGTATATATTATTTATATATTATTTCTTTCCTAGTTTTGTTTTGTATATATTGTTTGCCTTGTGTGTTTCTACTTTCTAGTTTTGTTTTTGTCTGTTGTTGCCTTGTATTATTTCTTTCTAGTTTTGTTTTCTCATTATTTTATTATTATTTCTTTCTAGTTTTGTTTTGTATATATTGTTTGCCTTGTATTATTTCTACTTTCCTAGTTTTGTTTTGTATATATTGTTTGCCTTCTGTATTTCTACTTTTGCTAGTTTTGTTTTGTATATATTGTTTTTGTGTCTATTATTTCTACTTTCCTAGTTTGTTTTGTATATATTGTTTACTTCTATTATTTCTACTTTCTAGTTTTGTTTTGTATATATTGTTTGCCTTCTATTATTTCTACTTTCCTAGTTTTGTTTTGTATATATTGTTTTGCCTTCTATTATTTCTACTTTCCTAGTTTTGTTTTTGTATATATTGTTTGCCTTCTATTATTTCTACTTTCCTAGTTTTGTTTTATATTGTTTGCTGTATTATTTCTACTTTTCTAGTTTGTTTTGTATATATTCTTCTATTATTTCTACTTTCCTAGTTTTGTTTGTATATATTGTTTTGCCTTCTATTATTTCTACTTTCCTAGTTTTGTTTTGTGCTTCTATTGTTTATATATATTATTTCTACTTTCTAGTTTTGTTTTGTATATATTGTTTGCCTTCTATTGTTCTACTTTCCTAGTTGTTTGTATATATTGTTTGCCTTCTATTATTTCTACTTTCCTAGTTTTGTTTTGTATATATTGGTTTGCCTTCTATTATTTCTGCTTTCCTAGTTTTTGTTTTGTATATATTGTTTGCCTTCTATTATTTCTACTCCTAGTTTTGTTTGTATATATTGTTTGCCTTCTATTATTTCTACTTTCTAGTTTTTTTTGTTTGTATATATTGTTTGCCTTCTATTATTTCTACTTTCCTAGTTTTTGTTTTATATATTGTTTGCCTTCTATTATTTCTTTCCTAGTTTTGTTTATATATTGTTTGCCTTCTATTATTTCTACTTTCCTAGTTTTGTTTTGTATATATTGTTTGCCTTCTATTATTTCTACTTTCTAGTTTTGTTTTGTATATATTGTTTGCCTTCTATTATTTCTACTTTCCTAGTTTTGTTTTATATATTGTTTGCCTTCGTATTTCTGCTCCTGGTTTGTTTTGTATATATTGTTTGCCTTCTATTATTTCTACTTTCCTAGTTTTGTTTTGTATATATTGTTTGCCTTGTATTATTTCTACTTTCTAGTTTTGTTTTGTATATTGTTTGCCTTCTATTATTTCTTTCCTAGTTTGTTTGTATATATTGTTTGCCTTTTATTTATTTCTACTTTCCTAGTTTTTGTATATATTGTTTTTCTATTATTTCTACTTTCTAGTTTTTGTTTTTGTATATATTGTTTGCCTTGTAGTATTCCTACTTTCCTAGTATTGTTTTGTATATATTGTTTGCCTTGTATTATTTCTACTTTCCTAGTTTTGTTTTGTATATATTGTTTGCCTTGTATTATTTCTACTTTCCTAGTTTTGTTTTGTATATATTGTTTGCCTTGTATTATTTCTACTTTCCTAGTTTTGTTTTGTATATATTGTTTGCCTTGTATTATTTCTACTTTCCTAGTTTTGTTTTGTATATATTGTTTGCCTTGTATTATTTCTACTTTCCTAGTTTTGTTTTGTATATATTGTTTGCCTTGTATTATTTCTACTTTCCTAGTTTTGTTTTGTATATATTGTTTGCCTTGTATTATTTCTACTTTCCTAGTTTTGTTTTGTATATATTGTTTGCCTTGTATTATTTCTACTTTCCTAGTTTTGTTTTGTATATATTGTTTGCCTTGTATTATTTCTACTTTCCTAGTTTTGTTTTGTATATATTGTTTGCCTTGTATTATTTCTACTTTCCTAGTTTTGTTTTGTATATATTGTTTGCCTTGTATTATTTCTACTTTCCTAGTTTTGTTTTGTATATATTGTTTGCCTTGTATTATTTCTACTTTCCTAGTTTTGTTTTGTATATATTGTTTGCCTTGTATTATTTCTACTTTCCTAGTTTTGTTTTGTATTTATTGTTTGCCTTGTATTATTTCTACTTTCCTAGTTTTGTTTTGTATTTATTGTTTGCCTTGTATTATTTCTACTTTCCTAGTTTTGTTTTGTATTTATTGTTTGCCTTCTATTATTTCTACTTTCCTAGTTTTGTTTTGTATTTATTGTTTGCCTTCTATTATTTTACCCTGTCTTTTTTCTACCTTTTCTTATTGTTTATTAAGAATTTTTTCAATTCCATTTGTTGAGTATTTTTTGCCGATCTTACTTAACTATGGTCAATTATTTAAACAATGTGCAAATTTATTTGACAATTTCTTTAACAATAAAAAAAAGCCTCTGATAAATGTTTTATGGGATTATAAACCTGGGTTTACATATCATTACTTTTATTCCATGGCACCACTGTTGTAGCTACCAATATCACCAGTGTTTGTTGGTTCTCTTTCACATTGTGTGGCAGACATAGTGAACTAGAACCACAGAATGGCAGAAATGTTGAACAGGACTCGTTATATTCTTGACAAAAGAGAGTTTGTTTTTTGTTTGGCTTGTAGGACTTTAATCTAAAAAATTCTACAATGTCCTTGTGGTGAAGGAAACAGCAGAAAATATGGCAAAAACAAATAAAACTAAATAAAATTAGTAGCACAACAAGAACTGCTATCTTAAGCAAATTATGCTAATGATTCTTATCTCTGCATCTGGTGCGGCGAATCAAAAAAATTGCTCGGTGGATAAAAGCTGTTGTTTTATTACTATGTAGTTGAATTTTTGGCAGATTGGTAATCTAAAGTATGTTTCTGTGGCTGCAAGGGGAAGGGTGGATTTTTGTTTCTGTTTCTGTTATTCTGTGACTTTTAGCATTAATGGTGTAAAAGGAATAAGTTTATCCCTAACCTGGAATGGAAAGACATGTGTGACAGGTGTCACAGGACTGTTATTCTGTGACTGTTAGCATTAATGGTGTAAAAGGAATAAGTTTATCCCTAACCTGGAATGGAAAGACAGGTGCGACAGGTGTCACAGGACTGTTATTCTGCGACTTTTAGCATTAATGGTGTAAAAGGAATAAGTTTATCCCTAACCTGGAATGGAAAGACATGTGCGATAGGTGTCACAGGACTGTTATTCTGTGACTTTTAGCATTAATGGTGTAAAAGGAATAAGTTTATCCCTAACCTGGAATGGAAAGACATGTGCAACAGGTGTCACAGGACTGTTATTCTGTGACTGTTAGCAACAAACAAAAAGTAACTCTTGGGACGTAAAATGTCAGAATCATGAACAACTGCAGACAGCTGGAAAATGTCAATTAGGAGATGACTAGATTGAACAGAAACATTTTTGTTTTCATATGTGACATGAGATGGTCAAACACTGGAGACTTCATTAGTGACAACCACAGAATTACATATGCAGGAAGTGAAAATAATGAAAAAAAGAGTTAGCATTATACTGGATAAAGATGCAAGGAAATGCGTTGTGAGATACCTCAAGATATTTAAAAGAAATTCTAGCAGTTAAACTGAAAGGGAGGCCTCTCAATATATTGGTAATAGTGGTATTGTGGTGATACTGACCAAGCAAAAGTGATGGACCGGATGTTTGCTCTCTCATGACAAAAAGGCAAATGACCAAATGTCATCTGTGCGCAAGTGGACCCATGCAGATGTTCCGGTTGAAAAATAAAAATTAATCAAATATCAAATTTCCATTTTGCAAGCCTACGTAAATTTTATTTATCAGCCAATGGGAAGCCCAGAATTAAATACAAGTGTGAAATTCCAAATGAGCTGCTGTGATTCAAAAAGCAGATATAAAAAGCCGAGACAGAAAGAACCCAGCAGACAGACTGGTGGTGACAGGTGAGAGTAATTAATATCTCCCTTGACCAAGTCAAGTGGCTACTATGCTCATCCCTTCACCTCTCCTTCCTTCTTCCCTGTCTCAAATCTACTTACTGACCTAAGGAGCGACTACATCGAAGACATTCCTCACGCTCCACTCATTCCTAAACCTTAAATCTCTTTCAGCTTATTATTTGCCATGAACATTTTAACCACCGTTGGACCTATATTCAAATATTGCTTTAATTGTAAAACATTAATTGATATGTGATTTTATAATCATTTTATGACTTATAGTGGGCTATCTACCACAAGACCAAATTCCGTTAACCTACAACTAGAAAAACAATAGATAAGCAACCCACTATAGTATATGCACCCACAGCACAAAATACAGAAGAAGAAACAAAATCCATCTTATCTATGCTCGATTACGCCAAGGCACAGTGAAAATCATAAAAAATCAGAATGATCATGGGAGATCTGAATGCCAAAGTTGGCCAAGGAAGACAAGGTGAAACAGTCTGCAATTTCGGACTAGGACACTGCAATAACCATGGCGTGAAATGAGTTCAATAGTGCACAGCAAATAACCTGATAATAACTAACACCTGGTTCCAAAAGCATCCAAGAAAACTATGGACGTGTAGAAGTCCAGAAGGAGAAATTAAGAACCAAAGCCTACCCAGCTCTTGACTGTGGAAGCAATCATGTACAAGCTGTATGCAAACTAAAAATAAAACTAAGGCAATTAAAGAAACCTGAAAGGGGCATAAGACAAGGATGTGTCTTTTCACCAAATCTGTTCAACTTGTACAGTAAAAATATTTTGAGGACCCTTGAAGATATGCCTGAATTTGTCATCGGAGGCCACAATTTAAACAACTTAAGGTTTGCTGATGATACAGTGCTGATAGCAGACATGGAAAGGAAACTACAAGACTTCCGACAGAAGGTTAGCTGGAGAGAGTGACAAGAAAGAACTACAAATAAACTGCAAGAAAACCAAATGCATGTTCATCAGTAAAAAAGGCAGCCCAATACGCCAAACACAGGTCAGGGATACTAGAATCGAGCAGGTACAAAAATTTAAATACCTGGGAAGTGTTATGACATACGACGGAGAGTGTGACACAGAGATCTGAAGGCGAATTGGCATGGTGAAGGAAGCATACCAGAAATTGAGTAAGGTATTAAGAAACAGGACAATTTTGCTAGAAACAAAGAAGAGAGTACTGGATTGCTATGTGATGTCAGTTCTTCAATATGGCAGTGAATGCTGGACAATATCATCAAAGATGAAGGAAAAACTTGAATCAACTGAAATGTGTTTCTACAGAAGGATGCTGCGGATATCATGGATCAAGCATGTGAGCAATGATGAGGTTTTGGAAAGGATGGAAATGAAAGGAAATTAATACTGAGCATCAGAAAGAGGCAGCTGAATTTCCTGGGACATGCAATGAGGAAGGAGGGCTTGGAGAAGCTGATACTAACAGGCCAGATAGAGAGGAAAAGAGACAGGGGAAAGCAGAGGAAAACATATTTGAAGGACCTAATCAGGTGGATGATTGAACAAGGGTCACATGGTGTAACAGGAGGTGTGCTAGGAGCCACTAGGGATAGGGAGACATGGAAAGCCATGATCACCTACATCCTGAAGGGACAGAGCACATGAAGAAAAATATATATACCAACTGTTTATAAAAAATTATAATGTGGGTATAAAAAGGGGGATCAATTCTATATTATAATCAATATATAAACTGATCCCTCATTTTGTGGCCATGCTACTTTTTATACATTTATATTCTAGATTTATGTGCTTGAGCTAGTGGATGGCAGTGTGGGGTTTGGGTAGTGGAACAAGAGAAAGCATGCTAAAAGCTACCAGGGATAGGGAGACGTGGAAAGCCATGATCGCCTGCATCCTGAAGAGACAGGGCACATATGAGAAGAATACAGCCTTAAGCCTGCAGTGCTATAGACTCATGAATGACCTGAACCTGCAGGAAATGTATATAGTTTGTTTCTTTGTTTCGAGGTTTAACAACCTATCAATCCTTATGGGATCATTTAAGGTCATAACCAATGATTTTTGGGTAAGGTTATTTTATTTTTATAACATTTTTCTTTTATCAAGATTCATTGGGATTTGTTTTTAAGAGCAGGGTCCCCAAGTCCTACCCTTGGTATTTAATCCATAACTGGAGGGAAGGGACGGATGAATACCTTTTCCCATGGGTACCAGTACTTAAGTGAATGGAGGGTATTCGACTGGAATTCAAACTCGGCTCACCGATTTCTCTTTCCGAGCCGATATCCACTGCACCACAACGCACATCCATCACTATACGCTTACAGCACCTAGTATTCCCAAGCGGTCACCCATCTAAGTACTGACAAGGCTCAATGTTGCTTAACTTCGGTGACCGAGCGAGAACCGCTGTATTCAACATGATAGGCCGTAAGCCGAAATGTATATAGACAGTGTGAAAACAATACGAAGGCCAAATTAAAAACAGAAGCTGAAAATGGGATGCACTTAAAATGGCTTTAGGGTCATCGGTGAATGACATCATCCCAAAGGGAAAAGCAGATTGGAAGAAAAACGAGTGCATCACTGAAGAAATTCTTGACCTGATACAAAAAAAAAGACAAAATAATGATACCAAGATATGGAATGGAATACAAGAAACTACAGAAGGAATTAAAAAACAAATGCAAACAAGTGAGAGAAAGATGGCTCAATGACAAATGTATCAAAATAGAGACTGAGCAAGACAAATAATAGTGCTATGAATAAAATTAAAAATCTATCAACACAAAAGATCTACTCAGCAACAGGATGTATAAAAGCAAAGAGCGGTACACTCTTACTAGAAAAAGAAAAAAATACCTCAGAGATTGGATGAGTATATTGCTGATCTCTTCCATGACAAGAGAGAGCAACCAAGAATACAAAAATATATGGATAGACCAGAAATATTGAAAGCCAAAGTGGAATTAGCAATGGCCAAACTGAACAAAAACAAAGCAGTAGGACCTGATGGGATTGTAACTGAGATGTTGATGTCCTTAAAAGGCTTTGGCATAGACAGGCTCACAGAAATAACCAACAAAATCTACAACAGTGGCAATACACCAGAGGACCTAAGCAGACCAATTTTTATAGCACTACATAAGAAGCCAGGTGCAAAAGAATGTGAACTCAACCAAACAATCAGTTCAGTGAGCCACATAACAAAACTCATCATCCAAATTCTAACGAACAGAGTGCGCAGCAGAATCAACCCAGAGGTAGGACAAGAACAGTGTGGTTTCATTAAAGATACCCAAATGAAGAATGCAATATTCATGCTCGGAATGCTATTTGAAAGAGCAAAACAAATGTAGGAGCTCTATTTGTGTTTTATAAACTAGACGAAGGTGTTTGACAAAGTACACCACAAAGACTTGATAGAGATGCTTGACAACCTGGACATTTTTGGAAAGAACAATGGGATAATCAAGAATCTATATTTCTAGATTAGCAGCAAACTTCTTGCATATGGATAGAAAGTGAATTCAGCAGTTATACAAAAATAGGAAAAGGCTTAAGACAAGGATGTGTTTTCTCCCCAGATTTAGTCAACTTATACAGTGAAACAATTTTGAGAGAAATAAAATCCTTGCCAGGATTTGTCATTGGTGGCCACACTCTTAATAATATAAGAACCCGGATGACATGGTGCTGATAGCAGACACGGAGAGGAGAATGCAAGATCTCATACAGAAGCTATCAAGAAAAAGTAAGAAGAAAGGGCTAAGCCTTAACTTCAAGAAAACTGAACGTATGGTCATTAACAAAAAGACCCCAAAATGTTAACTAGAGGTCAGAGAAACTAAAATGAAACAGGTAAAGAAATTTAAATACCTGGGAAGAATTCTGACAGAGCATGTAAAGTGCAATGCTGAGATCCAAAGACACATTGGCATGGCCAAAGACACATTTCAAAAGCTAACCAAAGTACTGAAAGACAGGAAAATTTCATTGGAAACAACAAAAAAATTAGAGTGCTGGATATCTGTGATATTTGTTCTCCTGTGTGCGAGTGAATGTTGAATGATCTCATCAAGGATGAATGAGAGTCTTGAGAAAGCAGAAGTGTGGTTTTACAGAAGGATGCTGAGCATGTGACCGATGATGAAGTGTTGGAGAGGATGGAAACGAGGAGAAAAATTAACATAAGCAAGAGACAGATGAGGTTTCTGGGACATGTAATGAGGAAGAAGGGCTTGGAGAATTTAATACTCAGAGAACAGATAGAAGGAAAGAAAGCCAGAGGAAAACAGTTTGAGACATATTTGATAGGCCTGAGCAAACAGATGGTGGAGCAGGGTTTGGGAGAGATAACAAGGGGAAAAAATATTGAGTGACAAAAGATAGAGCCAAGTGGAAGTCCATGATCGTCTAAGTCCTGAAGAGACATGACCCATACAGAAGAAGAAAACTTTAGTGCCTATTGTGCCAAGGGGCTGAAAGTAACCACAATGAACACATTTCTCTTCTTGGTCTCTTCCTTACTTGTATCCCTGACTCTTGCCATGTCATGCAGCTCTGCCCTATTGGCAACTCTAATCATGCTGTGGTGTCTGTAAATGTCTCGTTCTACTCCTCCTTCATCCAAGAACCTTCTATCAGTTGAATATCTGCTATTAACATCAAAATATTTTCTTAAGGCGATTTTTACTTGCTAAGTGTTTTTGCATTAGGTTAACAAATTGGTGCTAATCATTTGGTTAAATGGTGGTGTTTACCAAATTATTTTTCTATTTCAATTATGTTTGGTATCTATATAATAATTCTCCTTGTTCCTTCCCTAGTTAGTTAATTATTTAGTTCCTCTGTCTGTTACACACTTACTCTCTACACGAGCTTTTCCTTCCCTTCTATTTTTTTTACTCTCCTCAGCCTTTCTCTCATCTTTGCCAAATGAAAGGGTAGTAAAGAGTGAGAGAGTAGGAGGAGAGAGCCTATAGCATTACTGTATCAGTAGCAGCTTAAGCTAATGGTTGTAGAGTAATTGTGTGTGTGTGTATGTGTGTGTGTACTGTACAATATAGTAAAAATAGGTAGATTTGTTGTCATATCCCATAACATAATAATGAATTTTTGGGCTCTACACCCTTGGCCATTACTCAGTTGGTCTTTTCTGTTAACAATGGACACAAGAGGCATGATTTTTCAGTAATAAAAAAATCATTTTCTCTTTCAGAATCTCTCACAAAATAGCGTACAGTATTTTGGTTATGGTCTGTGCATACGTCGCTTAATATAATGTAAGATTACAGTAGCTTCTATCGACATTACTTTTATAGATATTTTAATAAAATTACAGTGTTATTGTTATTTTATTATCTAATATCTTTATGTTTGAAGACGTTACTATCATTTTTAGTGTGACAAAGTAAAATTTTTTCAGGAAATCATAATTATCCTTTTGCAGAAATTCCATGGGTTTTGCGAGTTATGATTAATCTGCTTATAATATTTAATATCATTGCATTTATAGCCATTGTTTTTTAGGGTTGTATTGTAATAATGACTGTATTTATGGAAAATATATTCAGTTGAGGAATTGTTGTTTATTCTGTGGTATATGTTTAATAACAGATGGTGGGTGATTAGATTTAGGATGTATGTAGATAGGATTAGCATTATGTTTTATTTCGGGTGAGTATGCGTTATTAACTAAATCAAGAAAGTCAACATTTTTATGTTGGTTTGTACAACTACTTTAAGATTAAAGTTCTTCATTTTGCTATTTTTGTATTTACAAATTCTATCTGTTAGTGTAGTTATGGACAATCATGAGGCCATCCTCATGCATAGCAATGATTAATAAATAAAATCTAATTCCAAGGACCCATTTGACATTGCGATGGGAGCAATGGATTCTGCAACAACATCAGATCTTGTAAGTCTATTTATTCTGTACAATCTCACTGCACATCATGATGTTGATGGAGCAGATATTGAATTGTATAGAGATGATGTTTCGGGTCTTGTGAGCTAGTCATATATGTTATGAACATTTTTTAGTTATGGTACTTTTTTTATACATATATCTTTTGTGCGTAGTAGTAGTCTAAACACAAAAGATAGTTGTTCTACATAATAATCAAAAGCAATCTTAACATATTTAGAAAAGATATTAGAATAATCAAGATACCTGATCCCTTACTTTGTGGCCATGCAAGTTTCTATACATTTATATTCTAGATTTATGAACTTGATCAAATGAATGACAGAGTAGGGTTTGGGAGAGGTAACACAAGAATCCATTGCATTCACTTACACACAAATACCCTTGGGAAAGGTATTAATCTGTCTCTTCCCTCCAGCTATGGGTTAAATAGCAGGACAGATTGGGTTTTATAGCCTTTATTTATTCTATGAGTATCAAATTCTCCAAGCCCTCCTTTCTCATTATATGTCCTAGAAACTTCAGATGTCTTTTCCTGATATTAAGTATCAATCTTTTTTTTATTTCAATCCTAAAACTTTGGCGTATGTTAAGTCCATGGTATTCTCAGCATCATCTTTCTTCACATTTATATTCTAGATTCAGGGGCATGCACAAATGGATGGCGGAGCAGGGTTTGGGAGGGGTAACAAGAGTCAGTTAAAGTGCCATACGTGATACACGCTTGGGCGATCATGTCTCGAAAGAGACATGACTGACTGGGCAGGAGATTATCCCGCAGTAGGTTGCCATTGCTTTCTGCAGTAGACTGGTTGCCAACCAAGGCTATAGAACCCAATCTGTCCTGCTATTTAACCCATAACTGGAAGGAAGAGACGGATTAATACCTTTCCCAAGGGTATTTGCACGTAAGTGAATACAATGGATTCAACTGGAATTCGAACTCGGCTCCCCGGTTTCTCGTTCCAAGCCGATATCCACTGTACTACAACGCACATCCGGTAACAAGAGAAAGCGTGTTAAAAGTTACAATGGATAGGGAGATATGGAGGGCTATGATCGTCTACATCTTGAAGGGACATGACATGTAGAAGAATAGTCATTCGAATCGACCTTGGACTGGCTGAAAAATGTTTTTCTGCATTGAGGAGTGATATGATACAAATTATATAATGCAAATTGTTTTGCTATAGAAATACACAGAAAATCATAACAAAGAGATTACCACGAATAAAGGATTTTGTCAACATTACTGCTAAAATAAATCCATTGTATGTAGTGGGTTTGGCAGAAATACCTCCCATATATACCATCTAGAAATACCTCCTACATATCAGTCATACATGACACACGTTTGGGTGAACAAAAGAGACATGACTGACTGGGAAGAAGATTTGCATGTCAGTGAATGCAACAAATTCAACTAGAGTTTGAATTCGGCTCTCTCACTTCTCATTCTGAGCCAATATCCACTGTTCCACAATACCGCCTAGAAATACCTACCACACATACCACTCAGAAATAACTCCCACACATGCCACCCGGAAATACCTCACACACATACACCCCTGGAAATACCTACAATACATACCACCCCGAAATACCTCCTACACATACCACCCAGAAATACCTCCCACATAATAGTAAGACACTAGCAAAACAGAAACACCAATGACACTAATGTTTTATTGTTATATAGAAAGTATTTCGGCTGCACCCTGTATAATATTGCACTGAAAATCAGGAAGAACATTGCTTATAAAAATAGGCTTAGAGAAGATCTCCTTTTGAAAAGCATAAATTTTCTGGAATTACGAAAGCAATCTCGCTTCCAAGTTTGTTTCTGACCTTGTGACCTTTGTCTGACTAAGATGCAACAAAATATCACAGTGCACCTGACATGAAAATATTTGCTGTCAGAAAAAATCCTTGGTTAGTGACCAAAGATTTTGTCAAGGAAAATGTTTACATTGCTCTTAGTGGTATCAATCAAATTAACGAAGACAACAATACAACAATCTCACACTTTGCCTATCAGAGCTGAGATCCGATCAGAATCCAAATTTTGCTGCAGGAATCAAGTCTGTTGTCAGAGTTATGAAGATAAGAATCGGCATCAAGGTTGTCTTTTATTATCAAATGACCATAATTTTTACAATGAAAATTTCAGATAAACCTTCTATCGTATAACGATTTCAAATGTAGTTGTTTTAAATTTTAAAAAAAGATGATTAAATAGAATTAGGAATTTTTTGTTATTTTATTTCTAAGTTTTAAGAAATAAAATAACAGAAAATTTCTAATTCTATTTAATCATCTTTTTTTAAAATTTAAAACGACTACATTTGAAATCGTTATACAATAGAAGGTTTATCTGAAATTTCTTATATTAACTCAGTATAACAAAACAATGTACATTGTGAGGCAGTGGATATCAGATTGGAACAAGAAATCAGAGAGCCAAGTTTGAATTACAGATGAATTCGTTGCATTCACTTGTGCACAAATACCCTTGGGAAAGGTATGAATCTGTCTCTTCTGCCCCAGCTATGGGTTAAATAGCAGGACAGATTGGGTTCTATATCCTTGATTGGCAACCAGTCTACCACAAAATGTAACGACAACCTACGGCAAAAAAAAGTCTTTTGCCCAGTTATGTCTCTTTCAAGACATGATCGCCCAAACATGTATCATGTATGGCACTTAACTGACTCATGGCTGAAGACATGAGTGTGAAGAAACCAGAAATCACTAAACCTATTTCAGTAAATATGGCCGACAATGGTTAACCACTATCACATGAAGAAAATAATTAGTAGATATAATTTCTATCTAAATTATGGGATGAAAAGATATCATTATGGGATGAGGAGTTATTATTTATGCTAATTAACCGTAAAGTGGATTAAAGCACTGGTTCGTAAATTTGTGTGATATAGTAATTGTGAGTTCAATCTCTGGGTTGGGCAGTTAGTATTTGGACTCAGTGGAATCAAGAACAGGTTCTCCAAGCCCTTCTTCCTCATTGCATGTCCCAGAAACTTCAGCTGTCTCTTCCTTATGCTCAGTATTAATTTCCTTTTCGCTTCCATCCTTTCCAAAACCTCATCATTGCTCACATGCTCGATCCATGATATCCAAAGCATCCTTCTGTAGAACAACATTTCAGTTGTTTCAGGTTTTTCCTTCATCTTTGATAATATTGTCCAACATTCACTGCCATATTGAAGAACTGACATCACATAGCAATCCAATACTCTTTGTTTCCAGCAAAATTGTCTGGTTTCTTAAAACTTTATTCAACTTCTGGAATGCTTCCTTTGCCATACCAATTCACCTTCGGATCTCTGTGTCACACTTTCCGTCTTTTTTTTCTTTTTTTTTTTTAATCATATCACCTCGGGCAAGGCGGTAAGGCCACTGGTGTGCAGAGAGCTACGTAAGAGTGAAAAGATTGGAAAAGAAAAAGCCAGAAACCACATCCTAAACAGGGAACAAGGGATGAGCCTCTACACCTGTTCAATAGATGTGGGTGGAGTGTGAACCGGGCGATAGTACTTCATATGAATTCATAAAGTCTAGAGAACGTAATGAAGAACTCATTCTAACAATTACTATGAAAGTATTTATAAAAATACAAGGAAGAACAAACCTTACAGTAGTAGGTAAGTGACTGAAAGCAAGCTGCTAGATCAGGACCAGTAATATTGCTGATTCTTCTTTGGATCTTATCAAGAATCTCATAATAAATGGTAGGAGCACTGGAACATATACAGCAGCAATAATCTACGCATGAAGGAATGGTAAACATAGATACATAAGATTGATTCTGGAGAAAAAAAAATTATCTTTTATAACACACAAATTTTCTTAGTAACCGACATAGAAATGAATTCAATATAGACCTTCCACTTCATGACAGTGAGAATGTTAGATTGAGAATGCACAAGTTATGATCCTGGAGGTTAGCATCAGCCATACTGACAGAAACCAGGGAAGCGTGGGGCTCTCAGATGATTAATGAAGAGAAATTTAGTTTTGGAGGCATTAAAATAGGCCATTTTTTTTGTTCCAGATAACAATGTTCTTGAGGTTGTTTTGGACATCAGTTACCAATTTGAATATAAATAAGTTTCAGGTGTTCCGTTTAATTGACATAGATTTTTTCTGTTAGTAATTGAAAAAAGATTATTCAGGTTTATGACTTTCAAGATGATTGTGTAACATCTTGAATGAGTTGAATTTTAGTGCATTTCATGAAATTCAGTTTGTTGCATCCACGTGTAGGCGCCTGTATGTCTTATGAAATTAAGACAGTCCCATGTTTGATCAAAATTCAGTCCTTTGCGGGTGAAACTGGAGTGGAAGGTCTGGCTAATAGTATATGAAGGCCAGACACTGCCCAGACTATGAGACTCTTAGCTTTACCAACAAGATTCAAAGAAATGCAGTGGAATGACTTGGTTGCAGGAGTTGTCATGAAGTTGTCAGGGGTGAAACACAACCAACTTCAGGTTTTCTGTCTGGATTTAGTTTTTGATGTTATGAATACGTATACACCTTGGTTCCCTCTCACTGGAATGTGATTGGCTGGTTTCAGCCATAAATAAAGATGAAGGCAAGGATGTCCAGAGTGAGTGAAAGAGATCTACCAGTCTTCCACTTGAGGTCTATTGGTCTAATGCTATTGGATTACGAGTATTGACTACGCCTATGTCCCAGGATACTGCATACGATGATAACGTCTATGTATTAGATTGACCTACCCTGTTACATTTACCTAAACCACTTAACTACCTCACATTTATATATATATATATATATATATATATATATATAAATCCCTTTCTGGGATATATCACTTTTATAATCTTTTTCATGTTTGGATATGACCACAAGGCAGTGGAGGTTTCAAATTACGGTTGTCTTTCTCAGTTGTTGAGCACCATCTATGTAAAGCTTCTGGTTATGGTTCATTGGGGCTGGACTAAGGACAGTGAGATCTTGTTTGCAGCATTATCAACTATGGTTATGACAACCTTTAGAACATATATATATATATATTATTGTATGTGCCTTATCCTTTCAGGATATAGGTGATCATGGTTTTCCACGTCTCCCTATCCCTGGTAGCTCTTAGCATGCTTTCTCCTGTTAGAGAATGCAACCCCCGTTCTGTCATCCACCTGCTCAGGCCCTTCAAATATGTTATTCACTGCTTTCTTCTGTCTCAGTTTCCCTCTATCTGGCCTGTTAGTATCAGGTTCTCCAAGCCCTCCTTCCTCATTGTATATCCCAGGAACTTTAGCTGTCTTTTCCTGATGCTCAGTATTAATTTTATTTTCATTTCCGTCCTTTCCAAAATATCATCATTGCTCACGTGCTCAATCCATGATATCCACAGCATTCTTCTATAGAGCCTCATTTCAGTTGCTTCAAGTCTTTCCCTCATCTTTGAGGATATTGTCCAGTATTCACTGCCATACTGAAGAACTGACATCACATAGCAATCCAGTACTCTCTGCTTTGTTTCTAGCAAAATTTTCCTGTCTCTCAATACTCTACTCAGCTTCTGGAATGCATCCTTTGCCATGCTAATTCACCTGCACATTTTGTCTTCTGTTAGAACACTTCCCAAATATTTAAATTTTTGTATCTGCTTGATTTTAGTAATCTCTACCTATATCTGTCATTTTGGGCTGCTCTTTTTGCTGATACCATGCATTTGGTTTTCTTGCAGTTTATTTATCGTCCTTTCTTGTCACTCTCTTTAACTACCTTCTGTAGGATGTTTGTAGTTTCCTTTCCGTGTCTGCTATCAGCACTGTATCATCTGTATTCCTTATGCTGTTCAAATTGTGGCCTCCAATGACGAATTCTGGCATAACATCTAAGTTCTTTAGAATAGTCTCGCTGTGCAAGTTGAATCGATCTGGTAAAAAGACACATCCTTATCTTATGCTCCTTTCTGTCTTTGTATATCTGCTGGATTCGTTACCTGTCTGTATGCAGGTGGTTTGATTATTCTTATGTCTTTCACAAATATGTGGAGGCTGCTGTACCATATTTTTTCAAATGCCTTTGCATAATTTATAAAGCATAAGTACAATTTCTTCTTCGTTTGTATTGTCCTTTTGGAGAGCATCCTAATCATAAATATGGCATTCCTTGTTCCAGTGTCATTGATGAACCCACACTGTTCTTGTCTTATCTCAGGCCTTATTTTGCTTCTTGCTCTATAACAATGTCGTCTGGTCCAGCTGCTTTGTTTTTATTTAGTTTGATCATTGCAGCTTCCACTTCAGATTTTAATATTTATGGTCTGTCCTCATCTTTGTGTATTATTGATTGTTTTCTCTTGTCGTGGAAAAGATCCTTTATATTTTTTTTTTTAATCATATCACTCCAAGCAAGGTGGTAATACCACTGATGTGCAGGTGGCTACATAAGAGCAAAAGAATTAGAGGAGAATGAGGAGAAGAATAAACCAGTTAGGAAGGAGCAAGAGAAGGATGGGAATACAGGTGTTGTGGAGGCACCAGTGACTTAAGTTCGTTGGAGCAGAAGCCATGAAAGTATAGAACAGACACAGGGAAGCCACATCCTGTCGATGAGAAAGTGGCTGTAGTTGAGCTGCCAAGTTAGTACTTATCACATTACTGATTCTGCTTTGGAGCCTGTCAAAAACACCAAGATGAACAGTGAGGGCACCTGACCATATATGGCAGCAGTACTCCATGCATGGACGGATGGTTGATTTGCATATATGCAGGATGGTTTCAGGCAGGAAAAACATCCTGGCCCAACACAGTGACCCAACCTTCCTTGCAGTGGATTTAGCTATTGACTCAATGTAGAGGTTCCACTTGAGATCAGAAGAGAGGGTAAGGCCAAGGAGGCACAGTGTATTGCTCTTGGGAAGACTCACTTGGTCCATGCTTATAGGAGGCAGGAGAGGTTGCCTGTGATGATTGACAGACAGCAGCTTGGTCTTAGACACATTGAAATTTACAAGCCACTTCTTACCCCAATCCACCACAGAATGTAGATCCCTCTCAAGATCTTAAGATTTTAAGTTATTGTTCTATGACAGCATGTGGTCATTAAATCACTTCTTTTAAAAGAAGAAAATTTGGATTCTTGATATGGTTTAACATGACAAGTTTTTCTAAAAGGCATACATTTATCTCCTTAGAAACTTGATTTGATACTGTTTTTTATAATCAAATAGTATATTTATATATATATATGTCTCCTGGCCAGAATAATCTAAAAATCTTGTAAGGAAAATATGTATCCTCTGTCAGGATTCGAACCTGTATTCTTTGCGTAACCTAAAATGGAGGTTGGGAAAAATAGTAATATTTATCACACCATCAAATATAAGACCCACATACTGAGTGAAGTAACCGCTGATAGTAGAGAACGGTTAGACAGTAAGAAAACATAGCTCTCTTAATGGAGTCCAACGTATTAGATAAGGATTGAGACATACCCATTACTGTCCATAGGTATGTACTTAACACTTCCTTAGGCCTAGGGGAAATCATCAATTGATCTGATTTGTCTTAGATTACTCAACTTAATTTTTCTCAAGACAAGTGAGATATTTTTTATACTTGTATTGTGGTGCAATGGATATCAACTCAGAACGACAAATCATGGATTCCTTCCATTCACTTATGCACAAATACCTTTGGGAAAGATATTAATCCGTCTCTTCTCTCCAGTTATGGGTTAAATAATAGGACAGATTGGGTTCTATAGCCTTGGTCGGCAACCAGTCTACCACAGAAAGCAATGGCAACCTACTGCGGGATAATCTTCTGCCCAGTCAGTCATGTCTCTTTTGAGACATGAACGCCCAAGCGTGTTTCACGTATGGCACCTAACTGACTTAATATAATAGTTGGAAACATATTTAAAATTTGTACTGGACATAAAGTGGGGGATCCGTTTTCTATTGTTATTAAGTAATAAACTGATCCCTCAATTATTATACTTAATATAATAATGTAATATAATCTCTCTCTTCTCCCTCCAGCTATGAGTCAAATGACAGGACAGATTGGGTTCTATAGCCTTGGTCGGCAACCAGTCTACCACAGAAAGTAATGGCAATCTACAGTGGTATAATGTTCTGCCCAGTCAGTGATGACTCTTTTGAGACATGATTGCCCAAAGTGTGTATCCCGTATGGCACTCAACTGAACTGACTCAATTTTTAGACATACCTTGAAGACAAGCATACTGTTTAAATATTGTCAATGCGTAGTTATTTTATTATTAAACACGCTTTTCTTTTTTATAAAAAATCACACTTTTCTTCAAGTGTTGCAAAATATTGGAAGGGTCATGTCAATCATTTTGTTTAATAGTAATAATAATTACAACCAGTTGTTATACTGTTACTTTGAAATCATAGAATAATCAAGCTAATCGGTATTCACAGAGACCGTCAGGAAATTAGAAAATGTCTAGTATTCCATCGATTGAGAAGTTTGTGTTGTTTGACATTGCATAAATACTGCAAAAGGTGCTATTTGTCTGACATTGTGTGATTTCATGCACAAAATCCGTAAGATCTCTGGTTGAAAATGAAAAACTGAGAAGGAGGAGGAGAATAATAATAATAAACTGTCAAAATATAAAGACCTGGAAATTGGAATAAAAAAAATGTGGAAATTGAAAACAAGAGTTGTGCCAGTGATAGTAGGTTCACTTGGAATGATAAAAAATGGAACAAAACAATACATTGAAAGAATACCTAGAAACCCCAGCTTAAGAGATATACAAAAAATTGTCTTGTTAAGTACAGCCCACACACTAAGGAGAACTTTGTCTATGTAATGCTAGGGATGATAGGAGAGATAGAAAAAACATTAAATGGAGCTATAACGATACACCACGACAGGCTTAGGTCTTCCCGCAGATTTAGTAGGTAGTGCAACCATCGCAGAAATCAAAATATGATGAAAAATGACAACATAATAATAATAATAATAAAACAATAATATTAGTTGTACTAGTGGCAGTAATAATAAGGAAAAGTCATAAATAGTATAGTTAATAACAAACAGATTAAAAATAAATCAATCTTTCTTTTATTGAATTAGTTGACATCAATAATGCAGAAGATATGTTTTGACCACAAGGGAACTGATATTTGGTTGCAAATTAGTGAGTTTTTGTCATAATATTCTGATGCATTTATCAAATGCCTGCATATTCTCATCAATACCCAGGGATCAATATTGACCACTTAGGGGATTTCTGATCAAAGGCATCAAAATTTTCATTTATTTAACATTTTATAACAGATTTTCAATTATATTTTGGATCACAAACATTGCTCGAGGTGAAATGATTAAAAGCATTTTTGTAAATAAATTAATGTCATATTCTATTGAATTGGTTGACATAATTAATGGGGAGGATGTCTTTTGATGAGTAGTAAGAAGTGCAATGATATTTAGCTGCAAATTGTTAAGTTTTTGTCATAAATCATTTGTGGCTGCTCTGATCAACAGTTGAATATTATTAGAGTTCTTGTAGTGCCATGATATGCATAGGTGGGTGTCCCTGCAAGTGCCTTTGGTGGAAAACCTTGAGGCCACACTATGCTGTAGCTTGCGCCAGTTTCCTTCCTACACATGTTGCAGCTGATGACTGTTTGCCAAATCATAAAATGACAGTTATTCTGAATGGGCATGCTTCCAAATTCTTTAATGTAAATTAGGGTGTCTCTCAAGGCTCTTTCCTGGGTCCTATGTTTTTCCTGATATTCATCAATGATGTAATCAGTTCCCAAGTAGGCATCTATGCAGATGACAACACCATTTACTTCTGTCTCAATATGAAATCTGGCAGGGCTGACAAAGTAAACCTCACTGGACCTCTAATCTGTTATGGATTGGGGTAAGAAATGGCTTTGTCCTGAGCCATTATTAGTAAGCCCTTGTCCTGAAGCATTACTGGCAAGACTTTGACCGGAGTCATTATTGGCAAGCCTTTGACCTGAATCATTACTGGCAAGCCCTTGTCCTGAGTCATTATTAATAAGCCCTTGTCCTGAGTCATTATTAATAAGCCCTTGTCCTGAGTCATTATTAATAAGCCCTTGTCCTGAGTCATTACTGCTAAGCCCTTGTCCTGAGTCATTATTAATAAGCCCTTGTCCTGAGTCATTACTGCTAAGCCCTTGTCCTGAGTCATTAGTGCTAAGCCTCTGTTCTGAGTCATTACTGCTAAGCCCCTGTCCTGAGTCATTACTGCTAAGCCCCTGTCCTGAGTCATTACTGCTAAGCCCCTGTCCTGAGTCATTATTAATAAGCCCCTGTCCTGATTCATTATTAATAAGCCCCTGTCCTGATTCATTATTAATAAGCCCCTGTCCTGAGTCATTACTGCTAAGCCTCTGTTCTGAGTCATTATTAATAAGCCCTTGTCCTGAGTCATTATTCTCTTCTATGCTTAGTCTGTACCTTTGCATAATTAGAATTGTCTTTGTGCAGATAAAACAATCTTCAGTCATGTATGAACACAGCCATTTTTAATTAAAAATAGCTAAACTGCTGCACTAATTTTGGGGCATTTTGGAACAGTGATGTAGTATTTGCGTGATTTAGAGTTTGCATTTTCTATTTCTAAATCAATAGGCACAAAATTTTATTCAGGTACATGCATTTTACAAAGTCATAAAAAAAGACATTAATAGTACTTTAAAATCTTCTCATGTTAAAGTATATCATGATTCAAGTATATCTCAAAGTCAAAATTTGAAATGTTTGGTTCTTAAACTAATATCAGTTTTTGGCTAAAAAAAATTAATTTCTTGGTATGTATTAAACAATTTTGATACCAGACATTTATTGAAAACTCTTTCAACACCCAAGGCATTTAGCAACCCCCTTGATAGTCATCTCAGCCCTCAGTTCAAACCTTTACAACTGGGATAAGTCATGGCACTTCCACATACCCAAATTTTTTCTGTATTCCATACGTAAGGAAAAATTTCCACTCAGGCATCTTTTGGCTTATGGCCATAACCTGTTGAAACACTGGTTGTGTGATCACAAAAATTAAGCAATGTCAAAACTGGTTATTGCTTAAATAAGTGACTTTTTGAGAATATATCAATTGCTGTAAGGTTGGATGTGCAGATGGTTGAAATGAAAAAGGCATAGAAGTGAAAATCTGAGACCTGAGTTTCATTCTCAGGTAGTTTGTTATATTCTTTTCGATACAAATACCCTTGAGAAATGCATGAATCCACCTCTTCTCCCCAGATAGGGGTTAATTATTATTACTTGTAAAAGTCATTAAATCATTATCTCAAAAACATTCTTACAAACTGAAAATATTTTCTGACTTTAAATAACCTGAAAGTGTTGATAAGTCTTCAAAAAAGAAAACATTTAATCAGACAAACATATTTTTTCCATGAACTGCTACATTCTTGAATAAACTCCTGGGTGGATGCTTCTCTAAACATTACCTTCAAGTCAAGTGTCAGTCTATCCTCCTTATCCTCAGTACTTACCACCTCTATTTTCATTCATATCACATACTTCATTCATAATAACGATTTTAAGATTAACTACATTGAGTATCTTGCAAGTCTTGTATTGGGTGAAATTTAGTATTAAAACAAAATTTGGGAACTCCTGCTATAGATTAAGGTTTTCTGGTTCAAAGTTTCCTTTTTCTTAAATAAAATCTATGATGCTATAATTACTGGGTATACCTAAAGTCTGGACACAGGAAATTTTACCTCCACAAATCAAAAATTGTTTTGTTGAAAGAAAGAAAGAATTGACTTCTGTTTCTGGGGTATGTTAAAGAAGGTGTACTCAATGAAAATCACAGATACAACACACTTGATTGAACACAAAGAGTGGATGTGCTAAACAAGACAGATTGGGTTCTATAGCCTTGGTTGGCAATCAATCTACTGCAGAAAGTAATGGCAACCTACTGTGGGATAATCTTCTGCCCAGTCAGTCATGTCTCTTTTGGGACATGATTGCCCAAGCGTGTGTATCACATATGGCACTTAACTGACTGAAGATATACAGGGCGCGATAGATAAATTGCGGCTAGTTTGTATTTTTAATTTTGTGCATGCACATTGCTTTTGATTTTGTTGACTGCATAGTATAGTAGGGTCAGTTGGGCACTGTCTGTGAGAAAAAGAGCATGATGCATTTCACTCTGCCAGGCATTTGAAAATAACATGCTGTACTGCATAGAATTTATGCCAGAAGCTGCAATATGAACATGAGTGTTAATTTGAGGACAGTTCAGAGGATTCAAAAAGAAATGGATGAGTCTAATGCTGACCACGACGGCACGGCAACTTGGGAAACTCACTTTGATCATTCTGATAAGAAAAGAACTCCTGAATTTATTGGTGAGGGCCTCACATTCAACACAGAGGCCGACATCAAGTGTCTTGAGTTTTGTTTTGTTTTACAGCCTATCAACCCATCTTGGGTCATTTAACGCTGAATTAAATTATTAAAAATTGAACAATTTCAAGAAGTTTATATATTTAACAAATTAATATAACAGACTTATATATTTAACAAATTTATAGATTTAACACTTTTAAATTAAAATATTTTATAAAAATGTATATATTTAATTTGGCTGTTTAGATTTTATGGCATATCAACCATCATGGTTTATCTAAAGTCAAATCCAGCCTACATACATTGTATATATATATATATATCACATATACAAAATTTGCAAATACACATTTGGAAGAACTAAGTTTTGGAATATATAGCAAGTTGGTAGAAACACATATATCTATGTGTGCGTGAGTATTCAACCAGTCATATTTTTGAGTACATTCCGATTTCTTTGAAGAATTCAAGTATCCTGCTTGGTCTCGTTTCTATAAATAGTTTTTTCAAACTACTTGTTTGGTAATACTTCTTTCCCACGCTATTTAAGTTTGTACACTCTAAAAGTATATGTTTGACATGTAATTTTTTTTTATAGTACATTTTGGGGATTCCATGCCCTTCAGTAAATGATGGTGCATGATATAAGTCTGGCCTATTTGAATGCGGGTCAGCAAAACCTGTTCTCTTCTATTTCTGTATTGATCAAGTGTCTTGAGAAGGTAGTGTTGCTATGGGTTAAGAAAGAGGCTGCGGAAAAACCCTATATCTGGAAACAGGACTCTGCACCATGCCATACATGAAAGAGATCTCAGTCTTGGCTGTCAGACAAATTTTGCAATCACATCACTCTTTACATCTGGCCACCTAACTCCCCAGATTATGGCACCCTTAATTATTATATGTGGGGTACAGTTGAGCAAGAGACCAACAAAACATTTTATAATGCCAAAGTCAAACTAAAGGCAAGGATTATGGCAGCATTCCCCAATTATGTGCTTTGTGGTGCAGTCAGCTCTGTACGAGCAATCAGGGAGCCAAGTTCAAATTCCAGTTGAATTCATTGCATCCATCTTTTCCCTCCAGTTATGGGTTAAATAACAGGACAGATTAGGTTCTATAGCCTTGTATGGCAACCAGTCTACCACAGGAAGTAATAGCAACCTACTGTGGCATCATGTTCTGCTCAGTCATTCATGTCTCTTTTAAGACATGATCACCCAAGCTTGTATCATGTATGGCACTTAACTGAGTGACTGACTGTCCAGAAGATTCTGAAATCATCCGGAGATACTGGTTGAAGCCAATTGTAATTTTATTGAATAAATTTACTCTTTAGTATTTCAAGATATTTTTGGGTAATTTTGGTAATCATATCTGTTAAAATGAGATGTCAGTATTATTTTCAGTTTTGCATAATGTAGATGACAATTTAACTATTGCACCCTGTATATATATATATATATATATATATTGTCATCCGCAGACAGATTTGTTTCGCTGTATCACAGCTCATCAGTATGGTTAGACTCCGATTGCTTTTTAACCCAGGATTGAAACCCGACCGAATTGGCGTTAGTCGGCGATTCTACCTCTGGGCTATGGGCGTTCAGCGGAATATATATATTTTCGCAATGGAGGCTAGTATTTGTGTTAAAGTCGGTCCTAATAGGTTCGACATACAAAACGTTAGGAACTTGATATAATATGTATTACACAGTGTAATCTTGCCAGGTTGCTGACTACTTTTGTATTCAACTAACTGTTGACTACTACCATCCAACATTGACTGACCCTCGTTCTTCTTACTACTCCTACTTAAATTAGGTGGGAGAGTCTATTCACTATAGAATAAGTGTGTTTCACCATAACAATATAAAAAACAAAGGACTGTACCAAATAGCAGAAACCACATAACTTGATGACTGCCAACAGCAGTAAGAAGTAAAATAAATAGCATATTTAACTCAAAGAGAAAATAAAGACATAATCAAAATGTTGACATTCCCCACAATAGAAGGTTAGGAAAGAAACTCTGAACGAGTGATAGCACCGACTGAACTTGAAAAGCCTGTTTTTCCAAAAACTTGATGTTATAGTGAATGATTTTATAAATTTCAACCAAAAACTGTACTAACTGCTCATTTAATGAATGCCAAATATTTCCTTGAATTACGCAAATGTCATCATAGCTTGAAAATTGGAACTTGAAACTAAGTATCTGGTTGAGTGCTCCTGCTATCCACCTAGGTGTCCTTGACTAAATTCAACGGAGAATCTGTAATGTGCAATTGGCAGCTCAGATACAGTCACTTTCTCACTGGTGCAATGTGGCTTCCCTGTCTCTCTTCTATATATACTTTCACAGCTTCTGCTCCGATGAACTTAGCTTGCTGGTTATCCCTTTATATATAAATTTACTCAAGCCACAAGATTAGCAACTAGGTCCCACCCTTTCACTGTGAAACCAATAAATTGTAAATGCAAATTCTACTCCAGCTTCTTTTCTCGCACTTTCCGCCTGTGGAATTCCCTTCCATTTACTTGCTTTCCCGACAGCTACAATCTCCAAGAATTTAAACGTAAAGTCAATAGTCATCTCCTATCTCACTAACCTGCATCCTCCCCACTTTGAAGTTTTTTAAAGGCACCACTATGATGTCCTCACTCCTCAGGGTTTTTTTTCAATATATATATATATATATATAGGCTGGTTCAAAAGTCGGTGGACAGTAAATGATAACATTTATTTTGAGACTACATACACAATTATATTTACTAATAGAATTATTACATTGACAGTTAAATTTTATTGTGTACAACAGTAACTATAACAGTTATAATGAACACCGTTTTAATACTATAACTGATACATGAACCTATCCCACCTCCTGTCTACCTACTTTTAAACCTATCAGTAATGAATTAGAGCACTCTAACTACTTGTGTATGATACATCATATGCTAAAAGTCTGCATCCTTCTACCGAGCGCCCATAGCTCACAGGTAGAATCATCGACTGACACCAATTCAGTCAGGTTTCTTTACCTACTTTTAAACCTATCAGTAATGAATTAGAGCACTCTAACTACTTGTGTATGATACATCATATGCTAAAAGTCTGCATCCTTCTACCGAGCGCCCATAGCTCACAGGTAGAATCATCGACTGACACCAATTCAGTCAGGTTTCTTTACCTACTTTTAAACCTATCAGTAATGAATTAGAGCACTCTAACTACTTGTGTATGATACATCATATGCTAAAAGTCTGCATCCTTCTACTGAGCGCCCATAGCTCACAGGTAGAATCATCGACTGACACCAATTCAGTCAGGTTTCAATCCTAGGTAAAAGCAATGAGATGTCTAACCATACTGATGAGCTGTGATACAGTAAAACAGCTCTGTCCGCCGAGGACTATATATATATATATATATATATATATATATATATATATATATGTAAATTTGAACTTAAAATGGAAACATTGTTAAAAAACTTGATAGAACATCACAAAATTTAAACAAAAAATATATGAATATAAAAAGAACTTCAAATTTAACAAATCCACTGCTTTTCTGTGCTACAGAGATATTTAAGTTCACAACATTGACCCTGAAAATGCAAGTTTAATAAATAATATATATATATATAGATATATATATATATATATATAATTTCTTCAGAGAAAGATGTGCTTTGAAACTCTCAATCTAGAAATCTCCTAAAATTCAGATATGACTAGACTATTTAACTTTTTCTGTTAGTGTAATTTGAAATTTTTTTTTTAATGCTTTAAGCTCAATCATGACAATAAACATCAATGAGATGCAAGTGTTTACTGAGAATAAAATAAACATGGAAAACAATAAAAAAAGAATCATGGTTCAAAGAGACAAAAGATAAAGACATTGTTAGAGTAGATTCTGAAATCATGCTGTTGGTGTCCATGTTGAAACTTCTAGACTAAAAGCAGTGGCAACAAAATTTTCACATGTAAATGACGAGTTTCATGAAATGGATGACAGTTTCAACAAGGGAATGTTTTTTTGTTTTTCTTTTATTATATCAGACAGTTAAGTGCCAAATGTGATATGCTATAGAAAGCTATAGAACCCAATCTGTCTTGCTATTTAACCCATAGATAGAGCGAGATGAGATGGATTCAGTCAGTTAAGTGAAATAGGTGAAACACGCTTGGGTGATCATGTCTCAAAAGAGACATGACTGACTGGGCAGAAGATTATCCCGCAGTAGGTTGCCATTGCTTTCTGCGGTAGACTGGTTGTCAGCCAAGGTTACAGAACTGAATCTGTCTTGTTATTTAACCCATAACTGGAAGGAAGAGACGGATTAATACCTTTCCAAAGGGTATTTGCGCGTAAGTGAATGCAATGAATTCAGCTGGAATTTGAACTCGGCTTACCGTCTCATTCTGAGCCAATATCCACTGCACCACAATGCACATGAGATGGATTATATTATATTAATAAGTATTAATTAGTGAGGGATCAGTTTGTATTCGTTTCTGACCATATTAATTTGTACTAATTCTAGGGGGATCAGTACTAATAATTATGACCATATTAATTTGTACTAATTCTAGGGCTTCATTACAATAGAAAACTGATCCCTCACTTTATACCCAATAGAATATTTGATTATGTTTCCAACTATTATATTAATTAGTAAAGTGTCGTATGTGCTACACACTTTGGGCGATCATGTCTCGAAAGAGACATGACTAACTCGGCAGAAAATTTTCCTGCAGTAGGTTGCTATTACTTTATGCAGTAAACTGTTTGCCAACCAAGGCTATAGAACCCAATCTGTCCTGATATTTAACCCATAGCTGGAGGAAGAAATGGCAGATTGATATCTTTCCCAGGGGTATTTGCATGTAAATGAATGCAATGAATTCAACTGGAATTTGAACTTGGTTCCCTGATGTTTTGCTTGAAGCTGATATCCACTGCATCAGAACACACATACTTGAGTAAGAAGATAGAAAATAGATTCTTCTTCTATGTGCCTTGTCCCTTCAGGACGTAGGCGATCATGGCTTTCTACGTTTCCCTATTCCTGGTGGCTCTGAGCATGCCTTCTCCTGTTACACCATGCAATTCTCGTTCCATCATCCACCTGATTAGGTCCTTCAAATATGTTATCCGTTGCTTTCCCCTGTCTCTTTTTCCCTCTCTCTGTCCTGTAAGTATCAGATTCTCCAAGCCCTCCTTCCTCATTGCATGTCCCAGGAACTTCAGCTGTCTCTTCCTGATGCTCAGTATTTCTTTTTTATTTCCATCATTTCCAAGACCTCATCATTGCTCACATGCTCAATCCATGAGATTTGCAGCATAAGCATAATTGTATTGTCGTGTAATGCATATTCACTCAGAATGAGAATTCAAATTCAAGTTGCTTTCTTTTGTGCAAAATTACCTTTGGGAAACGTATTAATTTATTTCTTCTCCCTCCAGCTATGGGTTGAATAGCAAGACAGATTAGGTTCTGTAGCCTTGGTTGGCAACCAGTCTACCACAGAAAAAATGTCCTGTGGTAAAATCATCAGCCTAATCAGTCATGTTTCTTTCGAGACATGATCGCCCAAGCATGTATCACATATGGCACTTAACTGACTGATGCATCCAAAAGAAAGATATTAAATGTGTGTGTGTGTCTATGAAAATTTTTAAGGGGAAAGTTATCCCCCATGCTTGGGAGTAAGCTCCCATGGTTGTTGTCACAAGAGAGATAAGAGAGAAAAAGACAGGAAATGTTCTGTTTGAATGGCTGCTTAACAGCACCCCCAAACAACTTCTTCCTCAAACTGATAAAGTTATGTGGGGGATATCTTATATTTACTGTCAATATATCAAGCAGAAGGGTGAAAATACACGAGAATCAATGATGAATGGATTTAAGACACGTTAATAATAGGCTTCTTGTTCTAGAGTGCATAGGTAAACATCAAATCCAAAAGATATTTATTCTTTCTGCAAGAAGGACATTTTCTAATATTTACTCAGAATTGGTCGGACAAACATGCACACAATAAGTACTGAACCTGCAATCCTATTTTAATGTTTTCCTTGTTCTTCATATCATCATTTAAAAAAAAATATGTGTTTATTCTGAAGAAAGGACATTTTTTGGAGTATTCCCTTGCAAATGATTGGACAAAAATATCTCTTTTTTTTACCTATTCCTTTACAACTGATTGGACAAAAAAATCTCCCTTTGCAGGAAGATCTGCTTCATGATTTTTGATGAAGAATAAAATTTGATTCATTATTATTGAGATATTTTAAAAGTATAACTTTTTAAGTTTTGAATCTATGAGATCTGCTATCTTCTTTTTTGGGAGATAACAGACTAGTAGGTGAAAGTGCAGAGTGGTACAATGGATATCAGCTTGAAATAAGAAATCTGATAGCTGAGTACAAATTCCAGGTGAAATAACTGCATTCAGGCAGTTATTGGGCAGAAGATTATCTGGGCAGAAGATTATCCCGCAGTAGGTTGCCATTGCTTTCTGTGGTAGACCGGTTGCCAGCCAAAATTATAGAACCCAATCTGTCCTATTATTTGACTCATAGCTAGAGGGGGAAGAGATGTATTATATTAATAAGTAGTAATTAGTGGGGGATCAGTTTATTACTTCATAACAATATAAAACTGATCCCCTACTTTATGACTAGTAGAAGCCTTGATCATGTTTTCAACTATGATATTGTCAGTCAGTCAAGTGCCATACGTGATACACGTTTAGGGTGATCATGTCTCTTTCGAGACATCACTGACTTGGCAGAAGATTATCCCAGAGCAGGTTGCCATAACTTTCTGCGGTAGACTGGTTGCGAGCCAAGGCTATAGAACCCAATCTGTTCTATTATTTAACCCATAACTGAAGGGAAGAGACGGATTAATACCTTTCCCAAGGGTATTTGCGTGCAAATGAATGCAAGGAATTCAACTAGAATTTGAACTCGGCTCCCCGATTTGTCATTCCGAGTCAATATCCACTGCACCACAACGCACATCCACCTACATTCATTTATGCAAAAATACCATGGGAAATTAATTAATCCATCTCTTCTCCCTCCAACTATGGGTTGAATAGCAGGATAGATTGGGTTCTATGTGAAAATCTACTGCCTAGTTAGTCATGGATCGAAAGAGACATGATCACCAATATATGGCACTTAACTGACCGAGGTGGGAAGTAAGAAAAAATGACATTTATTTTGTAGGAAGGACTTACTCTAATATTAAGTAACAGCCGCATATTCATGATGGATGTATTCCATGCCATAGAGCAACGATCATGTCAACCAGAAAATGTATAGAAGTGGTTCGGATGATCAAATCCATTTTCTGACATCACTTTGATTCTAGCTATCTGAGCCTTTCTGAATCCAGGGAAATATCCTGAAAGCCTTCTTTATTAGAGTGGCTTCAGGTTTTGGATTCAGCTTGGTTAGTGATTGACGAGCAAATAATTTGAAGCTCTTGTCAAAGTTTCTGCAGGGTGCAAGGATTATCAATTTAGAAAAATACGTATTCATTCTCTGAATATGCACTAACATCTGGAGGATAGATCTCCATACAGCAATATAAATTTCCAAATCCCTCTGTACTCCTACAAAAATATCCCCGGGCTGTTTTAAATGATAAAATAAAAAAAATTAAAGAAAGCTTTGAAAAAGATTCCTTTACTTCTTTTTCAAGTCAACTGATACGTTTTCTCTCTCTTTCCCTCCACGGTTTTGTGATATACACACCTTTCCATATTGTGATGTGGACTCATTCAAATGGTATAATATTGACAGATAGCTATAATGATTTTTATTTTTATTTTAATCATCTCACCCCAAGCAAGGCATTCTACTGCAACTGTTGTGCAGGGGGTTACATATAGGAAAGTGATGAGAAAGATGGGTTAGTTATAGAAAATGTCAGAAGAAGGGTAATAGACGGATGAGGATACCGAGGATGTGGGTGGAGTAGATGGAAAAAGAGCTTGTGAGAATGGATGTGAGTTAGTGTGATAGAAGATGTATATGCATGTTTGAGAGACTTAAAGAAAATGTGCTCTCTTGTTGGGTTTGAACCTGCATTATTTCTGTTGGAGAAAACACATGTCTAATCTGGCATGTTTTAATTACCTATTTACCTATTACCTTAAATACAACATTAAATCTTACCTCCGACATTAAATTCTACTTATTACGCACCCATTACCTACTTACCTATTACCTTAAATACTTACATTAAATCTTACCTATTACACACTACAAACTGGGATCTAATTTAAAATTCAAAATTTAATAGGAAATATCGATTTCGATTTCATAAATCCAAAATTAAGGTTAAGTATACAAAAAGGGATGTGCGTTGTGGTGCATTGGATATCAACATGGAACGAGAAATCCGGGAGCCGAGTTCAAATTCCAGCTGAATTCATTGCATTCACTTACGGGCAAATACCCTTGAGAAAGGTATTAATCCACCTATTTCTTCCAGCTATGGGTTAAATAACTGAACAGATTGGGTTCTATAGCCTTGGTTGGCAACCAGTCTACTGCAGAAAGCAATGGCAACCTACTGCAGGATAATCTTTTGCCCAGTCAGTCATGTCTCTGTCGAGACATGATTGCCCAAGCATGTATCACGTATGGCACTTAACTGACTGATAAAAAATTAGATTAATTATAAAAACTGTGCTTAAACACAAAAATATTCTATAGTTGTACAAATAAGCGGTAAGTCCAATCCCATTCCCCCACCCCTTGCACCTCCCTACTCTGCTCCTCTAAGAAATCCAAAGGATAAAGTCTAGTCGCAAGATCATAAAACTTACAATCCTATCTGCTAATGTTAAATCTGTCTACAGGATTCTAAGACACTCATTAATCAGCTGTGTTCACTACCCACACCACTTTCTTCAAAATTCAAATGGACAATTCACAAGACTTGTTCCCTTATCACTCACCAAATATAATAAAAGAGGCTTTTCATTCCTGTCCACACCGCCTGATGAGACATTGTAGTTTCAATGTCGAAACAAATGTACAATTTGTAGTGGATATGTTAAAAAAAATTGTACATGTTCTAAAATATAATTTAGAATAAATATTCACAGTTCTATGTATTATATACTGAGCACTGTTTCAAATTAATGTTTTGGACGTTGTAAAAAAATTTTTTTCCTTCGTTCCCTATTCTCTCGGATATATATAAATTGTTCATTCAGTAGTGAATTTGAACACTCTCGGCTACTGGCATGGGTTTACACTGTATATAACACACTAAAATCTGCCTTCCTCTACCGAGCACCCATAGCTCAGACGTAGAATTACCAACTGATGTCAATTCAGTTGGGTTTCAATCCTGACTAGAAACAATCAGATGTCTAACCGTACTGATGAGCAGTGATACATAAAATATATCCATATGCGGATAACTATGACTATATATATGTGTGTGTGTGTGTGTATTTATCTACTGATCTGAGCCAATGAATACAGATTAGTTTTCCTTGACTTTCTTCAGATATTGATTTTTCCAGGTTTTCTTCATTATGCCTTTCTCATGTTATGTCACCCGATGTTATAATCCATTTTTAATATTTAATCAAAAAGAAAAGAAATGAGAATGTAATTGGATTCATTTGATGTCACCATTTGTAGAACAACTGGTATTGACTAGACATGATCATACTGTGATAAGATAGACATCAATAAACGGAGAAAGAAAGAAAGACTTAACATAAGCAAGACTAATTTCAAATGAACAATGAAATACATCTGATAAATAGTATCAGATTGAAATGAAATATAGATTTGAACAAATTAAGATATAAATCTCACTCAAAAAGTAATGCTTTTCATTAAAACAGATTTAAAATTGCACAAAACAAATGAAAATGAACACAAAAGTCTCAAGATCCCAAGTGTAGGCATTAACTGGTCTTCTTTCTTCTCAATCATAAAAATAAACTTTTACAAGTGGTCATGTTTACCTGCCTCATACATGATTCCAGACTGCTTTCTTTGTCATGTGAGAGTTGCTTTTTTTCACCTCATCATCATTAGAGAACCAAGGTCAGCTGAGTTAGTTCTTTACAAACTGGAACATGTGAAAATCAAAGGGTACTAGGTCAGGGCTGTAGTGTGAACAAGGCAAAGTTGTCTAACCATGCTCTGTGAGTGTTTTTCTGGCCTTTAAGCTGCTCTGAGGCCTTGTATAGTTATATTATCAAGTTCATTACTTTTCTTCAAATACAACATTGCTTTGAGTTTTGAGAATGTGTGCATGTAGAATTAAAAAATGGTATGGATGTCATTAGGCATAACATCAAACAGTACGGCATTACTTGAGGATTCCATTGCTTATAAATTCTTCCTTCTGGATGAGTCTAAGTGCTATCATTTCATTGATTATCTTTTGCACCCTGGCTTCATCTAATATGATGAAGTTGTTTGGAACACTGCAATCTATTTTGTCCAGCTCCAGAAAATCTTGAATAGCAATCACATTCTGCTCTTGTGTAGAAAAATAGGACCAAGAGTTCTTCCCAAAAAAGAGAATTAAGGTTACCCATCAGAAAATGGAATGGAGACATCATGAAAAAAATGGAATCAAGACTTTACATGAAATAATAAAAGAGAGACTTCCTGTGGTAACCAGACAACTCATGGAAAAATGAAACCAAGACATCTTATGGTAAAATTGGAACAAAGGTTCTTATGGAAAATGAAAACAAGACTTACCTTAATAGAAATAGTATGAAAGATTTTTATGGAAAAATAAAAGCAACACTTGTCATGAAACAAAGGAAGCCATTCTATTGTAAAAATGGAACAAAACTTCCTCTCGTAAAAAAAATAAGAGGGTTTCTGATGGAAAAAAATGGAACCAGAACTTCTCATGGAAAAAAATGGAATCAAGACTTTCTTTGGTAAAAATTGGTGCCAAAATTCCTCAAGTAAAAATAAAACCTTTTTTATCATATACTCAAAATTTATCCAAGACTTCTCTTGGAAAATGGAACCTAAACTTTTTAGGGTAAAAAAGGTACTAAGACTCCTTCATGAAAAATTAAACCAAGAGATTTTATAATAATATAGAATGAAGGCTTCTTATGAATAAATAGAAGCAAGACTTCTTATGGTAAAAATAGTATGAAAACTTCTCATGGAAAAATGTAACCAAGACTTTGTATGGCAAAAATAAAAAGAAGTCTTCTCATGAAAATATGAAACCAAGACTCATGAAAAGAAGGAAAAAAAAATTTGTGAAAAAAATGGAAACAATTTTTCTTATGGAAAAGTAGAATCAAGACTTCAAATGCTAAAAATTGAAATGAAGGGTTCTTAGAGTAAAATATAACCAAAATTTTTAATAAAAAATGGGACCAAGACTTTGCATGGTGTATATGGAACCAGATTTTCTTATGGTAAAAATAGAATGAAGTCTTCTCATGTAGAAATAAAACCATGTCTTCCCATTGCAAAAATGGAATGAAGGCTTCTTATAGGAAAATGGTTCTAAGACTCCTCATGAAAAAATTGATTCTAGACTCCACATGGAAAAGTAGAAACATGTCTTCTTATGAAAAAATATAACCAAGACTTATGTGAAAAATGTAATTTAAGATCAATTGGCAAAAAACACCCAAGATTTTCGATGAGTAATTACTTGCTAAATTCTGACTTAATTGGAGAATATTAATTATCAGATGTACCAAATGATGTGGATTTTAATTAACTCACTTCTACTTTGATTGGGAACTTCCTAAGTAAAAAATCAGCAACATGTATGAAATAAAACCTTCTGATCATCACATAATCAATTTGTTACCATAAATCAACTTCAAAAATTCTTTTCCATCTTTTTCTGATTACATCAAGACCTTTAACGTGTGATTGATATTTTTCTCCATCTTATCATTTTTCTTCTTTTTCATTCAGTGATAATACAACACAGACCTTAATTGAATTCCTAATAAACATGGCTCACAGGAACACCTATATCTTGTCTAGCTCTAGACAAATAAATTGTAACAGATGAAACCAGCAGATCCTGTTTACATAATGTATCCAATCAGTTTGCCAAGATTTTCTTTGCCCTGACTGGAATCTGGTCAACTGAAATGGGGGCTCAGAGCAAACAGAAGCAAACGTGTCTGCTTATGAGGACGCTGGTCAAACACTGGCAATCAAAAGGTCAACTCACAATGTGAGCCAAAGTCAGAGCTAATGAATGTGTCAGTATTTCTCTGGATAGGTCACTAAGGCAGAACATATTGGTAACATTTAATCTGACTTGACAAATTGTCACAAACTGCTATAATCAATGAATATATAAATACATTTAATTATTTATTTAGAAGGTTATTTAATATCAAATGAGTGAAATGACTACTGGGCAATCCTGTAATAAATGAAAACATGTCAACCAACATAAAAGAAATAAGAAAATTTTAAGGAAAATATGAACAACAATGAAACTATTGGTAACATTTAAAAAGAGACAGTTAAAGTAATTGGGACACAGAAGAAAAGAAGGCTTAGAGAATTAATAACACACAGGTCACATCAAAGACAAGAGAATCAGAAACATGAAAACATGTCAATTGACATATAAGAAATGAGAAAATTTTAAGGAAAATATGATTTTGTTTGGTTGTTTTTGTTTTATAGTATATCAACCTCGGTGAGTCATTTATTGCCAACTATATTTTTATTTATTTATTTATTTATTGCTGGAAATACATTTTTCTTTCAACAATTTATTGTTGTTTTTTTATATAAGTTTTGTTTTTTCTTTTCAAGTATCAAGATTCATTGGAATTTGTTTTTTTAAGGGCAGGGTTCCCAAGTCCTACCCTGTTATTTAACCCATAACTGGAGAGAAGGGGCGGAGAAAAATATGAACGACAACAAAACTATTGGTAACATTTAAAAAGAGATAGCTGAAGTAATTGGGACACATAAGAAGGAAAAAAGGCTTCGAAAATTTATAACATGCAGGGCACATCAAAGACAAGAGAATCAGAGGAGGCTTACAGCCATATCACATTGAATCACCCCTCTTGTGCATTCACCAAAGTAACACAATGAGCCTGCTTAGTACCTAGATTGGTCACTGGTTGGAAATAGAACTTTGTGTAAGCTTGGATGTGTGGGTGGTTTAATGGATAATGATTTGGAATTGGAAACTGAAGAGACAACATTCAATTCCGGTTGGGTTTGTTATAATTCCATACTCAAAAATACCCTTAGGAAAGGTATGAATCCCCTCTTCACCCCCAATTGCAGGTTAATCAGTAGGACTTATATAAGGACTCAGAAATTCTTACTAATCTCAAAATAATTTCTGGCTTTAAATAAACCATAAAATATAAAAATCAATCAATGTTGCTGTATCTGGTCTGGTGCCCGTTATTCATCTTGAGGTTCTTAACAAAATCTTAAGAAGGTTGGTTGGTTGTTTTATGGCATATCAACCTCGGTGGATCATTTATTGCCAACTAAATTTTATTTATTGCTTGTAATACCTTTTCTTTCAAAACTTTATTGTTGTTTATAAGTTTGTGGCTGGTTATACTTTTTTCTTTCAAGTACCATAGAGAAAAAAATTTGTTTTGATTTTTTTCAGCATGTCAGTCTTGGTTATTTATTACTGTGGTATCTATTTTCTTTAAATGGGTGTAGCATTTGTTTTTTAATACTATATATATATATATATATATATATATATATATATATATATATATATATATAAATAATGATTTGTATCCACTGAAAACACCAATAACCTTAAACAGAATAGACGTCATAATTATCCCAAACCTGAGGAACCTTTCGACCAACACTTATCAAGGGCTTCGTTGGCTTAATTATAAAGGGTCAAAGCACAAAACAGAGGATTACTTACAATACTGGGAGAAAATGGAACTCATTTAAAATAAACTTTAATGAAAAAAAAAATTAAAATGTAAGTGGGGTGTATACATATAATTCCACAAGAGTAAAATAAAAAAAAAATGTTACTCACAAACTCTTCAGTAATTGTAAGGAGTAGAGCAAACAGTCTGTCTGCACAGGCTTGACTGCTGGATTTTTAGGCAAATAGTCTCCAAAACACGAAGATGATATGCCGATTAAGCACTGTGCAAAACAGAAAACCAATTGTCCTCATACAAGGAGGCACATGCTTGACTTTTCAGCAGGTGTTGGCCAATTGCTGAATCCAGAACTGCTTAGGTTGTTCTTATAGCTCTAAGAGGGTTGCCCGAACGTATGTTTGCAGGGACATGTTGAGCAACCCGTGTGTCCAACCTAAGATTGGTTCGTCCTATCTATGCTGCATCGCAGTATATATAAGAGTTTATATTTTTTAAAAGAGGTTGACTACTTTCAAGTAGTTCAATATGACTTTTCCATCTGTTTTTTCAAAAAGTTCTCTTATATTCTTTGAATTATAGTATTTTTGTCGGGTGGAGGCCAAGGCAATGCAGTCTATTAGAAAATTTTTTACTGTGTATGCCTTTTGACATGTTATACACTCAGAAGGATCTGTAATGTAACTGATCTTGACTTGGATTCTTGACTTCAGTTACCTTCTTACTGACATGACATGTCTTCCCTTTGTCTTGTCTACAAATGTTTTGATGGCACCTTCTCTGACAAGCTTTTTATCCTGGTGTAAGCAATAACTCAGCAGTAATAAAAATGAGAACTACACAAGATATTTATAGACATAGTGGAACAAGAACAATCTATACCCATTGATTAAATAAAGGGTTCAGCTTTGATCTCTCTGTAGGTTAACTGGATTGAAATACTTCTAAATGATGGCTTGTGAAAACAATGGCTGAAATTATGTAACAATAACAACAAAGACAAGGACAATAATTCATGTAGTCTAAATAATGGTAACGCCTCATCACAGACATCCTGACAGAGAAAAGAAACTTATTCCTCTTATTTTGTACCATCAAAAGCATGTTCAGAAATACATAGATTATACCAGTAGTTGTCTTTATTTAACAAAATATATATTTAAAAATATGCAAGCATGTCAAACAAATTTGACTGACAACCTTAGGTTTCTAAAGATGAATCAAAAACCGTGTCTTTCTTGGTAGTTCAGTGTCACCTTAGATTCATTTCTAGTTTGACTGACAGTCAAAGAATTTCAGATCTTAACTATGACTCACAGACATGCAACTCTTTATTGATGGTTCTACTGAGAACCAACCACAAAATTCCTTTAACATATATAGTTCTTTAAGGCTAAAAAACAAAAATTCATGTGCATAAACATTTCAGAATATATAAGAGATTGATATGGTCATTTTTGTTTAGTGGCTTATCAAGACCATTATGGGTCATTTAATGCCAAAATCTAAATATTTTCTATGCAATTTTTTCTTGGAGAGGACAAAGTTTTAGTGACAAAAATCTTACTAATTAACCCATAACTGCAGGGAGGGTATTTGCATGTAAATGAATATTGTGAACCTAATTGGCATAGGAACTTGACTCTCTGATTAACAATTCTGAATCATTATCCAAGCTTACAGCACTTAGTATTCCGGAGTGGTCACCCATGTAGGTTCTGACCAGGTTAATATTGCTTAACTGTGATGATTGATTGGGAACTGATGTTTCAACATCTATAATTCCATTACATCATCCTCACTTCCAAGCTTACTGTACCTGGTTTTCCCCAAGTGATTACCATCTAGTTACTGACCAGGTTTGACATTGCTTAACTTTGGTGATTGTACAGGAACTGATGTTTCAATGTTTAATTAACAATTTCAAGTAATTATCCATTACATCATCCTCACTTCCAAGCTTACAGTACCTGGTATTCCCAAGCAGTCACCCATGTAGGTACTGACCAGGCTCAATGTTGCTTAATTATGGTGATCGTACAGGAACCAATGTTTCAACAAAATATGGCCTGGAATATAAAAGAGATAAGTAAGCAGAAGAATTTGTTGTTTGATTCTCATTGTCTTACATTGTCTCATTGTATTACATTGTCTCATTGTATTACATTGTCTTACATTGTCTCATTGTATTACATTGTATTACATTGTCTCATTGTATTACATTGTCTCATTGTATTACATTGTATTACATTGTCTCATTGTATTACATTGTATTACATTGTATTACATTGTCTCATTGTATTACATTGTCTCATTGTATTACATTGTATTACATTGTCTCATTGTATTACATTGTCTCATTGTATTACATTGTATTACATTCTCATTGTATTACATTGTATTACATTGTCTCATTGTATTACATTGTCTCATTGTATTACATTGTCTCATTGTATTACATTGTATTACATTGTCTCATTGTATTACATTGTCTCATTGTCTCATTGTATTACATTGTATTACATTGTCTCATTGTATTACATTGTATTACATTGTCTCATTGTATTACATTGTCTCATTGTATTACATTGTATTACATTGTCTCATTGTATTACATTGTCTTACATTGTCTCATTGTACTACATTGTCTCACTCATTATAAGCCAGTTTTTAATGTCTCCTATAAATTAGAAACTGAAAAACTCAAAAAAGTACAAAATTTTAAATATTTAGGAAGTACTTTCACAGAGGAAATGCAACACTGAAACCAAAAGAGAGATTAGGGTAGTGAAAGATGGGGAATGGTGCTGTTGTGTTGCTTCATTTTGGTAGAATTAGAAGATAACACAAACTTGAATTAATGATGTTTATTTCTGGTATAAAACTTTAGGTTTTTACATCAAGTTACAATCTTTAAATGTTTGTGTGATACAGGAGCAGACTAGCTAAATTCTCTTCACTGTGGGATGCTAGTAGTAAATGAGCCTATCCCTTCTGGACTCTGGTGGTCAACTGACTAGCCTCTTCCCTTTTTTAAATCTCCTACACAAAACTACTGTCCTTAACTCCTACTTCTTACTCCTACTCCTACCAAAAGAAACGGTTCCTTATTTTGCTGCCCAATTAAGAATTCTTGGCATCAGTGTGTCTATCTTTTTCTATTTTTAGAACACTCGTCATTTTATAAACCATAACAGTGCCTTCCAAAAGCCAAGCAAAATATTAAAGTGAAAAATTCCATTAGAAACAAAGTTAATGGATTTATTTTTTATCATCTGTCTACATTTCTGAGATGGAGTATTTACACTATTATTACTATTTACATGGCTTGGACTATTATCCTCATCTTTTTTGTAATATTCCCTCCTTCAACATCTGACTATATTTCTGAGTCTGAGTTTTGCTTAACGGCATATCAACACCTATGTGGGTTATTTAATGCCAAAAAAGGCGAGGTTTTAAGGTATTTTTTTAATGTTTGGTTATAGTTAAAAGGTTGATTTAGTCAGATTTTAATGAAAATTTTTTGTTTTTATTTTAGAAAACTGAAAATGTCTTCTAGTTTCATATTCAAAAATGTTTTGCTGCAAATAATTTATTTTTTCCTTCAAAAATGTGTTATGTTCATAATTTTTTCTTCAAAAATGTTATGTTGGTAATATTTTTCCTTCAAAAATGTATATTTTTCTATAAAAGTGTTATAGTGGAACATCCTGCCATCCCCAAGAATGGAATGCTCTAGACTATGAAGGACGGTGACAGGCGGTACGAGAGCCAAAAAACGTCTTAGGCGAAGACATTCTCTATTTGATAGTTTATTCCGCTCCTACTCATTGATTGCTTATCTGTATCTTATTGTTAATTGTACCTCAGTACAATAAATCCGTTATATCGTTTTCCTGTGTCGAGTACCATTCTTCCACTAATCTTTACACTGATATTCCTTTCCGGGATATATCAAAAAGTGTATTATACTTTCATAGTGTTTTGATCCCAGTTTGGTGGGGTTAACTATTTGCCCATATCTGAGACCTTAACAGGTGCTACCACTCCGAGTCAGGGTGGACCTGAGAATAACAGCAATTAAGAGGTTGTTCCATGCTCCTCACAACCACCCAATCAGAGGACTTGTTGCTGAATGTAGTTTACCATTATGCCCAGGACTGACTATATTTCTGAGATGAAGTATTGTGACTATTTATACTATTTAAATTGTTTGGACTGTTGGCTACATCTTTATTGTCATAGTAATAATGTTTCCGACGTTGTATGCTTTAGCCTTCTTAAGGTGATATACATTGGAATTTTGAACCGAATCATTTATCTAGTCCACTGGAGTAGATTGTTCTAGTTCTACAAGCCATGCCTTTTCTGGATATCTCGTTTTCAGTTATATCCTTTTAGGAACTAATCCCAATGGTTAAAACATCCTTAATATGACAATAAATATGAGGACAACAGTCCAAGCAATGTAAATAGTGTAAATATTTATTTTTTAATCAAATGTTTTTATGCCTTGTGTTTAAAATTAGTTGGAGTGCTGCTTCAGAAAATTTTTTGCCATTGTTTTAATATTCTGTAAAATGAAATAAGCATAATAATCTTGTTAAAATCCTAAACAAAAATAATTTTTTACTTTTTTTTTTTTTTAATAATTTCACCCCAAGCAAGGCATTCCACTGCCACTATTGCGCAGGGAATAGAGGAAAGTGATGAGAAAGAGTGGTTAGATATAGGAAATGTCAGAAGGTGGGTGATAGACGGGTAAGGATAGTGAGGATGAGGGTTGGGTAGATAGGAAGAGTGTTTGAGAGAATGGATGCGAGTTAGTGTGTTAGGAGGTGTCTATTGACCTTACATTTAAACTCCTGGAGATTGTAGCTGTCAGAGAAGGGAATTCCACAGAGCAAGTGCAAGAAAAGAAGCTGTTAGAGTAGAAATTGTGGTTACATCTTATCTGTTTCACTGTAAAAGGGTGGGACCTAGTTGCTAATCTAGTATCTCATGCACATTCGTACCTAGGAGGCACCGGTGATCTAAGTTCATCAAAGCAGAAGCCTTGAAATTATTTATATAAGAGGCACAGGGAAGCCATGTCACACCGGTGAGAGAGTGACTGCAGCCGGTCTGCCAAGTCGGTATCGATCACATTACAGATTTTCCATTGTATTTTGTCAAAACCCTGAGGAGAATAGCAGGGGCACCCGTCCAGATGTGGCAGCAGTATTCAATGGACGGGCGGATGGTAGATTTATATATGTGCAGGATAGTTTCAGACAGGAAAAACTTCCGGGACCTGCACAGAGAACCAACTTTCATAGCAGTGGATTTAGCAATGGATTTGATATAGTCATTCCACTTGAGGTCCGCTGAGAGTGTGAAGCCAAGGAGGCATCGTGTTTCATTACAGATCAGTCTTGAAACATTCATTTAAAAATGAAATGCATTCTTATTGTTTTATTTTGAGCAAAAAATTTTTTCTCCTTGATTCTCAGATGACTGCTGATAAAATTTTTCTCCACCGAAAGCACTCCAAGTGCATTTAGTCTTTTAGAATTCATATTGCTCTCCTAGCATTTGAATGTTCTGGCTTTGATGTAGTCAAAAGAATTTTTATCAGTTTTGTGTGTTGTGGTGCAGTGGATATCGGCTTAGAATGAGAAATCGGAGAACCGAGTTTGAATTCCAGCTGAATTCCTTACATTCACTTACGTGCAAATACCTTTGGGAAAGGTATTAATCCATCTCTTCCCTCCAATTATGAGTTAAATAACAAGACAGATTAGGTTCTATAGCCTTGGTCAGCAACCAGCCTATTGCAGAAAGTAATGGCAACCTACTGTGGGATAATCTTCTGCCAAGTCAGTCATGTCTCTTTCAAGACATGATTGTCCAAAGCATGTATCATGTATGGCACTTAACTTGTAATATAACAATCTGGCCCCACCCGAGGAAGGCTGATGCAAGCGAGGGTGTTTTGAAAGGAACGGATGTCGTTTGACCTTATTTCCGGCAGCAGCGGAAATAACTACAGAGGCAAACAGAACAAGTGTCTCTGAGAATTACGTGGGCATGCGTGGGCGAGGCAAAACCGGAAGAAAAAGTCCCGGTTCTGGAAGATTATAAAAAGACCTCGGCACACGGATTCGCCAGTAGAGGAGCAACAGAGATCGGCCGGTGAAGAGAGAGACACAACAGATAGGACTACACTCCCGTCAACCCATTAGAAGCGCGCTCTCTCAATTCTCTGTTTCCTATGCTACACGGTTCATCGTCATTAATAAAAATATAACTTTATATTTTTATATATATGCGTGTTTGTTGTTTGTCGATATATAACAAACTGACTGAATGAATATAATAGTTGGAATCATGATTAAGACTTCTACTGCTCATAAAATGGGGGATCGGTTTTCTATTGTTATGAAGTAATAAACTGATCTCCCACTAATCACTACTTAATAATATAACATTTCTTCCCCAACTATGAGTTAAATAACAGGACATATTGGGTTCTATAGCCTTGGTCAGCAACCAGTCTACTGTTGAAAGCAATAGCAACCTACTGTGGGATAATCTTCTGACCAGTCATTCATGTCTCTTTCGAGACATGATCGCCCAAGCGTGTATCACATATGGCACTTAACTGACTAAATTTCACTAAGAATGCCATCTAGATTCTTATCCAAGATAAATTTCAGCAGGTCACTTAATTTGCAATATTCATGTTTATCAGATCTACAATAAAATACTTTTAGTTCAGTTTGAATCTTTTCTTTGTTAGTCATGGGATATGCTTCATTTGTCAGTACCATGGTGAATACTAAATAAAAAGTACTCTTTTCTTCACTGTTTTCTAATTTGTGCATCTGTCCAAGAATTCATTTTGACCAATAGAAAAAGTAATTCAGTCTAGGCTAAAAAAAAACCAAGGTTAAGTTTAGCAAGCCTATGTGAAAATTTACTTTGACCAATGAAAAGGGAGCGATTTACAAACTGAGAAAAAGTAATGAGCCAATGTCAAATTGCTTTTTGATATAAATAGGCAGAGAAAGTTGAATTAGTGACAAGAGAGAGAGAATGGCTGAGTCCCACATGTCTGAATAAAGCTAGTGTCAAATTACACACTGATAAATTCGATGAGAGCAGAGGAATTTTAAAGAAATCTATTCAACTCCTAAGCTAAGTACCTTTATATATATATATATATATATAATGTTGAATACCCCTGTATAACTTTTATGTTAAATACGAACTCTCTTAATTTGTTTTAAGCATTTTGGAAAATTTTGTTTATATTGAATTCAACAGTATAGCTTTTTGTGTGAAAAACGAACTCTTAATTGGCTTTAAGCATTTTGAAATATTACTTCAATGATTTAATACAAACATCTCTTCTTAACAATTCATAAAAACTAAGAACCTTTAATGTTTGATTCAGTCAGTCAGTTAAGTGTCATACGTGATACACGCTTTGGGCCTTCCTATCTCAAAAGAGACATGACTGACTGGGTAGAAGATTATCCCGCAGTAAGTTGTCATTGCTTTCTGCGGTAGACTGGTTGCCAGCCAAGGCTATAGAACCCAATCTGTCCTATTATTTAACCCATAACTGGAGGGAAAAAGCGGAATAATACTTTCCCCAAAGGCATTTGTATGTAAGTGAATGCAAGGAATTCAACTGAAATTTGAACTCAGCTCCCCAATTTGTCGTTCTGAGTCAATATCCATTGCACCACAACGCACATCAATGTTTGATTACTTGTCCTGAAACAAGCTACTGAAACTTCAAATGTGTAAATAAATTCTTTATGTTTTGTTAATAATAACACGTGTTTCTCCAGCATTATTGCTACATACTTCAGTAGTATCTCTTCTGTAGAAAGTTAATTCTTAAAACTAGTGAAGCTTTTCTTCTTGTTAAATAATTTAGCAGCTACTAAATGTCTACTGGAAGAACATATATCCATTACAAGAAAAAACGTATTTGCAGTCACACATTCTTTGAAGGATTCTCTCAGTACTATATAAGGATTTTTATGAACGAGGGGAAGGCTGCTCACATTAGACTTAATGGTTATATGTGGTGAAATAGGACCAAAGAATTCCAACATACCTGTGACTAAGAGGCCATGATGTCTCACTTGGTCTGTCCGAGCTGCCATTTGCAATTTAGGTCAAGCACATACACGGCTGTAGTGCTTTTAAACTATTGCTAATTTGTGTGCATAGTCAAAAACCTGAATAAAAGATGATCTGCACAAACTAGAATTAACAGAACTTGTTTTGTGTTAGGTGCAACAATAAAACTATATTGTATATTGGATAAGCATAAAGAAATAATAACGTAAACAAATGACTCATTAAATTTAATGTTATCAATAATACTGAGTAAAAAATAGGGTATGCTGAACTGATTATACAAAATCACATCACTTGCGGTCTTTCATTGGCAGCAGTCAGTGCCGTGCTTAGAAACATTGCCCCCCACCCCAACCTTGCAGAATGTGTCTTGTGGCCCCTCTACCCACAGAATGCAACTTATGCCCTCCAAAAATACTGAACCCACAATAAATGGTACTTTAAACGAAATAACATACACTCGGAAGATGTTCTGTGATCACGAAAAAACAAAGAAATGACGGAATTGGTGTTTTGAAGCTATACATTACGAACGCTCTCACAACCTTTTGTATGTTGAAAGAGATATCTATAATCTATCTCAAGTTCATTTTTTTTTTAAATTACAAATGATTTGTGGCCTTTGGGACCTGAAAGGCTTCTGTCAAAGATTATATATATATAAATTTAGTGTATCAAGGCAGCAAATAATTTTCTAAACATATACTGTTAAATACAAAAGACAATGAATGTAAATCATGAGCCGTTCTAAACGTCGTATTTTGGCTTTTAATTTCAGTTGAAAATAAAGACAAAAATTCTCCAACATCTGGATAATTTTTTATTAATTTGTTTCTAAGCTTTCGGCTCACATGAGCCATCTTCAGAGAGGTTATTAAGACGGTAACACAATAACATTCACCATCACTGATGATTTTATTTTGTGTTGACATAAAAATCTGCTAGGCAATGGCAATAGTTACCAAAAATAACAAACACGGTTCGCAAATTTGCAATGTGGTTCTATGACGTCATACCGCATGATAGCGCGAAATGACAACAGAACCATGTATTCAAATGCAATGTAATTTGCATTACATTTGCCGAAAGCCTAGAACCAAATTAATAACAAATTATCCAAATGTTGGAAAATTTTTGTCTTTATTTTCAACTGAAATTAAAGCCAAAATACAACGTTTAGAACGGCTCATCATTAAACATAATAGACATTCATTGTCTCTTATATTTAACAGTATATGTTTAGAATATATATATATATATATATATATATAAAGAGAGAGAGAGCGACACGGGTTGATAGATGTCTGTTTCAACATACAAATATGATAGTAATGTTCATGTTAATCTTAATAATTATTTTGTTCATTTTTTTTTATTACAATAGACCTGTAGAGCCGAGTAGACTTGTGGCTTCCCAGGGCCTTGTGGGAGGGGGTGCTAGTGAACTCATAGGGAATTTGCGAGCCCCACCACAATTGCGGAGTCTGTGGGAGTCCAAAGCACGGCCCTGACAGTAGATAAGAAAGGCAGCATATAGAAGAGAAATAATGATACCATCAAGATGGCTTAATTTTAAACGAAATTTTAAGAAAAGATCCCCGAAATACTGGAAAGAATCATAACAGTAGACATGAGAAGACTATTTCCCAAAGAATGAATACCAAAAGTTTTGTTATAATTAAGTGGCAAATGCTTCCAGTATCATGACTATTGTGTTAGGCTGGAGGGAAAAGACTTTTTTGTCAAATGCAGAGAGAATTTGCCTCGTGGCTTTAATAATGCTACAGTCAACTCTGACATAATTCCTTTATTTCTCTATACTTCTGAGATGAGGCTGCATTTCCACTTTGGACTACTGTTCTCATCTTTACTGCCATGTTTACATTATTTCGGCAGTTGTACGCCCCGGCCGTCTTCAGGTTCTAGAAATTTCAAACCAAACCCTTTATTTCAGTCACTGGGGTATATTATTCTCATTTCATGTGTGATGCCATTTCTGGTAGCCATATAAGTTATCTCCTTAAGTTTCTAAGTTATTTGTTCAACACTGCTGTAGCCTGGCATTGAACTCAAAACTCTTTGGGTCAACCCATTGGAACTTACTAACGTCTATATCCACTGGGTAATGTACCCTTGAGGACAATGACTTAAACATCGTAAACATGATAGTAAAGATAGTACAATAGTCCAAACATTGTAAATAGAATTCTTTAGTTAAACTGAAAAGGAAAACTTTTAATATAATAATTATTGTTGTATACACACAGACACCACAGAGTACAAAGAAAGAAATTAATAACTTTTACATCTTACAAGACAATGCCAAGACTTTGTAAATCACAGGAAATCTCTTTCATCATGAGATCTGAATACAAACGTTAGTAAAGGACGAGAAGGTGAAGTACTAAGCAAATGGAGACAAGAACTTGAAATGAGTACAGTGACTAATTCACAGAATAGAGCATAGCAAATGTTTTCATAATTAGAAAAACCTTGTTTCGGGAGCATTAAAGATACCTATGGACATTGAGAAGCCAAGACTGACACAAAGAATCAGATTAATTATGTTGTTGGTTGGTTGTTTTGTTTTTATGGCATATCAACCTCGGTGAGTCATTTATTGCCAACTAAATTTTATTTATTTATTGCTGATAATACCTTTTTCTTTCAACAATTTATTGTTGTTTTATATAAGTTTTGTGTCTAGTAATACTTTTTTCTTTTCGAGTATCAAGATTCATTGGGATTTGTTTTAAGGGCAGGGTTCCCAAGTCCTACCCTTGTTATTTAACCCATAACTGGAGAAAAGGGATAGATTAATACCTTTCCCAAGGGTATCAGTGCTTAAATGAATGCAGAGTATTCAACTGGAATTCGAACTTAGCTCACCTATTTCTTTTTCCGAGCCAATATCCACTGTACCACAATGCACATCCGTCACTAAACGCTTTCAGCACCTGGTATTCCCAAGCAGTCACCCATCTAAGTACTGACCAGGCTCAACATTGCTTAACTTCGGTGATCGAGCGAGAACTGGTGTATTCAATGTGATAGGCCGTAAGCCCAGATTAATTATGTGAATAACATTAAAAAGTTCAGAAATGCAGTTCTGCACTACAAAAAATACCCAAGTGCCAACTACAGGAAAAAGCATCTGTCTAATAAGCTGAGTTCTAATAAAAGTATGAAAACTAAAAACAAAAGCAATGCGTAAAGTGCAATACTGTTGCATACCATTGCTGTCAAACAATATTATCTTATGTTTTCGTTGTTCATCAGTAACATTTGTGTGGAGCAGTTAAAGGGAGTTTATGCAGATGTGAGGGGCCGTTAGGAGTTGGAAGCCAGTGTGAGTCTCTTTTTTTGCTTAGCCAAAATTCTACACATCATATAGCCTTAAAACTCCCATGCAACCCACATGGAAATGCCTCTTTACCCACACATTTTTGCTTTCTCGGGTAGTCATTCCTTGACTTTATCTACAGCCGGATGTATGTCATTCACATCCGCCAGTCCCCGCTTTTCAACCTGATTGTCACTTTTATGGAACTTTTCTACAAACAGATGTATCTGTCAATTACATTTGCCATTCAAGTTAATATATTACAATACAACAGGTTCTTCAATGCCATATTTATATTGAGTCAAAAGTTGAAAGTGGAACATATTGAAAGAAGTGCTAGTATTGTTGATGAATGAGATCATTCTAAGGAGAATGAGAAGGAAGGAAAGGATGAAGATGAAATTCTAGACAATAAACAATACCAAGGAATGAAAAAAAATAGAGCACATTAAAAACAAATGTCACTAAGCTGAAGTGAACTGGCCCAATGTTTGTTTGTTTTATGGCATATCAACCTCAATGGGTTATTTAATGCCAATGAAATTTTTACAATAGATTTATATGAATAGAATATACTTTCTTTGTAAAGCAGGTTTCGTTGAGAGTCATTTGCATTGCTGGTAATATTTTCAAAGACATATTTTTGTATTGCTGGTAATATTTTCAAAGACATATTTTTGTATTGCTGGTAATATTTTCAAAGACATATTGTTGTATTGCTGGTAATATTTTCAAAGACATATTTTTGTATTGCTGGTAATATTTTCAAAGACATATTTTTGTATTGCTGGTAATATTTTCAAAGACATATTTTTGTATTGCTGGTAATATTTTCAAAAACATATTTTTGTATTGCTGGTAATATTTTCAAAGACATATTTTTGTATTGCTGGTAATATTTTCAAAGACATATTTTACATGTATTTTTGTTGGCAACATTTTTCCTTCAAAATGTTTTGTTGGTAATGTTTTTCATTGAAAAATGTTAAATACTTTCATAGCATTTTGACCCCGGTTTGGGGGTTAACTATTTATCCATAGCTGGGACCCTAACAGGTGCTACCACTCTGGGTCAGGGTGAACCTGGGAACAACAGCAATTAAGAGGTGGTTCCATGCTCCTCACAACTTCCCAATCTGAGGCCTTGCTGCCGGATGCAGTTTATGGTCATACCCAGGACCAAAGTGGCCCAATGAAAACTGCACACAGATAGAGAGAACGACCATCACAAATGCAGCATGTATGCACAGCAGGAAAAAGGATTACCAACATGAACGGTGGGCCCATCAACAGGCTCTATAAAATCAAAAGAAGATCACTGGAGAAAAAATGTTTATGATCAGAATTATATGGGGAGAAAGCAACAGAAATGTAGATGAATATGCACTTACATTTTATAAACATTATGAAAAAGCATTTGACAAGGATCAGAGTTTGAATTGTTAGGGAAAATTGATCTATTTGGAAATAATCTAAATCCAAACTTATTTATAAATGGAACTTTCTGTGTGTGTGTGTGTGTGTGTCTGTCCGTTACCTATAGACTCCGAAACGGCTGAACTGATTTTCTTGAAAATTTACACAGTTGTACAATAAGCATCTGTGAGTGTTCTTAGATAGGTTTTGTGTCAAGGTACCCCCGATAAATATCGAAAATCGAGAATTGAAAAAATTGGGTTATAGAAGGAGTGGTCTGATTTTAATCAAATTTGATACACTCATACACAAAGACATAAGAAATGATATTCAGAAGTTTCAAGGTTTCAGTTCTTACAATAGTGTAGAAAATTCGATATCGATACCAGGAAATCAAAATTTGACTTACATCCATTCATTTTTCTTTCAGTCTACTCTTTCACTTTAACTGGAAACAACTATTGCTTTTTAGTCTTTTGTGCCAACATTCAAAGAGTCTGAGCTCCAGGACCATGGATTAGTTTTAAAGCTTTCATTACATCCGAGCAATGCCGGGCTATATTGCTAGTTATATATATAATTATTTGGGAGAAAGTAACAAAAATGTAGATGAATATGCACGTAAATTTTATAGATTATGAAAAAGCATTTTTTTTATAATCATGTCACTCCAAGCAAGTCATTTTACTGCCACTGTTGTGCAGGGGGTTACATCAGAAAAATGTTGAGGAGTGAGAGATTGCAGGGGGGTGTCATGAAGAGAGTAGGAAAGGGAAGAGATTACTGATGAAAGTGGGTGTAAGAGGAGGAATGTTATGAGGAGTGAGAGGTTGCAGGGGGTGTCAGGAAGAGAGTAGGAGAGGAAAGAGAGTACTGAGGAAAGTGGGGTGGATGGTGTTTCAGTATAGAGTATGCAACATACTGGCCATTGAAGATGAGGTTATCGAAGGGACTTCACTATTGGTCGTTTTATTGAAATAATAATCGCATTCGACAAATTGATATCTAACAGTTGAAGAGAAGAAGAATAGAAAACTTACTTTTACGTTTGGATTGGAACTGTCACACTAGTATAGCATGAGAGAGGGGACGCAAGTTCGGGAGACAAGAGATGACTATTGACTTTCCATTTAAATTCTTGGAGATTGTAACTCTCAGGGAAGCAAGTAAATGAAAGAGAATTCCACAGGCGGAAAGTGCAAGAGTGTAACATGTAATAAATTAATTGATGAACAATTTTAAATGTAGATTAAGTTATTTAAAAAAAAAAATATAATCGTATCGCTCCAAGCAAGGCATTATACTGCCACTGATATATCGTAGGAAAATTAGCAAGAAGGATGAGAATACTGATGAGATGAGATGACATGAGGGCATGAGAGAGAGGATGTAAGTTCGTGAGACAGGAGATGATTATTGACTTTACATTTAAATTCTTGGAGATTGTAACTGTCGGGAAAGCAAGTATGCGAAAGAGAATTCCCCGAGGATCAGAGTTTGAATTGTTAGGGAAACTTGATCTATTTGGAAAGAATGTTAGAATAAGCTAGAACTTATACTGGGAGAAAACTTTCTTCATATGGATAGAAAATGAATTGAGTAACTATGCAAAAAAAAGCATAAGGATGTGTCTTTTCTCCAGACTTGTTCCACCTCTACGACAATGTCATCATAAAGGATCTAGAGTCACTACCAGAATTAAAAATCAGTGGCTATAATCTTAATAATATAAGATACGCTATAGAAAGAAACTGAGAATTCAAGAGACAGAGCAAGTAAGCAGCAGGATGTCTAAAAGAAAATGGTAACAACAAAAAAAAAAAACACATATGCTGAGACATCTAAAGTTTATTGAATACATAATGAGAAAAGAGATCTTGGAGAACGGTATATCAAGGGCAAGAGACATAGGAAAAAACAGCAGGACACCTATCTGACAAGTTTGTATGGAAAAGAAGGATCATGGATTTTAGGAGATATGCAGCTGAGAGTAACAAGAAAGCTGTGGAGAGTCATCATTCCTCACATCCTGAAGGGAATAAGAAGAACTCAGTCAGCTTCAGTTGAAATTTTTTGCTGATTCCCATTACACATACCTTCATATATATGTATATGTTTCCATACTTAAACTGAGACATTTTTTCCTTACATCCTGGCTTCCATACCACATCATCTATTTGCTTGAGGGGGTCATATGATGATAATTCAACAATCCAGGGATTGAACTCTTAACCACTATTTAGATTGTTTGGACTGTTGCCATATTTATGACTTTTTTAAGTGATTGAAATTTTGAACATAACCCTTTGTTTTAGGCTAGATTGTTCTAATTCTACATGCGATGCCTCTTCTGGATATCTGAGTTTTAGCTTTGACTCAACTCTCCAAATCTTTGTTCAGGTACTGAACAAACATCTCTTGTGGGTCAAGCGACTGGTTTACTACAAACCTCACTTTTAACCACTGAGCCATGTGTCCTTGAGGACATTAGTGTATGAATTTTTGTGACTTAATGTCTCAAAAATAGCTCCAAAAATTTCATACATTGATGTTGACAAGATGTATATTGATCTGGGTAATCTACAGCAAATTCTGAACTTAATCCTTTATTTCATCTATGATTTCAGTATTTATTTCTGAGATGAGTAATTGGTATTATTTCGAACTATCATTCTCATCTTGGTTGATATAAATGTTATTATAAAAAAAATATTTTGCCCAAGTACCCTCTGATCATCATCAGATGTACCCTGTGATCATCATCAGAAGTACCCTGTGATCATCATCAGAAGTACCCTGTGATCATCATCAGATGTACCCTGTGATCATCATCAGAAGTACCCTGTGATCATCATCAGAAGTACCCTGTGATCATCATCAGAAGTACCCTCTGATCATCATCAGAAGTACCCTGTGATCATCATCAGATGTACCCTGTGATCATCATCAGAAGTACCCTGTGATCATTATCAGATGTACCCTGTGATCATCATCAGATGTACCCTGTGATCATCATCAGATGCCCACTGATTAGCTGATATGGATTATCTGTTGATTATTGCGATATATGCAGTGATATTAGTTATTGTTCATTCTTGCTAGATTGGTGCACCATCACCAGATCCAAGAATTGAACTCATGACCACTAGATGATAGGCAGTCAGTTAAGTGCTATACGTGATACATGCTTTGGATGATCATGTCTCGAAAGGGACATGACTGACTGGACAGAAGATTATCCCGTAGTAGGTTGCCATTGATTTCTGCGGTAAACTGGTTGTCAACCAAGGCTAAAGAACCCAATCTGTCTTATTTAACCCATAACTGGAGGGAAGAGATGGGTTAATACCTTTCCCAAGGGTATTTGAGTGTAAGTGAATGCAATGAATTCAACTAGAATTCAAATTCGGTACCCCGATTTGTCGTTCTGAGTTGATATTCACTGCACCACAATGCACATAGCACATCTATAACCAACTGGTATCTCCACTAGACCACTGTCCCAGGGTGTATTCATGGAGCCTTTTATATTCAATATCAGATGGTTTTGACAACTGTTTATGATGGTTAATCTGTGGTGTTGCACTACCCATGTCTATTTTTATTTAGTACTGCACAGTTATTGCTGATTTGTTTCTATTAAGTGCAAGTGTATAACACCTGACCCAGAAATTGAACTCCTAACCACTGTGTCCACAAATTCATGAATCAATGCTTTTTATCCACCTGGCTATTGTACTGTAGAAAAATTTGCTGTAGTGAAACTGGAGCACTAAAACTAACCGTCTCGCTGATTAGGCTATTGCTACCATCTGCCATATTTTCATTGCTGTTGGCTATATTTTGAAACATTAGGATAACAACAATGATGAGGATATTATTCTGAATGTAAATAATGAGAACTTCTCATCCTAGGAATTAAGAGAAAAATTAAGAAAACATGTTTTAATTTTGAAAGTATACATAAATTAGCATTAATATGAGATCCTCATGGACATAAAGTGTGTGTGTGCCTTTCTATTGTTTAAAGCAATAAATTTTTTTTTTTAATCATATCAGCCCGAGCAAGGCAGTAATGCCACTGAAGTGCAGGGGGCTACGTAGGAGTGAAAAGATTGAAAAAGAGAAAGCCGGAGACCACATCCTGAACAAGTAACAAGGGATGAGCCTCTTCACCTGTTCAATAGACGTGGGTCCTGGAGTGAATACATATCAGATAATAGTCGTAAATATGTATGCTTATAGTGTACAGCAAAAGTAACAAACTTTTTTTCTTAAGCTGAGTTGGACAGGATAACCTGTAGCAATTGGGTGGTGGCCATGATGATCACCAGACCTTTTTGTGAGATCAACTGAAAGATGTTTCTTACAAGCTCAAACCAAAAACAGTTCTTGAATAAACATCAAGAAATTTCTAATAATTCTTTTGAAATTACTATAGAAATGAGTCAAATGGTTCATTGTTGTGGATAATGTTTGTCATTGTACTGAATATGAAGGAGAGCATTTTGAACATGTTAAATAGTTTGTTAATTATGATGTTTGCATGTGACAATAGATTTTTGCAAAATACTGTATTTGATTTTTTGTTTAATGATTGTTAAAAAAAAATGGCATTTCTTTCACTCAGTCAGTTAATTGCATTACATGATACATGCTTGGGCGATCATGTCTCGAAAGAGACATGACTGACTGGGCAGAAGATTATCTCGCTATTTAGAGGGGAAAGAAATGTATTATATTATTATGTAGTAATTAGTGGGAGATCGGTTTTCTATTGTTATGAAGTAATAAACTGATCCGCCACTTTATGACCAATGTAAGCCTTAATCATTATTCCAACTATCGATTCCACGGAAATGCATATCCTCATTCAGTCAGTTAAGTGTCATACGTGATACACACTTGGGCGATCATGTCTCGAAAGAGACATGACTGACTGGGCAGGAGATTATCCCGCAGTAGGTTGCCATTGCTTTCTGCGGTAGACTGGTTGCCGACGAAGGCTATAGAACCCAATCTGTCTTGCTATTTAACCCATAACTGGAAGGAATAGACGGATTAATACCTTTCCCAAGGGTATTTGCGTGTAAGTGAATGCAAAGAATTCAACTGGAATTCGAACTCGGCTCTCCGATTTCTCATTCCGAGTCGATATCCACTGCGCCACAACTGCACCATATATATATATATATATATATATATATATATATGTGTGTGTGTGTGTGTGTGTGTGTGTGTGTGCGTAGGTGTGCATTGTGAATTCATTACCTCCTGGCTGGTGTAGAAATTTATCATGAAGTCTATTTGCACTTAGTGAAGCAGATGTTGTTGAAAGATTTGAAAAGATGGGAATTGTTTCAAATGTCAGATAGGTGCAATGAATACACTTGTGGATTTAGAGTTTTTGTCATCTCTAGCAAGGTCAACAAAGGTTAGTGCCTCGGAAAAAATTGTACCAGAAGACAGCTTTCAGTGGAGCAGAAGTGATGTCAAGTTGACAGGGACAGTTGAGTTTTTGAAGTAATTAAAGAGTTTTTTTTTTTTTTTTTTTTGACAGTTGAAGAGAGAAGTTGAATTGAAAACAGCTTGAAGAAAAAGCTGGCCTTTTTAGGCTGGCTCGTCTAGCATGCAACTAGCTTCCCTGATGTGAGGGTACTGACAACTTAGACCAAAAACCTACTCTACTTCACGGTAATGTCACAGCCTTGTTTTGTTTAAGTTTTGAGGCATATCAACATTTATGGGTTACTTAATGCCGAAAAGGTTGGGTTTTAAGGTATTTTCTTTTTAATGTTTGGTTATAGTGAGAAGGTTCATTTAGTCTGATTTTGATGATAATTTTGTTTTTATTCTTTTTTATTTTAGAAACTAAAAATGTTTTCTAGTTTTGTATTCAAAAATGTGTTATGGTAATAATTTTTCCTTCAATATACTTTCATAGTGTTTTGATCCCAGTTTGGGGGTTAACTATTTAATCATAGCTGGGACCCTAACAGGTGCTACCACTCCGGGTCAGGGTGAACCTGGGAACAACAGCAATTAAGAGGTGGTTCCATGCTCCTCACAACTTCCCAATCAGAGGCCTTGCTGCCGGATGCAAATCAGTCTTGTTTACAAAAGAAAAGTAAAATATCATGGTTATATTTTATTTACATTTTGGATCTAGTGTACGGTTTATGACCAAGTCATTTGTTTCAGATTATTATTGTTGCTGATGAGGAAGAAACAAAGGACATGATTTGTTGCTCTATTGAAGTGCTGCAGATTATATGTTCGTCAACATTTTATGAAGAAGAAAATTGTGAAATTTGTCCCCAGTGAAAATTCGGGTTGAGTGTTAATCCCCAACAAAAAGGATTTTTGAGTTGCTACAAAGTTTTAATTTAATAATCGTCATCGCAATCATCATGAGAAACCCCGAGTTGCTGCAGATTTAACTGTCATTGTTGTTGGGCCCAGCATTGTATTTTCCAACATTGTTTTAGCAAAATTGTTTTTGCTGCAGGTTTAATAACCGTCAAAGTGGGTATTCACCATTTATATAATTTTGATGTTGTCGGGGCCTCGGTCATGTTTGGTTAATTGGCCTTGTGTCAAACACATCTGAAGCCCCCACAATTTAATTTCAGAAGGTTGAAGGTTGGATGTTGAAATGATAAAATACTTTCTGTGTACATTAAAGCAAAGATTTATTTACAGAATGAAAAAGTGTAAGAAAAAAAAAGTGAAATTTTGTTATCTGAACACTATAATTAATATATTTGTTTAATGAAAAATGTTCATTGAGAAAATGCAGACTGCTTTATAGAAAAAATTGTTCGTAGTAGTAATGTAGGTATTTGAAATGTCCGCAAATGTTTAGAGTTGTGTAGTAATGGAATGTAAAGGCATTGTTCCTTCCTCTTTTTAGTAAATCGCAACTTTGGGTCTTTTCCCAAATGTTGTAGTCATTTGAATCCAATTTTTGGGGTGTGCAATTTATTTTGTGTGTTTCAGTTGATAGATGGATTATATAGGATTTGTATACTATAATGTGCAGTGTTTTGTGTTTTTTTATAACAAATGAAGAAAACAGTTCGATCTTGACCTTTGTTGACACGGCACAGTAATGATAGAAAAAACAGAAAAAAAAAGCTAGACAGTCACATTATAGACATTAAGTAAAGTAGGTGACAATTTTTTGTTTACCTATAGGGGCTCTGCTTGTTTTTTCATTGTATGAAAAGTTGCTGGTTCTGCCAAAAACTATTTTAGAAGAGCATGCTTTTGTAAGTGTGCAGAATCTAACCATGGAGTTTAAAAGGTTATAGTTTTTTTTTTAGGTAATTTTAAGAATGGTCTGCACATGCAGAAATAAAAAAAAAACAGAAACAGAGTTTATGGCAGAGTAGAGAAAGTCGGGGAAAGAAAGAAGTCAGAGTGAGTAGATGTTTAGGAAGAGTTAAGTCATTGTGAAACAGGAAAACATTTGACTCAGATTATTATTGCTGCTGGTGACAATGAAGATGAAGAAGATTGTGAAATCTGTACCCCAAGAAAGTCAGTTGAGTGTTAATCCGCAATAAAATGAAGTATGAGTTTGAAGTTTTAATAATTGTTGTCCTTGTGATCTTAGAAGATTTAATACTTGTTCAGTTGGTATTCACAGAATATATAACATAAACATGCAAAAGAAAAAATAATGACTTTGGCAAACTTTTATGTATTCCATATGTGTATGCATTTAGTTGTATTTGTGTGTGTGTGTGTGTGTATATATATATATATATATATATATATATGAAGTCATCCGCAGACAGATCTGTTTTGCTGTATCACAGCTCATTAATACGGTTAGACAGCCGATTGCCTTTTACCCAGGATTGAAACCCGACCAAATTGGCATCAGTCGGCCATTCTACCTCTGAGCTACAGGCACTTGGTAGAAGGAGGCTGATTTTTAGCACATATATTATCATTATATATATATATATTCATGCAGGGAGATGAAAACAAAGGGGCATAATTTATAATAGTAATATTTGTGAGGGAAAGAAAAGAGAAAGTAAAGGAGTGAAGAAGAAAAAGAAAGATGAATAGGTTTAGAAGAATCGGTACCATTCGTGCTGTAAGAATTTAAGTAAGTATTTTTCTATGGCAGCATGTGATCATTAAATCGCTTTTTTTGTTAAGTAGATTAAGATTATTTATGTGGTTTAAGAGGACAAGTTTTTTCTAAAAGGCATAAGTTACATCAACCTCTTTTCATTGTAAGATTTGCCATAGAAAAATACTTAGATTCTAAGATCCCAATCGATATAGATTCCTCTATATGTTTGCTTCTTTCTTTCTTTCTTTCTTCCTTACTTCCTCCTTTCTTTCTTTATTTCTTACTTACTTTCGTTCCCCTGCAATATTACTATTAATAATTATGAATTACACTCCGTTGATTTAATTTCCCAACATTTTGATATTTTTTTATATTAAATTTACATTATTTAATCTTAGAATATTTAAATTTTTACTTGTTAAAAAAAGCAGTAACCTAACATTATAAATGCCATGAACAAGGAGCGAAATTAGATTCAAATCTTTTAAACAGGCAGTTTGAAAAATTCACCTGATAATTGCATAAAGTCATGCTATTGATGTAGGAATATATATATCATGGAATAGCTGAAGTCATTAAGAAACTGTCAATGGCTGTGCTAGCAACAAAATTACCTGTCATTGTGACCAAGGCACACTCAGCATAGTTAAAGAATAAACAACAAATGTGAGCAGGTGTCTGTAATAGGGTGTGGCTAGCTACCCTGACAGATGGGTCTGCCCAAAATGTAGTAGTTGCCAGCCATTTTCACTATGCTCTCACACACTGATTGAGCACTATGGAGGAATGGTAGACTTTAAAAGAAACTAGCTACTCATGCATTTGAACACTCTTGGATAATGGCATGTGTTTACATTGTATATAACACACTAAAGTCCGCCTTCCTCTACCGAGTGGCCATAGCTAAGAGGTAGAATCGCTGACTGATATCAATTCGGTCAGGTTTCAATCCTGGCTAGAAACAATCAGATGTCTAATCATACTGATTAGCTGTGATAGTGAAACAGATCTGTCTGCAGATGACTATATATATATATATATATATATATATATATATATATATATTTATATATATATATGACATTTAGAATGGCTCATGATTAAACACAGACATTCGTTGTCTCTTATATTTATCAGTATATGTTTAGAAAATTATTTGCTGCCTCGATACACTAAATATATATATATATATATATACATCTTTTAAAGAGTTTCAAATCACACAAAAAGCTTTTTATGTTTTACTCAAAAAGGAACTGTTGAAATCTTTGTGCCATGTTCTTTCAAGATGTCGATGATAATGGCTCTCCACGACTTCTATCCCTTACATCCCCTGTTCTGCTATCCATTTACCCAAGCTTATTAAGTAAGTTACTTGTTGATTTTCTCTGTCTCACTTGCTTTCATTATGCCTTGTGAGTGTTTAATTTTCAATTCCTTCTTTTCTTATTTTATGTTCCAGAAATTTCAACTGTTTCATTCATATTTTAGCTATCATTCTCTCTTATTTTCATTTTTCAAGTTCCTCACTGCTTGCATGCTCTATTGATAGCATTCTCAATAAATTCACTTTTGTCTTCTCAGTTGTTAAATCTGAAATATTTTTAGGTTGTTATACAAAAAGACTTTCCTGTTGAAATAAGTCAAACAGATTCAAAATATCTTCACTTTTACAAAATTTAATTAGTTATTAAAATGGTCTTGCTTTTGTTGGTCGTATTTTGTAGGCAGACAGCAAGTGAGGGACAAAGTGAAATAACTGCTAAGTAAAATTGATTTAACTGTGTGCAGACATTAAATTTTAATTAATATTGGATTTATGATTATGATTCACTAAAGTAACAGCATTCTTCTTCTTCTATGTGCCTTGTCCCTTCGGGACGTAGGCGATCATGGCCTTCAACTTTTCCCTATCCCTGGTGGCTCTGAGAACACCTTCTCCTGTTACACCATGCAATCCTCGTTCCGTCATCCACCTGATTAGGTCCTTCAAATATGTTATCTGTTGCTTTCCCCTGTCTCTTTTTTCCTCTATCTGACCTGTTAGTATCAGATTCTCCAAGCCCTCCTTTCTCATTGCAGGAACTTCAGCTGTCTCTTCCTGATGCTCAGTATTAATTTCCTTTTTGTTTCCATCATTTCCAAGACCTCATCATTGCTTGCATGTTTAATCCATGATATTTGCAGCATCCTTCTGTAGAATCACATTTCAGTTGCTTCAAGTGTTTTCTTCATCTTTTGATGGTATTGTCCAGCATTCACTGCCATATTAAAAGACGGACAGCACATAGCAATCCAGTATTCTCTTCCTAGTTTCTAGCGAAATCGTCCTGTAATTTCTTATAATAAAGATCTTCACAGATGTTTCAGGTTATTTTTTAATTGTTCACTTTTTTAATACCTGATCAGCTGTTACTAATTTCATAGTTTCTGATACCATTTCTGCTCAATTCCATTGAGTTCATCAGAAATTTTATTTCTGCTTTTTCAAAACAAGTCCTTGCAAGGCTGATGCTAGAGTCTTGTGCATCCTCCATTCTATGATACAAAGATCCCCCGAAGACTTTAATACCTCTCAATTTTTAAGGTAGTATCATATAAAATACAAGTTTTTTTTTGTAATCTAATCATTATGCAAGATAGATGAACAATTCAATTAGAGAAACTGTAAATAAATGTATCAAAATTTAAAATCAGAGACATTTCTTAATATATCATTTTATATAAAATTTCTTTTCTTTTTAATCATTTCCCCCCAACCAAGGCAGAACTGCCACTAGTTCAGAGGGGCTTACAGTCAGAGAAAAGATTGGGTATAGGGGGGGTATTGGGAAAGGATAAAAGATGAATGGGATTCAAGAAGACATATGATAAGATGGCATTGCAATTAAATTTTCAGAGATTGTAGCCATCAGAAAAGCAAGTCTAATGGAAGGGAGTTCCAAAACTGTGAAGTGCAAAGTTTAGAAAAGGAAACTATTTGAGTGGCAGTTACATTTAACTGTTTCAATAGTAAAAGGGGTGGGACCTAGTTGCCAATCTAGTAACAATTCATGAGGTCAGGACACTAGAGAAAAAAGCTCATCAGAGCAGCTACCATGAAAATATTGGTAGAAAAGACAGAGAGAAGCCACATCACATTGGTGAGTAAGTGACTGCAGTTGTGATGTCATGTCAGGATCAATTACAACGGAGATCCTTTTTGGAACAATTTTTTGCAGTATTTTTTTAATATCAATTCAAGATCTTTTCTATTACAATGTTGAATTATTAAAACACATTCAACATTATGGATAAAAATTAATGAATTTTATATAGCATTTTTTGGTTTTGTTTGTTTTAAGGCATATCAACCCCTTGGGGTCATTCAATGCCATAGCATTACTTCCTTCAAAAACATATTTTTGTAACATTTTTCCTTCAAAAAACGTATTTTGTTGGTAAAATTTTTCCTTCAAAAAATGTATTTTTGTTAGTAACATTTTTCCTTCAAATATATTTTTGTTAGTAACATTTTTCCTTCAAAAATATTTTTGTATGCATTTCATAAAAGTCTGTTTTTATACTTTCATAGTGTTTTGACCCCTGCTCGGAGGGTTAACCACCCACTCATAGCCAGGACCCTAACAGTTGCAACAGCAACCAAGAGGTGGTTCCATGCTCCTTGTAATCTTGAAATAAGAGGCCTTGCTGCTGGATGCAGTTTACCATCATACCCAGGACCCTCCAGTTTAGGGGTTAACTATTTGCTCATAGCTGGGAATCTAACAGATGCTACCACCCCGGGTCAGAGTGGACCTGGGAACAATAGCAATTAAGAGGTGGTTCCATGCTCCTCCCAACATCCCAATTAGAAGCCTTGCTGCTAGATGCAGTTTACCATCATGCCCAGGACCATAGCATTTTTTTCAAGACATAGCATGTGGAAAACAAATTGATGGATTAGAATGAATAAAAATGACCCTAGAATGACGTCAAAATTCGTGAAAATTTTTTCATCTTTTAATAGTCAGTTGTGCTTAAGTTTAATTTGTACCAAATATAAATGTAGGTAGAAAAAAGTAAAGGTTGACATGATAGCCTAAGCCTAACCCTAACATGAGGTTATTAATATAAAGGACCAAAAATGTTTGGAGCAAGAAAAAACTCTGGCCATGTCTCCATTGATCTCATGGTATTCATAGGGTCTTTGTATTGCTTCTTCCAGTCCCATCATCAGTCATACAACTAGAAGTGGTCATGGGCTCATTGCACAGCTGAGTACCTAATCATCCCCCTCCATATGTCTCAACTGCATTCAGTGCTGGTGAGTCTTGTGGGTTCTCACTGAATTTATGATACGGCCCCACTCCGACTTTATTACATCTCAATTGATATAAGGTTGTATTCATATAAAATCCAAATTTAATTGTAACCTAATTATGTACAATAATGCATCATGTGCAATATAGGTGAACAATTCAAGTAGAAAAAATTTCAAATAAATACAACAAATCTAAACACAAATTTTAGAGATATAACATGACAGATCATTTTATCTTAAACAAATCAACAATGTTTTGTGTCAATTTTTAACATCAACTTGAGATTTTTCTTGTTAAAAGAGTTCAATAATTTAACACATACAATATTATGGATAAAAATGGTGAATTTTATAAATTGTTTGTTTTATTTTACAAAATGTTTTTTGAGACTTAGCATGAGCAAAACAAGTTAACAGATTTAAAAAAAAAGAATGACCTCAGAATCATGTTAAAAATCTCCAATTTTTCATCCTTTAATAGGTAATTGTGCTTACTTTAATTTGTAATGTACATAAATGTGGGTAGAAAAAAGCAGAAGTTGACAAGATAGCAAAGGTTACAAATCACTGCTTGTGGGTCGTAATCAAGCTTGCCCATCCCACCAGTCACGGATTTTGGAGGTAGTATATACCAGCCCCTGTTGCACACCAATGTTTGAGTCTCTGCAATGAATCTTGCAGTCCAATCAGTGATGATGTCAGCCTATTTTACAAGCCAACCTGATGATTATATATAAGGATGAAAAAAAAAAAATAATATCATCATTGGTTGTTGACTTTAATGTACACTCTTATATTTACAAACATCCTATTCCTGATATTGAACCCTTTAACCCATAAGTATAGCATACCTTAAAACTATGTTTTGTGTCAATTTTTAACATCAACTTGAGATTTTTCTTGTTAAAAAAGTTCAATAGTTTAACACATACATGGATAAAAAATGCTAAATTTTACAAAGTGTTTTTTTAAGACTTAGCATGAGCAAAACAAATTGATGGAGTAGAATGAATAAAAATGACCCCAGAACAACGTCAAAATCCGTGAAAATTTGCCATCTTTTTGTTGTTGTGCTTAGTTTAATTTGTAATGTATATAAATGTAGGTAACAAAAACAAAAAAAAAAAAAATCCTGATAAAGCAAAGCGTCAGGACCTCAATCATCTCTTACTCCTGGTTGGGGTGGAAGGAACAGTATGTGCTGGTTCAGCATACATGCCTTCATCAATCTAAATAAATATATACTGTACATGTACTGTATTTGTTTTGTGTAAGTGATTAAACAGAAGAGCTTTTATGTGAATTGTCAAAAATCAGTTAAGTGCCATACGTGATACACGCTTGGGCGATCATGCCTTGAATGAGACATGACTGACTGGGCAGAAGATTATCCTGCAGTAGGCTGCCTTTACTTTCTGTGGTAGACTGGTTGCCAGCCATGGCTGTAGAACCCAATCTGTACTGTTATTTGACTCACAGCTAGAGGGGAAGATATGTATTATGTTATTAAGTAGTAATTAGTGGAGGATCAGTTTATTACTTCATAACAATATAAAACTGATCCCCCAATTTTTGGCCAGTAGAAGCCTTAATCATGTTTCCAACTATTATATTCAGTCAGTCAGTCAGTCAGTCAGTTAAGTGGCATATGTGATACATGCTTTGGGCAATCATGCCTTGAAAGAGATAACTGACTGGGCAGGAAATTATCCCACAACACGTTGCCATTACTTTTTGCAGTAGACTGGTTGCCAGCCAAGGCTATAGAACCCAACCTGTCCTGTTATTTAACCCATAACTGGAGAAAAGACGGATTAATATAATTGACCAAGGGCATTTGTGCGTAAGTCAATGCAAGGAAAAAAAATAGAAAATTGATTAAAACCAGTTTAGAAAGATGCACCCAAGAGACAATTGATTGATTCGTGTTTTTTTTTTGTTTATCAACATTTTGTAGGAAATATTTTTGAATGTAAGATTTTTAAAAAATAATGATGATTTACTGATGCAAATCATACTAATTAGCACATAGATGTGTAAGAAGAGATGGATGCATACCTTTTGCAATGGTATTTGTATATATTATAGAATATAGTGAACGGCCTAGAATTGGAACTCAGCTCTCAGAGTTCCAATTCTGATCTGTTAACCATTACACCATCAACATATCCAAACATCTGGTATTCCTAAGCAGTCACCCATATAAGTGTTTACAGTTTCAACATTGCTTAACTTCAGTGATCATATAAAAGCAGAACAAGAAGAAATTGCATTTCCAGAAATTGTCCTGTAAAAATAAAAACGACAAAATAGGATTTCCAACTTCCACACTTGTTGTCGTTGTCCTGCGATCTCGGTTAAGATAGAACTCACTACACCCCTCCAGTATTCCCTGTGCATTTGGAACCCTGGTGCAGTTTTGCAGCGAAATTCATAATCTTGTCAAATAGCTGAATACTTGATGCTTTGCCATGGCTACCAAAGGTGTTTTTATTGTGACACCAACACTGGATGGGTTGCCTCCAGGCCCACACTAACAACTCCATGAAAGCAGGAACAGATGTAACAACACTGATGCCAAGAAACAAAACAAGATAATTTAATGATGCTGATTCTGAAAATGATCTTAGATTTTCATCTTACCGTTTTTGCTGTATTGAAATTGCTTATTTTTGGATACATGCTTGGGTGATCATGTCCAAAAAAATGTTTGAGTTTTGTTTAATGGCATATCAACCTATGTGGGTTATTTAATGCCAAAAAGGTGGGGTTTTAAGATATTTTTTTAATGTTCGGTTACAGTGAGAAAGTTGATTTAGTCAGATTTTGATGAAATTTTTTTGTTTTTGTTCTTTTTTTATTTTAGAAAACAGAAAATGTCTTCTTGTTTTGTATTCAAAAATGTTTTGCTGAGAATAATTGTTCTTTAAAATATATTGTTGTTAATAATTTTGCTTCAAAAAATTTATGTATATATATATATATATTTCTATAAAAGTGTATTTTTATACTTTCATAGTGTTTTGATCCCAGTTTGGGGGTTAACTATTTGCCCATATCTGGGACCCTAACAGGTGCTACCACTCCGAATCAGGGTGGACCTGGGAACAACAGCAATTAAGAGGTGGTTCCATGCTCCTCACAACCTTCCAATCAGAGGCCTTGCTGCCGGATGCAGTTTACCATCATGCCCAGGACCAGTCCCAAAAGAAACATGACTGACTTGGCAAAAGATTTTTTCTGCAGTAGGTTGCCATTACTTTTTGCAGTAGACTGGTTGCCAGCCAAGGCTATAGAACCCAACCTGCCATGCTATTTTATCCATAACAGGAGGGAAGAAATGTATTGATACTTTTTCTCAAGGGTATTTGCACATAAGTGAATGCAATGAATTCAACTTGAATTTGAACTCTGCTCTCCGATTTCTCATTCCAAGTTGATATCCACGGCTCCACAATGCACATCTTTATCTGTGTTCTTACTATACAGCTTTTTTTGTAACACTGGGTTTCATATTGGCTGAACTTTAGTAAAAGTTATCTACAAATTGTTATGACTTCTTGGGAAAGATAAGTGTTGTTGCCTGATTTCATCTCCAATGTTTTGAATTTGGATTAGTCCTTCTTGACTGGCTGTCATCCAAGGTTATAGAGCCCAGTCTACTCTGCTAGTTCACCTATAGTCACTTCATCAAATACTACAATCTTAACATTTTTAAGTCTTGAATCGGTCATTGTTTATCTACCCTACCCTTGTAATATTCACCTCTTCTTTCATTCATATAATGCACTTCATTCAGGAACCACCAACTTTTTTTTAAAATCATTTCACCCTGAGCAAGGCGGAAACGCCACTGATGTACAGGGGGCTACATAACTGTAAAAAGATTAATTAGAAAAGAGTGAGGAGTACAAACTAGTTAGAAAGGAGCAATAGAAAGCTGAGAATGCAGGTACAATGACAGATACATAGGTGGAGAGAAAGGGAAGGATATATGGGGGTGGAGAGAGAGCTAGAGTCCAGTGGTTAGTAGATGAGTATTGACTTTGCATTTAAATTTCTGGAGGTTGTAGCTGTCAGGAAAGCAAGAATATGGGAGCGAGTTCCACAGGCGGGAAGTGTGAGAGAAGAAACTGCAGGAGTAGAATTGTCATCTGCATTTGGCTAACCTGACTGTGAATGGGTGGGACGGAGTTGCCAGTCTGGTTGCACGAGTAAACACCTGTTGAGGAAGCACCAGTGACTTAAGTTCGTCCGAGCAGAAGCCATAAAAGTATTTATAGAACAAAGGGAGGCCACATTTCGACAGTGGGGAAGTGGCTGTAGTCCAGCCGCCAGATCAGTACTATCGCCAAAATTAGCTGTCAGCTTGTGTGCCTGTAAATCACAAAAACATGAAGGTGAGGGAGAAATTAAAAAACAAAAAATAACCAGATCTTACCCAGGAGCTGAGAAAGTTTCAGAATATGAAGTTTAGATTAAATGAGTTAAAAATTTGCCAAAGAGTTGAGTCTGTACAGACCACAATAACAATAGAATCTTCAAGAATATTAAGAAGGGTGCTAGATATTCAAGAAGACTTGATGTAATTATTCAAAGCTGACCACCAGACATCAGGGACGAACATGCAAGTACATGAAGTATTATCATAGAAAAATCTTGTGATGTGAAATCTACAAGAATTGGGATGTTTGTTAAAGTGATGAGAAGTTGTGTGACTTGAAAAATGTCTACTTGAAATACCTCCCCTATTTGGCTGCTTGGGGTCAGAGATTTTATACCTTACAATGCAATGAACTCTCAGAAAAAGATTTAAATTTTAGTGGAAAGATGTTTCATTGGTTAGCGTTAACCAATGAAAACTTTTTGTTTAATGTGGCAGTTTTTAGTGTCTGTTTTTATGCGTGAATCATGCTGATTGAAAAGTGAATAAAGAGGTATTGAGTAGAAGTAGGTGATGACAAACTAAAATTTTAGAATAATTATTTTTAAAAACTAAGAGATTTGAAATTTGGAAAATACTAAATGATACATTCTAAAGTAATTCTAAAAATCTACTTACAGCATACACCCTTGTGCAAGTTAATTAAAAAATTGTTTTAGTTTCCTTTCTTTCACAATATGATCAGTTTTAGATCCACTGGAGTGACAGGGTGTAATCAATTTTTATTTGTTCCTCAGATTAGGTTATTTGCAGTGGTGTGCAGTAATGTGAATCTATTTTTAGGGTGTATTACGAAATTTGTTTGACCGTGAAAAATATTGTGTCATCAGAGATTGCATCAGGTTTTTATCATCCCCAGACACTGCTGTCTTGACTGTCAATTAGTTGTCCTACAGCCATTGTCTGAGATGGACATTACTCCAATAGCACAGCATGAACACACTGGCAAGCCTTACAGATGTATCGCGGATATTGTTGGTGTCAGCCTTTCAACTGTAAGTCGTGTCATCAAGGCAAAGAAAAAAGCTGGATCCATCAGTCCAAAATGTAAAGGAAAATGTGGTCGGAAAAGGAAAAAATGCCAAGAGATGATGTATACATGATCAGGGAAAGTGTGAAAGACCCGAGGAAGACATTATTCACTTTATTTCCATTAATTCGTGTAAGGGTATACATACTAAACAGCCATTCTGATTTGCTGATGCTGGCCAAATTGAACAATTTGCTGATGCCAATAAGAAAAACACATTATTACAAATATACTTGATTTGCTTAGATTTTTCTCGTTTTGGTTCAAACAAGTAAATACCCTGATTAACTAGTTGCCTGAAAGAACTGAATGTTGTGCTCTATTGTAGATGAAATTTAAAAACCTCACCACACATCAAAAAGAATATGGTACTTCCATAAAAGACCCTAAACATATCAAACTCTTTTATTGCAGCCAGATGCATGATAACTACAAACAGGATAAAAAAAAATAATAAAAAATCTCATTCATACTAATATATCTCCCATTGATCTTAATAAAAATCAATAATATATTATAAAGAATACAATACTAATAATTTAATTATCCGTAATAACTCCTCCCCACCAACTGATGTATTATATGAAAACAACATTACATATAAATTTTAATGTCCCTTGGGAGAATGTATCTCAGACAAAAAAAAACAAATATATTGGATTTACAACAACAACAATAACATGATGTCTTCAATTATACATGTCTAACCATTCATTCGTTTCTACAACAATGTTCCTGTTTACATTCACAATATAAAAAAATAATGATCTATCCTACACCAAGAAAACAACAAAAGCAAACTACTGATCCTTGAGGCAACATCCATTAAAAATCTTTAGCCATCAATTAACAGAATCAGCTATGTATGCTGTAGTCATGTTCTAAAATGTTTATAAAAAGAACAGTTTTTTCATGATTTAATATGTGTATTTTAGATTCTATATCCGAAGGCGAATTGGCATGGCAAATGACGCGTTCCAGAAGATGAGCAAAATACTAACACACAGGAAAATCTCAATAGAAACGAAAAAAAGAGTTCTAGACTGCTACGTGATGTCAGTTCTTCAATACGGCTGCGAATGCTGGACAATATCATCGAAAATGGGGACAAAACTGGAAGCGGCCGAAATGTGGTTCTACAGAAGGATGCTACGGATATCGTGGACTGAGCATACAAGCAACGACGAGGTGTTAGAAAGAATGGCAACAAAAAGGAAATTGATGCTGAGCATCAGGAAGAGACAACTGCAGTTCCTGGGACATGCAATGAGGAAGGAGAGCCTGGAGAACCTGATACTGACTGGACAGATAGAAGGAAGGAGAGACATAGGAAAGCAGCGGATAACATATTTGCAGGGACTGACCAGGTGGATGACGGAACGGGGGTTGCCAGGAGCAACAGGAGCAAACGTACTAAGAGCCACAAGGGATAGGGAGACGTGGAGAGCCATGATCGCCTACGTCCTGAAGGGACAGGGCACATAAAAGAAGAAGAATATGTGTATGACGATGACATTACAACATAAAATATTTCATTTTGGATAAATTTTCACGTTCTAGTGAATGCTAAGCAATTTGTCAACTGTTAAATTTGAAGCAAGAAGAAAATTTACAGTAATTTTTAGCAACACAGTTTTGCAGTTGTTTTCAGTTACCACAACTCACATCCCTGATGAGGATTTCAGAATGAGATCAAAAGTACTTGGGAATATCGAGAAATGAATAATAAAATCATCTGTCAAAGTTACAGCTCATTTCTTACATCTTTAAATTATAATAAGCCAAAGATTATCCATGAGTATGAACAGATTGTATTAAAAGAAGACAGAATGTTTGCAATTAATTTAATCTGACATGTCTAAAAGAAAATTTGCTGCAAAAATATATATATATATATATATATATATATATATATATATATAAACTTATTTATAAATGGAACTTTGTATGTGTGAGTGTCTGCATGTGTGTGTATCCATTACCTATAGACTCCGAAATGGCTGAACTGATTTTCTTGAAAATTTACACAGTTGTACTATAAGCATCTGCGAGTGTTCTTAGCTCGGTTTTGTGTCAAGGTATCCTTGATAAATATTGAAAATCGATAATCGAAAAAATTGGATTATAGAAGTAGTGGTCTGATTTTAATCAAATTTGATACACTCATAGACAAAGACATAAGAAACAATATGCAGAAGTTTCAAGGTTGCAGTTCTTACAATAGTGCAGAAAATCGATAATATATATATAAAAAAGTTTTCATTACACCCGAGCAATACCAGGTTATACTGCTAGTATATATATATATATATATTCCCTCCCATCATGCTCACAGAAAAGAACCTGTGAGAAAACTGCTAATAATCGCAAATATTTTGCTGTCATTTTTGATGGCAGGGGGTACACTCATATAACATTAACCAAAAAGGCATTCTGATATGGTGGCCCACATAATCAAACAAAATTTTTACAAATGCATGATGCCAGGGATGAATCATGTAAATTATGCAGAAATAATAACACTGACATCTCATTTTAACAGATATGTTTATCAGAATTACACAAAAATATTTTGAAATACTAAAGAGTAAAGTCATTTAATAAAATTATAATTGGCTTAAAGCACAGCCGCCAGACGACTTCAAAATCTCCTACATCTCTTCTGGATGGTCTCCTTGTTTAAGTTGGTTAATGCTGTCATAATCGTTGCCTTCAGTCGATTTTTGGTGCACCCCACACATAATAATCAAGAGGGTTTGCAATCTGGGGGGGTTAAGTAACCAGATGTAAGGTGTGATATGGTTGCAAAAATTGTCTAACATCTATGACTGCATTCTCCTTGTATGACATGGTGCATAGTCCTGCTTGCAGACATAGGGTCTTCTAGCAGCCACCCTTTTGACCGAGGTCAGCTCTCTCACCTCAAGGCACTTGATGTAGGCCTCTGTGTTGAGTCTTTCAAAATTTGGAAGTTCTTTTTTTATCAGAATAATCAGAGGGAATTTTCTAAGCTGCCATACCTTTATAATCACCATTAGACTCATCCAACTCTTTTTAAGTCCTCTGCACTCTCATCAGAATGACACCCTAATACTCTGAAATGTTTATATTAGAGTGTGAATATCAAGCAGTATACAATGCTGTTTCCAAATTTCTGGCAAAATGAATTGCATCATAGTGCTTTTTTTTTTCCTCACGTAGTGTGCCTAACTGGCCTCACTTTACTGTGCAGTTGACAAAATAAAAAATAAATGACAACTTAAAATTAAAAACATAAAATGGCGACAATTTATCCATCGCACCCTGTACTTGCATCATATTTATTTAAACTTTTCTAGCTTAGTCACAGATGAGAAGCACCACTTAACTGTCAGTCTAAGTAAACTGAATCTGTTCTATATAATAAATATCTCATTCACAATAAAACTTGAAAATCTGTTGGAGATCAGTTAAGTGCCATACGTGATACACACTTTGGGTGATCATGTCTAAAAAGAGACATGACTGATTCGGAAGAAGATTATCCTGCAGTAGGTTGCCATTGCTTTCTGTGGTAGACTGGTTGCCAGCCAAGGCTATAGAACTCAACCTGTCCCATTATTTGACTCATAGCTAGAGAAAGAAGAGATGTGTTATATTACTAAGTAGTAATTAGTGGGGGATCAGTTTATTACTTCATAACAATAGAGAACCGGTCTCCCACTTTATGCCCAGTAAAAGTTTTAATCATGTTTCCAACTATTATATTCAGTCAGTCAGTCAAGTTCCATACATGATACATGCTTTGGTGATCATGTCTTACAAGAGACATGACTGACTGTGCAGAAGATTATCCTACAGTAGTTTGCCATTGGTTTCAGCAGTAGACTAGTTGCTAGCCAAGGCTATAGAACCACATCTGTCTTGTTATTTAACCCATGACTGGAGGGAAGAGACAGAGTAATACTTTTCCCATGAGTATTTGCAAGTGAAAGGAATTAATTCAAATGATATTCGAACTTGGCTTCTCGATTTCTTATTCCAAGCTGATATCCACTGCACCACAATGCACATCCAAGGCTATAGAACCCAATCTGTCCTGTTATTTAATCCATAACTGGAGGGAAGAGATGAATTAATACCTTTTCCAAGGGTATTTGCATGTAAGTGAGTGCAATGAATTCAACGAGAATTTAAACTCATTTCTATTTAACACATAGCTAGATGTAGAAGCGATACCTTTCCTAAGGGTATTTGTGCGAAAGTGAATGCAACGGATTCAACTGGAATTTGAACTTGGCTCCCTGATTCCTCATTCTGAGCTGATATCCACTGCATCACAACACACAAGAGGTGTGTTAGAGGTACAAAATTTGTTAGAGGTACAAAATTCGTCATCTGCATACAGTACAGACATTATTAAAAATGACTATCCAAATCCATATTGAATGACACAGTGATAGGGACACCACAATAGAAGTGTTGTTTCTTTGATCACGACAGCCTGACAGATACCAATCTTCTCCAGGTTGGTTTGAACTCAGAGTATTCCTTCTCTTAGAGCGGTTGCCACCCAATGCTATAGAACACTGCCTGTCCTGCTATTTTACTCATAGCTTGGAGAAGAGATGGATTCATACTTTTCTAAAGGTATTAGTATGTACGTGAATTTAATGAATTCAAGTGGCATTTGATCTTGGCTCTCTGATTTCTCAATCTGAGCCACTATCCAGACAGTTCTACCATGCCGCCTATAATATATACCTCAAATAGGGGGGGAAAAAAACACCCACCACTGAAATAGTTTGATCTAAAAGAAGAAAAAAGTACAAGAAAAGAAAAAATGGGGCAGAAGAAAAAAAAATTTTCAACCTTTTTTTCTCCTCATTATTGACGTACTATTAATAACCTCCGTTTGTTGTTGACTATTCAAAATAAAATGTCGCAATCTTGTTAGTTCATTGCAGCTTTCTAAAGGACTCATGGCTTCTTGTTATCACTTCATAGTGAAAACAATATTTTATACACAAATCACATTGTATTAGCAAACATTCCTTCTGCCTACACAAGGAAGACTTAATGAAAATCATTTCTTGGACTTTCAAACTAATCAGAGTGTGACCTGCATGGAACTGAGAATATGTCCTCTTGGTGCAACACAGCACTCTCATACTCTGTCATTGCAGACACAAATCTGATGGCAGATTTATGCAAATTATGTGGGTGACATTTTCTGATATATGACAGAACATGCTAAGAAATTCTCTTCTCAAGTTGCTGAGTGGTCTTGCTTATGTAGTTAGCATCACACAGTAAATAAATAAATGAAAGAAGCAGCTGTCCTTATAGAAAAATTTGAATATAGATGGAGTAGCCATTGTTAAAAGGGTAAATAATAAGGTAATTGAGTGAGTATGTGGCAAGTAAGATAAAAATTACTCTTTTCTTCACGGTTTGATAATTTGTGAGCATGTGTGAAAATATTTATTAACCAATGAAAGGAGAGTGATTTGCAGAAAACAGCAAATTGAAATTTTAACGAGTTTTGTAATGTTTCTTCCCACCCAAAAATAAGTTTGCATTGAAAGCTGGCCACGTAATCGACTTGGCTACATATTTCCCATTTTTTGTTAGTCAGCACAGAGTGCTCAACCCAGAATAACGTAGCAGAAACTGACGGCCGATGATTGGGTATGACTGTCATGGCAACCAGTATTTGCACCCTGTCACTTTCTTTCTATGCTACTTTCTTTATTTCTCCTTCTTCCTCTTCACCCACCCACTGTAAAAAGAAAAAGTAAAAGAGGAAGAAGAGATTACTAATACTACATTGCACTCAGCGAAAACAGTGAACCATGAATCTAGCCAAGAAAAATGTGGACAACTGTGAAAAAAATGAGCAGCAATGCTACATTCAGGGAAATTAACTTGTTACAATTTCAGAAGTCCTTGATAAAAAAATTAAAAAAATATTGAATAAAAGATAAAATTTTTATGCCATGGTTTTTTTCCCTTTGTTTCGATTCCCGTGTGAATATGTGGTATTATGGTATATGTAGGATTGTAAGCTGATGGACAAGTTCTTCTGTTGAATGAACATGTCGTAATGAGTGATTTGGTTGTGAATCTAATTAGCTAAGTTTAAGACAAAAAGTATTGACCAGTATCACCCACATTCCTTTTGGCCATTTGCTAAAATTAATGTATTCAACATTAATATTCATTCCCTGTTGGGGTCGAAACCAACAGGCTGTGAAGAGAACTTCTGAATTAACCGAGGAATAAGAAAACCATACGACTGCTTTTATCACATTTCAAACTACAAACAAATGTCAAACTGAGACAAGAGAATTTTTTCAGATCACAGAGATTTGAAAAGAAGCAGCTCTTTACTTATAAAATTTGTTAACCCTCTAGGGTCATTCGTATCATATTTGATACAGTATTTCCCTATAAGGAAACATTTGGTATTCATTGACTGAGCAGTCAGTACTGCTTTCATTTGAAATTTATAAAATATTTCTCTTAAAAAATTTTTCAGGAAAATATTTCTTTCAAGGCTTGTTTTCATACTGTATCAAATATGATACGAATGAGGGCTAATGATCAGGCAAACAGGAATAGAAGTTTCATGACACATCTTTAATAAAAAAAATAACAAGTTTTGTAATTAGTCCATTGTGAGTGATTCTTTGAAGTTATAATTCCAAGTAATGCTAATAAGTAAAAAATATCAGTAATTTACTTTATATATAACTGAATACAAATATAGCAAACTTACATTGTGGTTAATAAGTCTAATTATAAAGAGACTTTTTTCATTCATCAGTCCCATACCAATTCTATTGGAAATACTTGTATTAATTACCAAGAACCAAGAGACTCATCTTGAGTTTTAATGACTGTTGATAGTAAAACTATTACAAAATGCATTCATATCATATATATTAGTTTTCTCAAATCTCCAAGGCCCACATTAAGCATTAGTATACTCATGATATCCTGACACTATATTGCACTGCAAGAAAGAAGAAAAATAACTGAAAGAAATGAATTCCAAACATGAGTTTGCCTGAAAACATTATATATACAAGACTAGATGTCATACTAAAAATGTTATATTTCTCTCAGCTTGTTCCACATTGAAAAATTATAGCCCATATGAAAAATAAAATAGGACAAACACTATGCAAAAGATGAATATAAAGAACATCTTACTTGTAACATTTTTCTGAAGGATGCAACCTGCATGGATGATATCTAAACTTATTTATAAATGGAACTTTGTCTGTCTGTGTGTGTCCGTTACCTATAGACTCCGAAAAAGCTGAACCAATTTTCTTGAAAATTTACACAGTTGTTCTATAAGCATCTGAGAGTGTTCTTAGCTAGGTTTTGTGTCAAGGTACCCCAGATAAATATTGAAAATCGATAATTGAAAAAATCGGGTTATAGAAAGAGTGGTTCGATTTTAATCAAATTTGATACACTCATAGACAAAGACATAAGAAACTATATTCAGAAGTTTCAAGGTTGCAGTTCTTACAATAGTGCAGAAAACCAATAATATATATATATATATATATATATCAAAGGCAAGGTGTTTGTGTGTGTGTCTGTTTATCTATCTGTATGTCCTTTATACAAATCCACAATTTTTATCCAATTCTCACCAAACTTCACACAAATATTCTTTAAGCTGAGTCTGAGCTCGAGGACCATGGATTAGTTTTAAAATTTTCATTACACCCAAGCAACACCAGGCTATACTGCTCGTCTTATATATTCTTATTTAGGACACATTTCATTCATTTGATTGTCAACCTTTGCTGACAACCATATCTGTCTCTGTCAGGATTTCACCAGTAACTGTCTGTCATTACCTCTGGGTTGTTCTCACTACTGGTTGTCTTGTTACCATCAGGGCTTTATGGGATGTTAGAAAATCCATCCTCTGAAAAAAATTACCTTCTGAATTCCCACAGTTGTTTTAATTATATATCAGCTTTCTACTCATGTCTGAATATTTAAAATGAACAACTCATAATTTTCCATGAATGATTCTAATATCTTAATTTTCACTTTTTTGGGGGTCATGTGCTTATTAGGTTTTTTGTAATGTCTTACCTCTTGGAATATTTAGGAGTTATCACAAGTTCAGACAAATTGCATTTTAAGTTAAGAAAACAGATTTGTGGTAATTATGTTTTAAATGTGTTCTGAAAGAACATTTTTTATTGGGGACTATCAATCTTGGCAAATCTTTCATGAATTTCACAAATGCTTTCACACATTTTGCACAGAACAAGTAAATGAGTCAAGGAGTAATTTAAGTAAAACCAGGCAATAATCAGGATCTACTAATTTTAATTAAAAGTCCAGGATATCATTTTATTCCAAGTATTGACAAGGACCAACTTCTTGAAATTTTAGTTAAATTTTGAAGTGTGTTTTATGATGTTTCCACAAAATTTGAACGTGCCATTTCTGGATTGAAAAGCAACTTGTGATAAGATAATTTATGACAATCACTGATATGCAGAGCTACTTATACTAAGTCAATGTTTTTTTTCATATTTCAAGCTTAAATAGAAATTAGATACAAAGAGATTTTATTCCTCATAATATATCCCATCATTTTGCCAGGAACTAATTTCCCTGCTTATACAGGGTGAAGCACAGAGGAAGGACATTTTTTTAAAAATTTACAAAATTGTTGTAGGCAAACATGCAGTTCTCTATCATTCACCATAGCTTCAACTTAAAAGAAAAAAAAAGGCTAAAACACCATTGAGTGAATGGTACTTGTCCTATGTCCCTCTATCAAGTAATAAACATTTTAAAAACGTCTTTCCTCTCTGGTTTACCATGTACCATTTGGTTTACTTGTTTTAAACTCAACCATATTATTGGTCATGGGCGTAACGGTAAACTGCATCCAGCAGCAAGGCCTCTGATTGGAAGGTTGTGAGGAGCATAGAACCACCTCTTAATTGCTGTTGTTCCCAGATCCACCCTGACCCGGAGTGGTAGCACCTGTTAGCGTCCTAGATATGGGCAAATAGTTAACCCCCAAATTGGGGTCAAAACACCATGAAAGTATAAAAATAGACTTTTATAGAAAATAAATATTTTTGAAGAAAAAATTATTACCATGACATATTTTTGAAGGAAAAAATTTATTCTCAACAAAACATTTTTGAATACAAAATTGGAAGATAAAAAAACAATAAAAACAAAAAATTTTAATTAAAATCTAACTAAATCAATCTTCTCACAAAAACCAAACATTAGAAAAAATACTTTAAAACCCCACCTTTTTGGCATCAAATAACCCACAGAGGTTGATATGCCATTAAACAAAACTCAAACATCCATATTATTGTACCTCAGTCCATGCTTAAAATGAGCCACAGCTTGTAAAACATGGTAATCTGATGTTGCAAGGGTCTGGACTGTAGGCAAATTGAGGTAGCATTTCCAGCTACTCTAATTCCTCAAGTTTTCACTCAATGTTGGCAGTGTGCACACTTGGTCACTGTCCTGCTGTAGTAGTGCACATCTTCAATCATTTGTAAATTGTTCATGTATCACTGAGTCTGGTCATTGTTCGATTCATGAGGAATTTCTCAACAGGTGTTCACAAGGTGTTTTGGAGGTGTTGATTGATGAGGTTTTGAGAAGGACCATGATCTGCCAACAATGTACAAGTATTTCTACTTGACTGTTAAATAATTTCAAACATCTCTTCTAATGCAACCAAAGAACTCCCTAGTCTGTCTTCAAGAATAATGTCACCTTCATTTGTTGCCATTTGTACGACGTTTCAGCCGTTATACCCTCCAACCTTCTTTGGGTGCTTGAAATTTTTAATCAAGCCCTTCATTTCGATCACAGGGGGGGTATATTGTTTTCATTCCATCAGTCTTGCCACTTCTGGATGTCTTAATTATCTCAATTTAAATCAACTGTCAAAGTTTTTTTGTACACCACTGCTGTAGCCAAGTATTGATCTCACAATTATTTGGGTCAAGTGACTGGATCCAACCAAATACATTTATCCATTAGTCCATATGAACAAAATCTCCGAGAGTTTAAATGCTGATAACTACGAAATTTGGAAGTAGCATGACTCACAAAATGAGAACAATCTACCCCAGTGATCAAAATAAAAGGGTCAGTTTAAAATTGCAATCATCTGAAGAAGGTTGGAGTATACAATGACCAAAACATTGTGAACATGGCAACAAAGATGAGGACAACAGTCCAAATTATGTAAATAATTATCGCACATCATCTTAGAATTATAGACAAATAATGTCACCTTTATGGAAATGTCCCAACCAATTTTATGCTATATGGTTCATGATAGTTCCTGGGCCATTCACATCATTAATTTCTTTAGCCGCTGCTTTTCTCCTACAGCTAGTGTAAAATGACTCCAATTTTGACTTTTTCATCATTCATCAATTCCTGAGGAACTTCTTGGCAATGTCTGTTCCTAAAACTGAGCTTATAGATTGTTCAAGTTGATGAGGCTAGATGAAGGATTAAAATCTGCCAACAATGTGTGAATGATTGTGCTTGGATGTTGTTAAACGATTTCAAGTAAAACCGCATTTTCCATAACAGAAAGCATCCTTGACCTTTTGGTTTGTAATTCAGTTTAGTGTCACATTTGTCATTTGACCAAATTTTGTGCCACATGTTTATTCCTTAACAATTCCTAGAAATTCTACATCATTAATTTCCATTGCCACTGCTTTCATTATATCAGATCTAAAATAGACATACCAGTTGCCAAAATTCATCAGTGAAAATTTGAAAAACTTTTAACTCAACATAATATTACTTTGAATAAAACTGTAAAACGAACACACACATGGCATCTACTATAAGATGCACATGTATATCTTTTAATAGAAAATGATCTTAAAACTAAATACTACTGTTATGGTGGAACATCCTGCCATCCCCGAGAATATAATGCTCTAGGCTATAAGGGACGGTGACGAGTGGTGCAAACAGTGCGCAATCGTCTTAGGCAAAGGCATTCTCTATTTGATAGTTTATTCCGCTCCTAATCATTGATTGCTTATCTGTATCTTATTGCTAATTGTACAGTAGTACTATAAATCCGTTATTTTTTAATTTTTTAATCATATCACCCCGAGCAAGGCGGTAACGCCACTGAAGTGCAGGGGGCTACATAAGAGTGCAAAGATTGAAAAAGAGAAAGCCAGAAACCACATCCAAAACAGGGAACAAGGGATGAGCCTCTGCACCTGTTCAATAGACGTGGGTGGAGTGTGAACCGGGCGATAGATTAGTCTGTCTACTCCAATTGAAAAAAGAAATAAAAGAGTGCAAAGATTGGAAAAGAGAAAGCCGGAAACCACATCCTAAACAGGGAACAAGGGATGAGACTCTTCACTTGTTCAATTTCTGTGTTGAGTCGTATTCTTCCACTAATCTTTACACTGATATTCCTTTCTGGGATATATCAACTACTAATGCAATCAATCTTATAATAACAATTTTGGGCCAACCATAAATTTGTTCAATGTGTTTAAGACACATTGAACTTTAAAACTTTCTTCTTTTTTTTTCCAGCCCAACTTTTGTTGTTCTCAAAGCAGTCATCAGCTTCTTGCAAACTAGTTTTGGTGCTGATTGATGACCATTTTACTTTTGCATAGTCTAACAATAAGTGACATTATGATGGCTGCAAATGCAACTGGAACAGATCAAATAGAAATGGTATCCATCATGAGAAAATGTCTGCAGTTGGAACGATCCATGTCAAGTTTACTTCTCAGTAATAATGAACTCTAAGTGAATTTAAACAAATTTTGGAAAGAGAAATTTTATCTTATTTCAAAGTTATGAAACTATTGTCTGAACTGAAATCTCTTTTCGTATGTCATAATTAAATACCAAGAGTTTCATTAAATTCAAGTAATTCTTCTTCCATGTGCTTTTTCCTTTCAGAGCATGGGTGATTATGTCTCTCCACAACTTCCTATTCTTTGTAGCTCTTGGCAATGTTTCAACACGATTTGAGAAAAAGAAAAAAAGAAGCAGTGTTTGATAATGTTCAACAATATTTCTTCAAGTTATATTTAAAACATTTTTTCACAAGTATAAAAACATTAAAATTTCCCAAAAATTTTAAGTTTATTTTTTCTCAAAAAAAAAATTAATTCGTGACAAACACATTTAATCTAAATGAAATACTGCCAGTTGAATTTGTTGCAAGTATTTTCATGGCAACTGCTCTGATGAGTTTTTTTCTGCTGTTATCTCGGCTACATGTGCTACTAGATTAATTGTGCATTGTGGTGCAGTAGATATCAACTCAGAACAAGGAATTGAATTCCAGGTGAATTCGTTGCATTCACTTACATGCAAATACCCCTTGAAAAGTTAATCCATAAATTCTCTCCCAGCTATGGGTTAAATAGCAAGACAGACTGAGTTCTGTAGAGGACTATATGACCAGAGAAAAGACCTGTTGCTTGTTCTAAAAAGGACAGTTGTGGTAGGAATCATCAGTAAGCATGATAACAGGCTGAAAGTGTCAGGCAGCATGGTAGCAGGCTGAATGTCTCAGGCAGCTTGGTAGCAGGGTGAATGTGTCAGGCAGCATGGTAGCAGGCTGAATGTGTCCGGCAGTGTGGTAGCAGGCTGATAGTGTCAATAGGGTAGTAGCAGTGCTTGGAGGCATCACTCACTGTCAGATCCCTGGAACGACATGGCAACATTCCTTTGGCCACACAAGCTGGTTACTGACTTGTTTGCCTTTATATGCTCCTATGTACATCACAGTCATTGCAAGCCTTGTTTTTGTTTTGCTGAGTTATGGTCAGTCAGTCAGTTAAAAGCCATATGTGAAACACGCTTGGGCGATCATGTCTCACAAGAGACATGACTGACTGGGCAGAAGATTATCTCACAATAGTTTGCCATTGCTTTCTGCGGTAGACTGGTTGCTAGCCAAGGCTATAGAACCTCATCTGTCCTGTTATTAACTGGAGGGAAGAGACAGATTAATACCTTTCCTAAGGGTATTTGTGCATAAGTGAATGCAATGAATTCAACTGGAATTCAAACTCGGCTCCCCGATTTCTCGTTTGACTGCACCACAGCACAAATCCCTGCACCACAATTCACATCCCAAGTCATGGCCACATGATGTAAAAACCAGAGCTTTTAAGATGAGTAGCCTGAGGCTATGATAATATTGATCTTGGAATTATGAACTGAACCCTTTATTTAATCTACAGGAGTAGATATTACTCATTGCACTGCCATTGTCTACAGGTATCTCATATATTTCTTTCTACTGATTCCAAGAACTTGAACTAAAATCACCAAATTCATAAATTAACACTTTAATACGTGCCTTTAAAATGATTAATTTTCAAACACTTTTTGATTTTTTTATATGCTGGACATTTTTCTGTTTCCTTTGATGTTCATATCCACAATAAATACACATTATTCTATATTTTGTCTTTTTTTGTGTATGTGTCCATTTCTTCTACTGGAACTGTGAATTTTGTTTCATTGAATTTTCGAATTCATGTTGCTAAACAAATTCAACACTGTTCTAGTGACAACTTTTCCATTTCTACATGCATTAGAATAATTTGCCAATACTTCTCATTTTGAAGGCCATTTACCAACTTCATTTGGATCAAATCTTTGATTGACTGATTTTTTAATCCTAGTAGCGCAAATTCATAATAGATGTTTTAAATGAAGAACATGTTAATAATTGGTTCATTCACTTTTTGAAAAAATATTCACAAACTTAACTCTCACTGCATTCAGTAGTTTTTTTTCTTGGTTGTTCCGTTTTTCACTATTAGTTGACTTTTATCATCAAACAGCATTTCCTTTGTCTTGGGTATACAACTGATAATTTTATATTGGCCTCACAACCAGCAATTTCCAACAAAAAGGTCCATTATTTGGTTTTCTCTTCCGATTGATTCTGAATTCTTTAGCATTTTTGTTCTAGATTTAGCTGCAAATATTCTCAGCCACACTTGTGCATATTCATAATTATCAAGTGATAATTGCTTAGTTCATTAGATCTCTTTGATGCTATTGTAGTGTTACTGACTCACAGGAAGTAGTCTGCATCCAAAAGTGTTTTTTGCATATCCTTTAGGTTTTTATACAAGAATCTAATTTCTAGTTCAACCTGCATTTATGAAAACTAAAAACAAATCATAAGGCTAAATGCTTCAAAAAGTTAGAATTTGGCTCCAAAAAAATATTTATACATTGCATGTTGCATGCTCAAGAGTAAGAAATCCTAACAATTTATTATTCACTGTAAAAAAGCAAAATCAATTTTCTTTAAAAATATTGTTTACCATGAAGTCCTAAGCAAACTAAATCAAATTAAAGAAATTATTAAATCACATATCAGCTTATTCAAATTTCATCGACTGGTTTACTAAACAAAAGTATAATTTGGAAATCTAAGCAAAAAATGTTAAAGAGAAATTCAACAATACTGTGAGGATTTCAACACACATCAGTTAGTAATTCTAGTTAGTAAAACTTGTATCACTAAAATCATTAATATCTGAAAATATAAATTAAATTGCATGCAAATTATTTAGATTTTATCATTCAATAACCCATAGTGGTTGATATTCCTCTAAACAAAAACAGCCAACCAATCAATAAACCATGACTGGGTCGATTATAAAGCATTTATGATGGATTACGTTTTTGATGTTCAACCACATTGTAGGTAGAAGTGGGTTTCCCATGGGTTTTAATTTGAAGTGAATTGATAGCCAGACTTAACTTGCTTCAATAATTTAATTTTTCATACACTTAACTGTTAGGCTGCTTGCACCTCACTTAACAAAATTTGAAAAATTGTGATTTTTGCATCACTGAATCAATCAGATTTTGTGAATATTTTAAAGATTGTGATATTGATAGAAATTTCAGAGTGCTAGAAATCATAAATTTGGTTTGAAAGTAACTCTTATCTTGTTTGTCTCATGCTAGAGAAAAAATGATGTGAACATCTCCATTTGTATCTTTGTTCAGTAATAAATTTGCATGTTATGAATTTTTTATCTTTAAAATACAGGAGAATATGATACATAAATTTCTGTCTCAGAACATTGTTAAGTAATTGAAAGACAAAGTATAGAAATTGGTGTCACCAACTGGGTGCTCCATGATTGGACAAAAAACAACCAATCACGGGCTACCTTTTTAGATTTTCAACAAACTCCCCGCATGAGCAGGTTTTACAAACTCCCTTCCTCTTTAGCTTGTTGGGACCTTACAGACAAGACCTCCCTGTCTGCTCTCCGTCATCTAGACCCAGGATACGTGAGGGGATTTGACAGCAATTGAAGTACAGAAGTCATGGCTCTATTTCTTCAACCTAGCTATAATGACACAGGAAATATCAACTGTTAAAAGAACGCATCTTTCAGATATGTTCCTCAAACCTGACTGTTTACAAGAGACTAGCCTTTCTTCTTTTTTCTTTTCCTGTCAATTCAAGTTTATAACATTTTCATCCGTGTTCGTGTTCCTTTCTTCTTGCCGGCGTCACAATATTTTTTAGCAATTAAAATTGGGAAGTTCTCAATAAAAGTGAAAAAAAATTCAGTGTCATGCAATTTGCTCCCTAGAAAGACTTCCTCAGACTAAAATAATGTTCTTATGGACAGAATTATATATATATATATATATATATATTTTCTAACCATATGCTATTAAATATAAGAGACAATGAATGTCTATTATGTTTAATCATGAGCCGTTCTAAACGTCGTATTTTTGCTTTAATTTCAGTTGAAAATAAAGACAAAATTTCTCCAACATTTGGATAATTATTTATTGGTTTTCTTTTAAGCTTTCAGCCCACATGAGCCATCTTAAGAGAGGTAGTTTAAACTGAAATATTATAAAATCCACCATCACCGATGATTTTATTTTGTGTTGACATAAAACTCTGCTTAGCAACGGCAATAGTTACCAAAAATAATAAACGCAGTTCTTAAGTTTGCGATGCGGTTTTATGACGTCACACCACGGGGTAGCGCAAAATGACAACAAAACCATCTAGTCAAATGCAATGTAATATGTTATTTCCTGTTTTAAAGTTGATTTTATTGAGTGTTGGTTGTTTTGATTTGATGTACATGGCCTCCAATATCTGCAGGTTCCTCTTACTGTGTGTATGAGTAAGGATCACCGTATTGTTGATCAAAATCTGTCTGATATTACCTACATGTTTGTGTTTTTCAGAGAAATGTTGTTTAATAGTACTCTGATCAGAAAGATGACATGTAAGTCTACGGGTGAGCGTGGTTTTAGTATGTAGTATATATATATATATATATATATATACTTATGCAGAATATAATATTTCACAGTTAAGAATATAAAAATGAAAGATATTTTGTTAATGGGATTATATAAAACTTTAAAACATAAAATTTAACATTCCAACATCTGCAACATTTCCTTTTAATAAAAAAGAAACTAGTGTTATGTAAAAAAATAAGCCAAGTTATCAAGTGGTGGTTGCTAATATTCATTGTTTAACTTTCACGTTCCTCACAATTTCAGAAACTATGAATATATCTGGTCATCAACAGACAGCATCAGGAAACCTCTAGAGACTCTGTATTCAATCAAGATAAATTGTTTACTTACCATAAAAAACATTTCAATATTTCATTGTTGGATAATCTACAAAGTAAAGTTTCAGTTGATTGACTCAATGTACCAATCATTTTCCGATTCTGAGGGCAATACTAAAATAAAAATTAGTAAATGATTCAGTGTTGAATTCTAGTTCTGATGATAGGGGCAATGGTAATACTAGTTCTCATAAAGACACACTGGACATTCATTGACTAAGAACAACAGAATTATATATATATATAGGCAGTATAGCCCAGCATTGCTCAGGTGTAATGAAAGCTTTAAAACTAATCCATGGTCCTGAAGCTCAGAATACTTTGGATGTTGGCATGAAAGACTAAAATGCAATAGTTGTTTCCAGTTAAGTGAAACCATAGACTGAAAGAAAAATGAATGAATGTAAATCAAATTTTGAAGTTTGGTGAGAATCAAATAAAAATTGTGGATTTGTATAAAGGACATACAGACAGATAAACAGACACACACACACAAACATCTTGCCTTTTAGATATATATATTATCGATTTTCTGCACTCCTGTAAGAACTGCAACCTTGAAACTTCTGAACTATGAGTGTATCACATTTGATTAAAATCGGACCACTCCTTCTATAACACAATTTTTTTGATTATCCATTTTCACTTATAGTATAACTGTCTAAATCGGTTCAGTCGTTTCGGAGTCTATAGGTATTGGACACACACACACATGCAGACACACACACACACACACACATGCAGACAGACAGACACACACACACACACACACACACACATACATACTCACACACAGACAAAGTTCCAATTATAAATAAGTTTAGATTTAGATTTAGATATATTGATTGTTTGATACTTAGTTTTTGGTCCTAATAGGGTTAGATCAGTACACATTTGTATTAAAAAGTGTTCAATACAATTATATTGTAGAACTTTTGAATATTTTCTATTTTTAAATGAGTTATTTCGTTACCCAGGTTCCTACCATGAGTGGTGTCTTCAGGCAATTTTTAATAACTGACTTTACCATTTATTGTTTTTCTTTTTAAGAACGCTCTTGTAACAGTGTTTTATTTGAGCGTTCACATGGCAGGGAATTTATGAATGTGCAATTTTTAAATTAAAATGGATTATGGCATTTTCATCCATGATTGTATGAACCTAATAGGTATTTCTTAGTGTGGATGCATTTAGTCATAATTTCTGTTCTTTCATTTAACAGTTTGTCTTTATTTGTGAATATTATATATATATAAAATTTAATTATACATACATATATATTTTGGTTGATTAATTTGATTTTTAACTGATGTACGACTTGCAGATTGTTAATTGTTTTTAATTGCTTTTTATTATGCTGACTTCTTTAGTGTGCTTAATAGATGTAGGGTTTTGTTGTGGGCTATTACCCACATAAGATAATAAAATCGTCATGGGACTATATGTAGCCGAGGGTGATTAACACTTGTTGTGTTGCCGAGACACTGTGGAGACTCTCGTAGCATTCAGTGACTGGCTTTCCTATATGTATATCTTGTATTGATGTATTGTTTTGTTTAATATATGTCTAAACCTACATTAGCAGTTGTCTTATTATTGATGGTCCTAATTTAGATCCACATCAAATTTGAAGGTTGTTAACTGCTTTTTTATTGTGTTGACTTCTTTTTAGAATGCTTAAGTGTATATCTGCTTAATTGCTTTATCTTGAGTAGATGTCTTTTTTATCATTTTGGGTTGACTTCTTTTTACTCTTTAGAGTTGAGCTTTTTTATCAGTGTTTGTATATGTGCTTGCTTAATTTTTTTTTTAGCCTGTGATTAAGGAGACGGCACATGAAGAAGAAGCACAGAATGGCATATTACTCCTCATGTTTGACAAATTTCAAAAAGAGTTGACTGTTATAGTTGTTGGAAAAATGTTTAATAAAATAAAAATATTCCTCCTGATTTTTTCATATATTTACTATTATTTCTTACAATTCATGATTATAAAATAGAAATAAGAATTCTATATAACATTTCATCTTCTTAAAGGACTTTTTCAGAATAAAGTAATGTTATATTGATGGAATTATATACACTGCTGCAAAAAGTAAGTGGAATCCCATCTCAGTAGCAAGTCTGGCATTACCTACAAAGTAAAACTGCTCTTGCAAAGGACCTACAATCAGTGGTTAACTAGGGCAAGGAACGGCTTGTAAATGTTAACACCTCTAAAACAAAACTACTTTTATTTAATCATCATAGAGATCCTTTTCTATTTTCCCACAGTATGGCTGATGCTAACCACCAGAGGAGCAACACACTAGAACTTCTTGGTTTTACATTTTTTTCATTATGGAGTGAGAATGACTATACTGAATCAATTGATATGTCTGCTGCTAAGAAACATGGTTCACTGTGTTATAACAGAAAATTTTCTTGTCAAAATTCATCTTGTACATTTATAAATCTACAATTCACATGTCATTTGATAATGATGTCATGTATTCTAGTGCTTCTGCTGTCTATCTTAAAATCCTTGACAAAATTCAATGAAGAATCTGTAATATAATCAGTCATTTTCTCTTCAATGTGACATGGCTTCCCTCTGTCTTTTCTACAAATATTTTCAAAGCAACTGATCTGATGAACTATTTTCTTTCATGACTCAACTACATGAATTCAAGTGTGCTACTAGATTGGCAGTTATATCCCATTATTTTATGGTTCAACTAGCTAGTTTCTATTCTTGGTTCCTTGCCACCTATAATTTTCAGAAATTCACATGCTTCCATCTTCCTGAATCTGTTCATTTATTGTCCTTTCTTCACTTCTTTCACTAAAGATGTCTCTTTCTCTTCCTGTAACCGTATGCGTCCTGGTGGCATTATCGTGTTTCCTGGTGTGAAATGATTAAAAACACGTTCTGTTTTAAATCTGTGGAAGCCAATAATACTTAAGAACTCAAAACAACACAGATTCTAATTTAGTATCTCAGTCTGTGACAACTTTAGAAGGAATTCTTATATAGTTAGGCTTTGATTAAAACCCTGGCTGCAGCACTTATTTAATGGACATACTTCTACCCACTAGGTATTGTTTGTCATTGCATATAAGTAAATAATGAAAAAGAAAAATATAGGTTTGGCACAGCTCCTTTATAGAGAAAGAGGGCCAACAATGTCTAAATGTATAATTTGGAAATAAGGAGATCATAATTCAAATGAACAAAATGCCTGCTTTGTATTTTTGTTAAGGCTTCTCTCTTTATAAAATAGATATTCTTTACACCAATTTATGGTCATGTTGGGACAGCAATAGCATGATTGTATTATTTGCAAGGAAGTATTTTATCCCAAAAAATAAATTATGTAAAATTACGTAAAAAATATCAGGTATTCTTCTGGAGCTTTTGCATAACACATAGACAAGTCTTCATTTTTCTTATTATTAAATACTAGCAGTATAGCCCGGAATTTCTTGGGTGTAATGGAAGCTTTAAAACTAAAATGTAGGTTGTTGAAAAGCTGATCTCGAAGCCATAGAACTTACTAAAATGAATGGATGTAAGTTTAATTTTGATTTCCAGTGTCGATGGCAAATAAGTTTTCAATTGCAAACTGAATTTTGAAGGCTAAATACGTCCTCTGAGTAAATGTTATCACGGCTGAGACTAAGAACTACAATTATAACTACTTAGAACAAAACCCGAAGCAAAAACCAAAATAAAAGGGCTGAAAAACCTGATTTTGATCAGACCCGATAAGATATCGGGGTATTGATTTTCAATATTGGAGTCAAATGAGTCATCCAAGGATAAACTAACTTAAGTAAGTCCATTAAAACCTATCCCCCTCGGAAGTCAAATTGGAGAAAATGAGCTATATTGATGGCTGAATATTGGTTTTTGATCAGATTCAATAGGATATTGGGGTATCGATTTCCAATATCAAGGAAAATGACTTGATCAGAAGCCTAAAGAAAATTTGTGTGAAGTTTGGTGAGAATCGGATGAAAATTGTGGATTTGTATATAGGACAAACAGACAGACACACACAAACATCTTGCCTTTTATATATATATATATTAGTTAAATAAAATAAAGACAAGAGGAAAACTGTATTTTAAATCACCTACGCGTTTCGTCCTGTGATGAATTTTATCAAGGTAAAAAGATGAAATGAGCTTTATTCTAAATTACGTATCTATAAATATGTTGGTAACCACAAAGACACTCACAAATCATTTCAAAAGATTAACAGAATATTTTAGTTTTTAGAATTTTTTCACGAGATATTAAAATGAAGGGAGTTTGACCGTTTTCTTTATTTAACCATTCTTTCGGTAATCTCAGATTATAACTGAGTATATATATATATATATATATATATGAAAATGACATTTTTATACATCAAGATCCATTTTAGAAGTATTTTTGAAAATATGAAAAAGAAATTCATGTGAAATTTTTAGGGCTTCATCAGGTTAAAATGATGTTCATGTTAATGTAATTACATATGCACATGAACGAGAGGGGGTCATTGAAATTTTATATTTTAATTTGAAGTCATAGCTTTTTTTCTAATATATACCATTTTGACAGAAAAATCAGCAAATATTTTTTTCTTACATTTGTCATTATGATTGAAAAATGACATTATTGCTTGTCAGTTTCTAAGATAGATTCGCTCTTAATTTGTTGGCTTCCAACAACCCACCAGAGTGACCTAGTGGTATGTCTGCAAGGCCCACACAACCCTTCAGTGGGTTGTTTTCTAAATTTTTTTCTATGAGGATTACTGAGAGTGGGATGCTATGATCAATTGTTTATAAGATCATGGTACACCAGAAATCCCTTTTCTTCCAAAAAAAATTTAAGTATTTTTAAATAGAAAATAAGAGTTAGTGTCATTGTAAAGCAGTGCCCAATATAACTGACTGACTTGAATGGATGGATGGTAAAGTGGCGATTTAGTGAAATAAAAGGGGAAGAAATATTATGAGGATAAAGGGATGGAGGAAGTGGAGTGCCATGATCAACAATGTCCTGAAGAGACATGGCACATAGAAGAAAAATAGTGTATATTGAAAATTTTCTAATGACCAATGGGATGATCGTGTGACTCTACGTTATAAAATGGACTCAGGTACTGAGCAGTGGGTCATGTGTGCTAAATGTTGAAAACAATTTTGAAAAATAAAGTCAGTTGGACAAAAATTAAGACTTTGGGACAGCAAGGGACCTGAGAGTTAAAGGCCAACGTGTTAAAAGCATTGTATATATTCTGTCAACATTGCATTACTGACTTCTATCTGATGCTTGAAGTCTATGTAACGGATATACACATAACAAGCATATAAATGCACACACTTACATAATGAGTTGAATATAAGGGTCAGAATCTGACGAGATAAGATAATTTAAAAGAACAAAATAGGAAACATATCTCAATCTAACATGTTCCCCTTTTATTAAAACTTCTTCAAAAATAGAGATGAAAATTTTTAATTTTTTCACAGAAACAATATAGTAGAATTTTTTGAATTGGAATTGATTTTTTTTTTAATCATATCACCCCAAGCAAGGCATTTTACTGCCACTGTTTTGCAGTGGGGTACATAGAAGGAAAGTTATGAGAAAAAGTGATAAGTTATAGGGGGTGTTAGGAAGTGGGTAAGAGAAGGATGACTGTAGTCATAAAGTAAGGGATCAGTTCATATATTGATAGTAATGTAGAATTGATCCCCCACTTTATATCCACATTATAATAGTATAAAAAAATTTTTTATAATCATATCGCCCCAAGCAAGGCATTTTACTGCCACCATTTTGAAGGAGGTTACATAGGAGGAAAGTTACGAGAAAGAATACCAGATTATAGGCGGTAGTCAGGAAGTGGATAAAAGAAAGATGAGATAACTGATGAGAGTGGAGTGGACGGAGAAGGAAGCATGAGATGAGAATGCAGGTTAGTGAGATAGGAAATGACTATTTACATTTAAATTCTTGGAGATTATAGCTGTTGGGAAACAAGTAAATGGAAGGGAAATCCACAGGCAGGAAATGCGAGAAAAGAAGCTGCTGGAGTAGAATTTGCATTTACATTTTATTGGTTTCATGGTAAAAGGGTGGGACCTCGTTGCTAATCTTGTGATTCTTATTGTTCAGATACATGTCACTTGTATTAAAGCAATAATTATTTTTAAATTTACCTGTGTGGAATATTCTGTATGTGTGTATAGAAATGTTCAGTCTGTTTACATGTATGCATGTTTATTAGTACATAGATCAAGTGTATGAAAATAATGGACAGTTTTTCAAATATATGTGTGAGAAATCTTTTGGATGGTAAATTTGGATGGTAATTTTTGATGGTAAATTTGGATGGTAATTTTTGATGGTAAATTTGGATGGTAATTTTTGATGGTAAATTTGGATGGTAATTTTTGATGGTAAATTTGGATGGTAATTTTTGATGGTAAATTTGGATGGTAATTTTTGATGGAAAATTTGGATGGTAAATTTGGATGGTAAATATGAACGTGTGTATTTGTTGGTTGGTAATGTTAGTTATAATTATGTAGATCTACATAAATAAGTAAAATAAAATTCACAGCATTATTACCAAATTCAAAACACACTTTCTTCCTTTGACAGGCATAGCAATTCTAGTAGTAAAGTAGAAGTTAACTTGGTCACTTACTCCACTCTCTTGCTCTCACAAAAACATTAATTCCACAAATATTGATAGATTTTTGAGTTTAGTGATACTAAAGCATGGTTCATTCAGTGCCTTTTTGCTGTTTTTCTTTCATATTTCAGGGTTTGTTTTATTTGTTTATCTTTGAACATGCTTTGATGTTCTTATGTGAAGCCTGATCAAATCTTTTAGTAATAACTCTTAATATATTTTAATGGTTGACCTAGAGAAGCAAAAGCCATATTGTTTGAAAGAAGGCTGTATAAAGTGAGGTCCTTAAACAACTTGGGGTTGATTAGAGCTTCGATTACTTTGGAAAAAGTAGGTAAAAAATAAAAAATAAATAAAAAACTAGGTAGATGATAATTTGAAGGATCAGAAAGTTCAATAGACTTCTTTAAAAAAATGGAACTAAAGAAGAGGATTTTCAACAGGCTGGAAAGCAAGAAACAGCAAGGCATTTGTTATTACATTTTATGAAGAACATAAGCCATTTCAAGGACGCATTTCTTAAAAGCAATCACAGAGATACCATTGTCCACTTGCCTTGTGCGGATCTGGTTTGGAGATGATAGCAAAAACCAAGGATAAAGTTATATACACACATCACATGATAGAGATTAAGTTTAAGACAAAATATCAGGCAAAGATACACCTGGTGAATCAAAAGTGCCGTTGGAAGTGAATTTATAGGCAAAGCATTTTTATTTATCAGCAGTCAATGACAGAACGTCAAAATAGCAATAAAAAAATGTGTTAAAAAAACAAATGAAGTTTATTGATTTGTTTAGTGGCATATGAACTCCTCATGGGTCATTTATTGCTACAATCTAATTTTATTAGAGCTTTGAAGTAATAAAAATATGATGTTATTCTGCTTTTATAGTTGATTACATGGTAGGTGATACTCAGCTTTTGTGCATGTTGCAGTTTTGCTTTAAGAAATTGTAGGATATTATATGGATTAATGTCATGAAAGAGTTTTTTTCATGTTCGTTTTAGTGATATATCAGCCTCTATATTTACCGAAATGTAAATATTCTGAACCTAATTTTATGGCTTCAACTACCGATAAAATTGTTAGTGAGTTTGCTATGAAATATATTGTTTGCAATTTTTTCATATGAAAATGTACAGCTGTTTTCAACATCTCCTTTTTCACATATACTGTAAAAAAACAAGGACATCCATGCTTTTTTCTTAATATGCCATGGGTAATACCATTTAGCACTTGTTGATAGAAGTTCTTTGACAGAGAAGGGAGGTAGTTCCATACCTTTTACTGTAAAACCAATAAAATGTAAATGCAAATTCTACTCTGTCAGTTTCCCTTTGGTTTACTTGCTTCCCCAACAGCTACAATCTTAAAGAATTTAAATGTAAAGTCAATAGTCATCTCCTGTCTCACTAAACTGCATCCCCTCTCATGCTCCTTTCTCTGTCCACTCAACTCTTATCAGTATTCTCATCCTTCTCTTACCCACTTCCTGACACCCTCCCCCTAACCTGTCACTCTTTCTCATAACTTTCCTCCTATGTAACCCCCTGCACAACAGTGGCAGTAAAATGCCTTGCTCGGGGTGATATGATTATAAAAAAAAAAAAAAGAAAAAAGAAAAAGTGTATATTAAAAGTTTGAAAACTTTGATTTTTGGAAAAATTGTCTTTGCAATCAAGGTATTAAATCAACTACTAAAAACCTAATTAACTAATATCCAATTAATAAACAAAATTAAAAAAAAAATATAATAATCATACCAGGTGGGGACAAAGAACAATCTCAACTGAACCCCCCTCCACCATGCATCTCCCTATCAAGCCACTAGTGTCCGTAAAATTCAACATACCTCACTTGTTTCACCATAATGATAGCTTATTTCAAAATATTATTAGTTTCCTTAAGAGTATCACAACAAACCATTTGTAGCATTTATTGGGAAATGAGTTAGTCTGGATGTACAGTGGATATTAGCTCAGAATGAGAAATACAGCACAGTTGAGTGAGAAGCCAAAAAACGCCTTGTAATATCAAAGATGAACTGAAAACAAGGATTATGGCAGCATTCACTAACTAAAACAAGAAGACCATCCAGAAGAGATGCATGAAATTCTGAAGCCAATGATGATTTTATAGAATAGATTTACTGTTTAGTATATCAAGATATTATTCTGTAATTTTGGTAAACTTTTGCCAATGTTTTCTGTGGTAGACTGGTTGCCAACCAGGGCTATAGAACCCAATCTCTCCTGATATTTAACCCATAGCTAGAGAGAAGAGACAGATTAATACCTTTCTGAAGTGTATTTGCACGTAAGTAAATGCAATGAATTCAACTGGAATTTCAGCTTGGTTCTCTAATTTTTCATTCTGAGCCAATATCCATAGCAACTTCTTCTATGTGCCCTATTCTTTCAGGACGTAGGCAATCATAGCTTTCCACGTGTTCCTATCCCTGGTGGCTCTTAATATGTTTTTTTTTAATCATTTCACCCCGAGCAAGGCATCCCACTGCCACTATTGTGCAGGGGGTTACATCGGGGAAAGTGATAAGAAAAAGTGGTTAGATACAAGAAATGTCAGAAGGAGGGTGATAGACGGGTAAGGATACCGAGGATGAGGGTTGGGTAGATGGGAAGAGTGTTTGAAAGAATGGATGCGAGCTAGTGTGTTAGGAGGTGTCTATTGACCTTACATTTAAACTCCTGGAGATTGTAGCTGTCGGGAAAGCAAGTATGTGGAAGGGAATTCCACAGGCGGGAAGTGCGAGAAAAGAAGCTGTTGGAGTAGAAATTGCGATTACATCTTGTCTGTTTCACTGTAAAAGGGTGGGACCTAGTTGCTAACCTAGTATCTCATGCAAATTCATACCTAGGAGGCACCAGTGATCTAAGTTCATCAGAGCAGAATCCATGAAAGTATTTATAGAAGAGGTACAGGGAAGCCACATCACGCTGGTGAGAGACTGTCTGCAGCCAGTCTGCCAAGTCTGTATCGATCGCATTACAGATTCTCTGTTGTCTTTTGTCAAGAACCCCAAGAAGAATAGCAGGGGCACCTGACTAAGATGTGGCAGCAGTATTCAATACACAGGTGGATAGTAGTCCATGACATCTGCAGCATCCTTCTGTAAAACCATATTTCCGTTGCTTCAAGTTTTTCCTTCCTCTTTGATGATATTGTTCAGCATTCACTGTCATATTGAAGAACTGACATCACATAGCAATCTAGCACACTTCTTTGTTTCTAGGGAAATTTTCTTTTGTCTTAGTACTTTACTCAGTTTCTGGAATGCATCTTTCGCCATGCCAATTCGCCTTTGGAGGACACTACAATGCACAAATTAATGATTTACTTAAAGTAATGGTATAAAAAAAGACATATTTTCCCAAATGTGGAAGAGTGGTGGGTTTTAAAATTTGCTTGTTTCAAAATATTTATCTCTTCTAAAAAAAAGTAATAGATGTTACAATATTTTACACTCAAACAATTATCTTCGTGTTTCTTTGTTATTGTCCAAAGAAGAGTCATTACTATGCTGACAACTCCCTATCTCGGAAATTCAAACATAAAATTATAAAACTAGTATGAACGTGATGTGATACATTAATGGAGGCATTTTTAAAAAAAACATATTTTAACCCTTTAGTGCCCAAATTTACTTTTCTTGAATTTTTTACCAAAAATATTTAATTTGCATGAATTTATTTCATACTAAGTATATAAAAAATTTAATTGCATTATTCTCAGAAAAATGAATTTTAAGTTTGGTCCTAATATAAGGACCAAACTTTTACAGCATGGTATATTTGGGCATAATTACTTGCATACATTTTCTTGTCTTTATAAGGCAGTTCAAGCATTCATATATACTATATACAAATATGAGTTAGATATAAATAATCAGTCAGTCAGTTAAGTGCCATACGTGATACACGCTTGGGCGATCATGTCTCGAAAGAGACATGACTGACTGGGCAGAAGATTATCCCGCAGTAGTTTGCCATTGCTTTGTGCGGTAGACTGGTTGCCGACCAAGGCTATAGAACCCAATCTGTCCTGCTATTTAAACCATAACTAGAAGGAAGAGACAGATTATTACCTTTCCCAAGGGTATTTACGCGTAAGTGGATTCAACTGGAATTCGAACTCGGCTCCCCTTTTTCTCATTCCGAGCTGATATCCACTGTACCACAACGCACATCCATATAAGTAATACTTATCAAAAAAGTTTTTGCTTGAATGGATATTTATTTCTTTTCCCCCGACTAGGAAGTGGATGCGAGATAAGGTCAAGATTTAATATGGAGAGCCCGAACACTTAGATGAAACTCAGTGTATCCACCTCAAGATTTTTGCTCTGTACTAAAAACCGAGAGATCAGTGTTGTCAATATACATCAGACAGTAGGTGATATATTTGTAAAACACTTCATTCTTTATAACTAGCCAAAGATATATCTGAAAACTGCAGGAAATGCTGAAATATATGAAATTATCCTTCTGCTCCTAAAAAAAAGGACAATGGTTGCTAATGAGTTAAATTTCAATGATTTAAAAAGCAGAATTAAGCCTTACAAGTGATGAAGTTATGTTTATAAATAAAAATCCGAGAACACTTAGGCAGAAATTATAACCATGTTGATTGCCAGACGTCAATTAGGACATCTGACTTCAAAATGCCAACATTATAATTTAATGGCCAACTTAAGCAATAAAACTGTGAATAAACTTTTTGTTCGTACTTACAGATAAAAATGTATCAGAAAATGACTAGCTTGGTATAACTAATAGCCAGTGTCATAATAAAAACTGCCAACCACAAGTGTATAACTCGTATATATTAGAAAATGACTAGCTAGATATAACACAGTTATCTTATGGTTGGCAGTCAATGTGTTAATAAAAGGCATTACCATATAAACACTATTTGTATCTTCTAGGTTTTGTAAATTCAATATTGTAAAGTCACAGATACAAAAATAATAACACCTTCGAACAATACTGTGTCAAACACTTATTCTTCTTAATGCTAATCACTGAATGCTTATTTATAAATGGAACTTTGTATACGTGTGTGTGTGTGTCCATTACCTATAGACTCCAAAACGGCTGAACCAATGTTTTTGGAAATTTACACAGTTGTGTCTGTGAGTGTTCTTAGCTAGATTTTGTGTCGAGGTACCCCCGATAAATATCAAAAATCGATAATCGAAATAATCGGGTTATAGAAGGAGTGGTCCAATTTTAATCAAATTTGATACGCTCAGAGACACAGACATAAGAAAAGATATTCAAAAGTTTCAAGGTTGCAGTTCTTACAATAGTGCAGAAAATTGATAATATATATATATGTATAAATATATATATCTAAAAGGCAAGATGTTTGTGTGTGTCTGTTCATCTGCCTGTATGTCTATTTTTTTCAGCTCTTATTTTAGTTTTTGCTTCAGGTTTGGCTCTAAGTAGGTATAATTGTAGTTCTTAGTCTCAGCCATGATACCATCTACTCAGACGACTTATTTAGCCTTGAAAATTCAGTTTACGATGAAAAAAACTTATTTGATATCGATACCAGGAAATCGAAATTTGACTTACATCCATTCATTTTTCTTTCAGTCTACAGTCTTGCTTTAACTGGAAACATTCTTGCCAACATCCAAAGAGTCTGAGCTCCAGGACCATGGATTAGTTTTAATGCATTCATTACACCCGAGCAATGCTGGGCTATACTGCTAGTACTCTCTCTCTCTCTCTCTCTATATATATATATATATATATATATATATATATATATATATATTGTTTTTGCACATCATGTTATCCCAGCAGTCCAATACTTTTTTATTACTTTAAGACAAGCCTGAACTGTGTTTGCTGTTTGGTGATCTGTGTTCAAAAGCAAGTGTTGGCAGTGACACAATGTAAGTCATTAGAACATATACACCCAGTAATGACAACACATTCTTTGGATAATTACAACTTTTCTCTAAACTGATGATAGGCCTGAAGACTTTATTAATTGAAATCACTTGGCCATCAGTTGCAACTGATGCCTTCTTTTTTTTTTTCCATATAATTTTTGAAATATTTTGGAAAATTAAAAAGTAGCTTTCCTCCATCTTTTCTGAAAGTATTTTCATGGCAACTTCTTTGATGAGTTTGTAGGAGGGAATTGTATATATGAGTTGACTCGGTGTAACTTGGTTCATGAAATAAAGCCGGAAATAAAGTAAACTTTTGTTTATTTTCGTAAAAAAATTTAAGAATTAGTTTTTTGTACAAAAATGAAGTTGTCTGTAAAGCTGTAAAAAAAAAGAAGAAAGAAAGGAACTGGGAATGTGAGAGGGAATGGAAGGATGATGTGTTGCGAGTGAGATGAGAGAAAGAGAGGCTGAAAGAATGTTCAGTAATACATAATACTGCCTGTTGTGTAAACTGCTGAATTCTCTGTGTGTGCTTTAAGCTGTCCCCGTGCCTCTGTGGTATGAGCTGGCTGCCTCTCCCTCTAGTGTTGAAAGTTTCTGCTTCCCTTTTATCTTGAAATGTGTGTTTCTTATGTCGAGCTCTGATTGGTCGAAAATTCCTATTTTTGAACCACGTGGTGTGCTTTCCACTACGTTTGAGGTTTTGAGTGCGCCGTCCTTGTTTTTGACCCCAAAGGGTATAGCAAGGGATGAATGCCCGCACAATTGTATTTTTTTTTTAGATACACGTGGTGTGAATTGATTTTATTGCTGGTGTGTGTGTGTGTGTGTGTGTGTGTGTGAGTTTGGAAAATAAAATAAGAAACAGCACAAGTTCCCCACACTCCCGGTACCTAGACAACATTTAATTATTCACACTAATTGGAGTAGATAGACTAAACTATCACCCGGTTCACACTCCACCCACGTCTATTGAACAGATGAAGAGGCTCATCCCTTGTTTCCTGTTTTCTCTTTTCTAATCTTCTCACTTCTTTTTTTTTTCAATTGGAGTAGATAGACTAAACTATCATCCAGTTTACACTCCACCCACGTCTATTGGACAGGTGAAGAGGCTCACCCCTTGTTCCCTATTTAGGATGTGGTCTCCGGCTTTCTCTTTTCCAATCTTTTGACTTTTATGTAGCCCCCTGCACATCAGTGGCCTTACCGCTTTGCTCAGGGTGATAGGATTAAAAAAAAAAAAAAGTACTAGTTGGTTGTGCATTGTGGTGCAGTGGATATTGACTGAATGAGAAATCAGGGGGCCTCATTGGAATTTAAACTGAATTTCTCACCAACGTAATGTGGCTTCCTTGTGTCCCTTCTACAAATACTTTCATGGCTTCTGCTTCGATGAATATAGCTCACTTCTTTTCTACAAATACTTTCATGGCTTCTGCTTCAATGAATTTAGCTCACTTGCTTGGAGCGATATGATTATAAAAAAAAAAGATAGATAAATAGCCTGACAGCTAGAATCTCCAAGAATTTGAATGTCAATAGTCATCTCCTATCTCACTAATCTGCATCCTCTCTCTCATGCTCCTCTCTCCATCCACTCCACTCATCAGTATATCCTTCTCTTACCCACTTTTTGTTACCCCCTATAACCTGTCATTCTTTCTCATAACTTTCCTCCTATGTAAGCCCCTGCAAAACAGTGGCAATAAAATGCCTTGTTTGGGGCGATATGATTAAAAAAAAAAATTAATTCCTATGTGCTTAAATACTCTTCAGAAAGGTATTAATCTGTCACTTCTCCCTCCTGCTATGGGTTAGATAGTTTAGATTACATTTTTTTAGTTGTTTGTTGTGCATTTCTGCCAATTACTCTATACCATCTATGAACTGAATATTGCAGGCACATCTGGTCTGGTGCTTCTACTGTGTCAGTAAGGATTCTTGATAAAAAAGAGACAAAAGTCCGTAATATTATCAATTGCCAGGTTGACTGCTGGGGAAATTGGTTGACTGTGTCATACAAGACAGTTTTCCTTGACAGAATCTGTCAGACATTTATAAATCTAAGTTGGTTCCAATTCTTTAAGAAATGACTTCAAAAAACATCCCCACTCTCCAAATGTATTGACTAATACAGATGTATGCTGGAATTTCCTTCTAGGCAATAAGATAGACCCTTCTTGGTCTCATCTGCCATATTTTTGCTCTTCCTCGTCTTGAAGTCAGAATGCTACAATCACTTGAATGTATCCATTTTGTGTGTAAACCTTGTTTTTACTTAGCAAACAATTTGTCTTGCATATATTGTTTGCTTTGTATTATTTTTGCCCTTGTTTTTTTTTCTTGTTTTTCTTCTTGCTTATTGCAAATTTTCTCAATTCAGTTTGTTGGGCATTTTTGCTATTTACACATAACCATGTCCAATGGCTGTACAGAAAAAATATCCTTTTAAAGATATTTTTTTTAACTAATACCAGGAATATAATAGCAGACAATAGAAGCAATACAAAGAGATTTTAATGTCTAAACAATGTTATTTATTAGAGTTATACAGAAAATTATGAAACTGACATTAGTCATCAGATTTCAAATTTTTATTTGTTTAATATTAATATTTTTTTCTACTATTATGAAGTGGGAAGATTATATTGATTCAACTGCTCATTTTACTGTTGGGAAAGTTGGTTCATTGTATCATATTAGACAACTTTTTTGCCAGAATCTACCTTAGACATTGGCTTTTATCCTTGAAGAAATGACTGCAAAAACGTCCCCACTCCCCAAATGTATAGACAAATACAGATGTATGCTGGAATTTCTTCTTAAGCAATAATATGGACCCCTTGTCAGTCTCATTTACCATATTTTTGCTCTTTCTTGTCTTGAAGTCAGAATGCTACAATCCCTTGAATGTACCCATTTTGTGTGTAAACCCTATTTTTACTTAGCAAACAATTTGTCTTGTTTTGTCTTGCATATATTGTTTGCTTTGTATTATTTTTGCACTGTCTTTTTTTCTTGTTTTTCTTCTTGCTTATTGCAAACTTTCTCAATTCGGTTTGTTGGGCATTTTTGCTATTTACACATAACCATGTCCGATGGCTGTACAGGTCATAAAATGTGGCCAAAAAAGAAAATATTCTTTTAAACTAATGCCAGGAAAATAATGGCTTTCAATAAAAACTGTACAAAGGAAAGATTTTAATGACTCAACAATGTTGTTATGTAACACGCATCTGCAAAATTACTTTAATATTTCTTTTGTTTTTAGCCATACAATTTATCTATCGACTTAATAACAGAAAACAGCTCATTTTTAATAAAACATTCACTTGGATTTGTTCAGATTTATGTGACAAAAGAGGTTAAGAAAATTTCAACTCTGGTCATAAAGCTTCCGTCTCTTTTCCTCTTCTTCTATGCCATGTTCTTGGCTCGGATTTTTTAGTGGCATATCAACTCTTTAGAATGAGAAATCGGGAGCCGAGTTCAAATTCCAGTTGAATTCATTGCATTCACTTACGTGCAAATACCCTTGGGAAAGGTATTAATTTGTCTCTTTCCTCTAGTTATGGGTTAAATAACAAGACAGATTGGGTTCTATAGCCTTGGCTGGCAACCAATCTACCGTAGAAATCAATGGCAACCTTCTGCGGGATAATCTTCTGCCCAGTCAGTCATGTCTCTTTTGAGACATGATTGCCCAAGCATGTTTCACATATGGCACTTAACTGACTGATCAACTCCTTATAGGTCACTTAATGCTGAAATCTAATTTTTGGGGGAACATTAGTAATTTCTTTTACAAAATTGTCATTATCATTATTTAATGTCCGTTTCTATGTTAGCATTGGTTGGACAGATGGCTTTGTAACTGAACCATCGTAAAACAGTTTTACAGCTGTATGCCCTTACTGACACCAACCAGTTTAGAAGACTGAAAACTCAGTGCTTTTATTGAGACACCATCACTAGGAAGATTATCTACCAAGATTAACGTTGTTCAGGATTCTTACCCAGCCTAACTTTTTTTTTTAAATGACCCCAGTTTGTAGGGTTAATTATTCCCCATAGCTGGGACCCTAACAGGTGATACCACTCTGGGTCAGGGTGAACCTGGGACAACAGCAATTAGGTGGTTCTATGCTCCTCAAAACATTATAGTCAGAGGCCTTGCTGCCAGATATAGTTTATTATCATTACCCAGGACAAAATTGTATTGTTGATATTATCACTATAAAAATGTTTCATACTGCTTTGAGCCCAGTTTGGGGATTAACTATTTTCCCATAGCTGGGACCCTAACAGTAGTTCCATGCTCCTTAAATTCTTCCGATCATCAGCCTTGGTGTGGGAAGTAGGTTATCGACCTACACAGGACTAACTGAGGATTGGGTGTTAGAGAGTAAAAAGCACAGTTTATACAAATATGTTGGGAAGATAATGGTAAGCCCTAAATTTGAACATATTAAAAGTGCAATGACAGTGAAAATATTCTCCAATCTCTCAATCAGCAGCCTTTCTGCCAGACGTTGTTTAATGCCATACACTAGATGTAATGATGATTCCCCAAAATTTCCTATCTTTTGGTAACTCTTAGTAAGATTTGCATTTTTGCAGTCCTTCCTAATCCCTCTTCTGTTAATAATCTATACCAGCTCATTAGGTAGGTTATTTGCTATTTTTCTCTATCTTTCTTGCTTTCAATATGTCTTATAATTGTCAAATTCTCCAAGCACTTTTAACTGTTCTATTAGTATAAGTCAAGTATAGCTGTCATTTTTATTTTCAATTTCTCTAAAACTTTGTTTTTTGCTTACATGTTCAATATGTGAGATTTGCAGCATCTTTCTATAGAACCATTTTTATGTCATGTCAAGTCTCTTCTGTGGAGATTGTCCAGCATTAACACCCATCTAGGAGGACCAATATTGAGAGTTTAGCACTCCTTTGTTTTGAACAAACTTTTTCTGTTTCTTAATACATTGTTTTTGCAGGTATCTTTCTCTATTTCAATGTGGCTTACAGCCTATCACATTGAATACACCGGTTCTCGCTCAATCACCAAAGTTAAGCAACGTTGTGCCTGGTCAGTATTTAGATGGGTGACCACTTGGTAATACTAGGTGCTGTAAGCGTATAGTGACAGATGTGCGTTGTGGTGCAGTGGATATCAGTTCGGAAAGCAAAATCGGTGAGTCGAGTTCAAATTCCAGTTGAATACCCTGCATTCACTTAAGTACTGGTATCCTTGGGAAAGTTATTAATCCGTCCCTTCCCTCCAGTTATGGGTTAAATAACAAGGGTAGAACTTGGGGACCCTGCTCTTAAAAACACAAATCCCAATGAATCTTGATACTTGAAAAGAAAAATGTAAAAATAAAATAACCTTACCCAAAAATCATTGGTTATGTCCTTAAATGATCCCAGAAGGATTGATAGGTCATTAAACCTCGAAACAAATAAACAAACTATTTCAATGTGTCTGGATTTTGATGTCATATTTTCTTTCCCCTGTTAAAATGCTTCCTAGATATTTAAATTTTGTACTTGCTTGATTTTGGCATCTCCAATTCATAGTTTACATCAAGGACTATTCATTTTGCTGACAACCATGCATTCTATCGGGTTACAATTGATAACTTTAGTACTTTATACTAACTTTCCTTTACTACTTTCTACCACATTGGAAACCTTAGTTTTTTTCTTTGTATGAAAAATGAGTTACTGGTCTTCAAATATTTCCCCATTGTTGTATATTTCATCACTTCGGCAACTTTCTGGTGTACCACAGGGCTCTATCCTGGGCCCGACACTCTTCCTTATTTTCATCATGAATATATACATTGGCATTTTTTTGTTTATCTTCTCATGACTCCTCATCATTAGCATTTTTTGTTCTCTTCATCATGACTCTCATGTGCTGTTTTTTGTTCCTCATCATGACTCTCTTGACCTTTTTTTTTTTTTTTTTTTTTTTTTTTTTGCAGAGAGAGAGAGAGCTCTCCTTAGCATTTTTTTTTGTTCCTCTTCATCATGACTCTCCTTCGTAGCATTTTTGTTCCTCTTCATCATGACTCTCCTTGCTTATTTTTTGTTCCTCTTCATCATGACTCTCCTTGACAGCATTTTTTTGTTCCTCTTCCATCATGACTCTTCGACATTCCTCTTTAATCATGACTCTGTGCCTTTTTTTGTTCCTCTTCATCTGGCTCTCATGTGCTTGTTTTTGTTCCTCTTCATCATGGCTCTCCTTCGTAGCATTTTTTTGTTCCTCTTCATCATGACTCTCCTTGGTAGCATTTTTTTTTTTCCTCTTCATCATCTTAGAAATCTCCTTCGCACCGCATTTTTTTTAATTATATTGACTCCTTGGCATTTTTTGTTCCTCTTCGCTCTGAAGCTCCCCTTCGTAGCATTTTTAGTTATCTTCATCATGACTCTCCTTCGTAGCATTTTTTTGTTTTGTTTCCTCTTTTCATCATGACTCATCTGTGTATTTTTTTTGTTCCTCTTCATCATGACTCTCCTTCGTAGCCTTTTTTTGTTCTCTGTCTGACTCTCATCGTACTTTTTTTGTTCCTCTTGTCGACTCTGTGACAGCATTTTTTCGTGCCCTCTTCATCATGACTCTCCTTCGTAGCATTTTTTGTTCACATCTTCATCATTATTGGTAAGCATTTTTGTTCCTCTTCATCTTGTTCTCTTCGTAGCTTTTTTTTTGTTCCTCTTCATCATGACTCTCCTTGGTAAGCTTTTTTTGTTCCTCTTCATCATGACTCTCCTTCGTAGCTTTTTTTTTGTTCCTCTTCATCATGACTCTCCTTCGTAGCTTTTTTGTTCTCTTCATCATGACTCTCCTTCGTAGCTTTTTTTGTTCCTCTTCATGACTCTCCTTCGCGCTTTTTTTTTTTTTTTGTTCCTCTTCTCTGGCGACTCTCCCTTCCGTAGCTTTTTTTGTTCCTCTTCATCATGACTCTCCTTCGTAGCTTTTTTTTTGTTCCTCTTCATCACTGACTCTCCTTCGTAGCTTTTTTGTTCCTCTTCATCATGACTCTCCTTGGTAACTTTTTGTTCCTCTTCATCATGACTCTCTAACCAGTAGCTTTTTTTTTGTTCCTCTTCATCATGACTCTCCTTAGCAGCTTTTTTGTTCCTCTTGTCATGACTCTCCTTCGTAAACTTTTTTTGTTCCTCTTCATCACGTCTCCTTCGTGGCTTTTTTTTTGTTCCTCTTCACATCTTGACTCTCCTTCGTAGCTTTTTTTTTGTTCCTCTTCATCATGACTCTCCTTCGTCGTAGCTTTTTTTGTTCCTCTTCATCATGACTCTCCTTGGCTGTTTTTTTGTTCCTCTTCATCATGACTCTCCTTAGTAGCTTTTTTTGTTCTCTTCTATAGGCTCTCCTTCGTGGCTTTTTTGTTCCTCTTCATCATGACTCTCCTTCGTGCTTTTTTTTGTTCTTCTCTTCATCATGACTCTCCTTCGTAGCTTTTTTGTTCCTCTTCATCATGACTCTCCTTCGGCTAACTTTTTTTTTGTTCCTCTTCATCATGACTCTCCTTCGTAGCTTTTTTGTTCCTCTTCATCATGACTCTCCTTCGTAGCTTTTTTTTGTTCCTCTTCATCATGACTCCTTTGTAGCTTTGTTTTTGTTCCTCTTCATCTCCTTTGTAGCTATTTTTTGTTCCTCTTCATCATGACTTCTCCTTTGTAGCTTTTAGTAAAGTTTGTATTTTCATTGTTGCTCCTAAACCCACTTTTGTTATTTATTTATTTATTTCACATAAGTTTGTTTGGTAGGTTATTCGCTGCTTTCTTCTATCTTGCTTTTATTATATCCTGTAAGTGTCAAAGTCGCCACTACTTCTTTCCTTGAAAATAGCCCAGTGTTTTATTCTGGTTTATGTGGCGACAAAAGTTCAAGAATTAGCAATACATTTGGGAATAATAAAAATAAGCCATCTTTGAATAAGATTCTATAAAGATAATATTTCTGACCAAAAATATTTATTTACAATAATCCATTCGATATTGAAATACATTAGTATCCATTCATTGAACTTTCCAGGAAAGATATTCTCTGGCTCCACTGTAGAACAATAACACTGACGCAGCATTAAACGAAGCAGCGAGGTACATACCTTACACATGGCTTCCTCTTCAATTGGGAAATCAGGCAGAAAATGGTCAATGTGGGATGCCAAGCAGAAGAGAATATCAGTTGCCCTCTCAATGCTAACAATAAATTTTCAACTGACCAATGTCCCCATGCAGAAAGTGGTCAAAAGTATTGCCTTCATGAATCTAATTTGGTTACATAAAGTGCCATTAGCATATGGCGATACTGTTGTAATATATTTTGTCACACTGAAGATCTGCTCAAATACTTTACTGTGCTTCCCTTAAGATACTGCATCCTCCCTAAGGAAAATCTCTTTCAAATAAACTTACCTCAAGTTTCAATATTATATTTTTTCATGATCATTTTATTCCAAGCAAGACAAGACTGCCACTAGTGCAGAGTGGGGGTTACAGTGAGTTTGAGTTTTGTTTAACGGCATATCAACACCTCTGTGGATTATTTAATGCCAAAAAGATGGGGTTTTAAGGGATTTTTTAAAAATAATGTTTGGTGATAGTAAGAGGATTGATTTAGTCAGATTTCAATTATTTTTTTTTGTTTTTATTCTTTTTTATTTTAGAAAACTGAAAATATCTTCTAGTTTTTTATTCAAAAATGTTTTATTAAGAATATTTTTTTTCCTTCAAAAATGTGTTATGGCAATAATTCTTCCTTCAAAAATATATATTTTTCTATGAAATTCTATTTTTATGCATATATATTTATAAAAATGTGTTTTTATACATTCATATTGTTTTGACGCCACTTTGGAGGTTAATTATTTGCCCATAGCTGAGATCCTAACAGGTGCTACCACTCTGGGTCAGGGTGGACCTGAGAACAACAGAAATTAAGAAGTGATTCCATGCTCATCACAAACTCCCAAATCAGAGGCCTTGCTGCCGGATGCAGTTTACCGTCATGCCCAGGACCAGTTACAGTGAGAAAATAAAACATTCAAAGAAATATTGAAAAAATTTACAAAAGATAAACAGGTTTCAAGAAGATAGGAGATGACATTTGAGATTGTCTTTAAATTTTTGGAGATTGAAGCTATCAGGGAAGCAAGTCAATGGAAGGGAGTTCCACAGACAATAGGAGCGAGAAAAATAACTGAGTAAAAGTGGCAGTTACATTTAACTATTTCAATGGTAAAAGGGTGGGACCTAAATGCCTATATATTCAGTTAAATGCCATACGGGATTCACGCTTGGGCAATCATATCTTCTTTGAGACATGACTGACTGGGCAGAGGATTTTCTTGCAGTAAGTTGCCATTACTTTCTGCAATAGACTGGTTGCTAATCAAGGCTATAGAACCCAATCTGCCCTGCTATTTAACTTAGATGGAGGGAAGAGATGGATTAATACCTCAAAGGTATTTGTGCGTAAGTGAATGCAGTGAATTCAACTGGAATTTTAACTCAGCTCTCCAATTGCTCATTCTGAGTTAATATCTAATGCACCACAATCTAGTAGAAAGCTTAAATTCATGCAATCAAGGCACCAAGAGAAAACCATATCAAAGCAGGAAATATTTGTAGAAAAGACAGAGGGAAGCCACATTACATTGGTGAGTATGTGACTGAAGTCAAATTGCCAATTCAGGAATGATTACATTGCAGATCCTTCTTTGGATTTTGTCAAGAACCTTGAGATGAATAGCAGGAGAACCCAACCAGATATGGCAACGGTATTCAATGCATGGACAAATGTTAGATGTATAAATGTGAAAAATGGATTCTGAAGAGAACCTTGAGATGAATAGCAAGAGCACCCAACCAGATATGGCAACAGTATTCAATACATAAATGAATGTATATATATATATATATATATATATATATATATATTATTTTTAATCTTTTCCTCCTAAGAAAAGCAAAAATCTACAAGGAGGCAAGAGGTTACTGAGTGTTACAGGATATGAAAAAAACTGTTATTCATGACGAAAGACAGTAAAAAATTAAGAATTAAAAAGATAAAAGGTAACGATTGTCACTGCATTCAAATTTTTGAAGATCAAAGTTGGCTGGAAAGCATAAACCCCAAAAAAGTCACAACTCATTTCTAGCGATTATAATATTGCGTCTTGCTTAGGCTACTCGCCATGATGTCTGCTAAAGTTTCATGCATTATGCGATCATCAGGTGCATATTACAAAATGACAGTTTAATAGATTTAATTTTAACTTCATTCAATCTTCATGAGAATCAAAATCTCAGATTTAGGTTACAGCTTTTTAATAACATGAGTAAAATTTAAACATACAAAGACTGCATGGAGGTAAAACATTTGAAGTGAAATTATGAAACTAAGTTTTTAAAATTAAAAAATATTAAAATGCAGGAAGATGAAAGTAAAAGAGCATCATTCATGATCATTAATAATATTTTTAGGGAAACAAAAGACAAAAGAAAAAGCAAAAAGAAATCAGGGGAAAAAGAGGTGAATTCTACAGAGGAATTTGTATCAATTGGGGTCTAAGAGTTTAAGGATATTTTCTTTTGCAGTATGTGGTCATTAAATAGCTTTTTTTTTCGTTAAGCAGATTAGGGTTATTTATATGGTTTAAAATGACAAGTTTTTCTAAAAGATTGTGGCAAAATAAATTTAAAACAGTGACTAGTGAGTGAATTGTGGCTCTCCCAGCCGGTACACCAATCCAGAGTCGTTCCTTCTTGAGTTCTGTCTCAAAATCTCACTAACAGACGTTTCGGCTGTGGACGTTGTTTCTCTCCTCCCCACTGGGAAAAATTTGTTGTGTTCATATTTGTACATATACCCATAATCCTTTTGTGTCTTCCTGTGATCCCATAATGCATTGCATTTTTTAGTGTATAAAAATGCAATGCAAGTCCCCACCTCATTCTTTTACGTTATCTGGCCGAGGATGAATTATGGCAGAGCGATAAGTGCTTTTTCTTTCTCCATTTTAACTGCAGTAGCTTTACATACTAAGCAAATACGGGCTCTTTTTTGGCAAGGACAAAGCAAGTCGCAAACAGTTGTGCTCGTCCCAGGTTGTATCTCATGTCTGCCACAAAGACACAAGTTATATAAATCTCCTTTTCTGTTGTAAGATTTGGATTTGGCAACAATGTTCCAGGTAATAATTGGATTTTTACCACTGTTTTTCAATTTTCAATAACACATAGATAAAGCAGTACTTCTGCTGCATTTACTATTGTTTAGACAACATGTGATCACTAAATCTCATCTTCCACGTGCTAAAAGTGCTTCCAAAGTAAATTCTAGCATCGTCATCTTCCGAATAAATCCAAGCTTTATAAATACTACTTTCACACATGCAATGGCCATTCAATGGGTAGGTTGTAGTTAATCAATGAATTTCTCCCATGTTTTGGTAGATACTGATAATTACACTGCTCGCTCTATTTGTAGTTCTGAAGCCAGCGTCCAGCTTCCAGACAAAAAATAAACAGTCATAACTTAATACAAACCTCTATAACAGTGCACATCACCACGGTCCCAACTGCTAATGTCCCAGACTGTTTTTATTGACCAAAACACATTGCCGACGGACCAGTCATTGCTGTTGGCCTCATTCCCAATCCAAGTCCCCAGCCTGTGCCAATTAGCATAAAATAACAAATGTCAAAGAATGTACTTTGTGGTGATACCGACTGAGCAAAAGCGAGGGACCAGATGTTTGCACACTCATGACCAAAAAGCAAATGACCAAAACTCGACGGTGCACATCCGGGTTCGCGCAGATGTTCCGGTTGAAAACTAAAAATTAATTAAATATTAAATTCCAGTTTGCGAGCTTACGCAAATTATATTTATCGGCCAATGGGAAGCCCAGAATCAAATACGGATATGAATTCCCAAACGATCTGCTGCAATCCAAAAAGAAGATATAAAAATCTGATACAGAAAGTATCGCCAGACAGACAGATGCAGAGAGACAGACCCAGACTTGAGAGAGACATATGTAATTAGTAGCTCTCTTGACCCTTACTATGCTCGCCTCCTTTGCTCCTCTCATCTTATCTTTCTCAAAACTACTTACTGACCTAAGGCACAAATAAATCAAAGACATTTCCTCCTGGTCAATGCTCCCACATTCCTAAGCATTAATTCTCTTTTCAGCATTTTATTGCCATGAACATTTTAACATCCATTGGAGCTATACTTCAAGTATTACTTCAATTGTAAAAACCTTAATTGATATGTATATATATATATATATAAAATGTTATTTTTCAACTCAATTTGCTTTTCTTGATTCATAATCTTTATGACTTATAGTGGGCTATCTACAAGGAGGCCAAATTCTGTTAATCTGCAACAATATACAACTACCCTTCACTAGATCGGATTCCCATTATAATCTAGAAAAGAATGGATAACCCACCATAACTTTTCTTGGACCAAACTTGCGAGAGGAGAGGAGGGATGTAGTTGATGTAATGACAAACTGTCCAGCATGGGTTTATGCACGGATCCATAACAAAACGGAAGCTCAACAAGCAAAACATCTTGAATGCTTTGATTCTGGTAAGTGTGAATATTTATCGTCACATAGGTCTTATTTTTTTGGCAGTTGCAATTATTTTTTAAAGGCTCATAATATTAGTCTTAGGATAACTGATATTATCCAGGTGGGCCAAATATTTATTTGATGTTATATTATGTTGAGAAATATATTTATCTATGATCTTAATGCAGATATAACTGACTTTAACAACTTCGGTCAAAGCTTTTTTTAAAGTTGGTGAATGACCATGGTCTTTGAAAAATTTGATTTTTTTGAAAGACAGACTTAGAAAGGATCTAATCAAATTTTTCAAAGATCATGATCATATTACTAAAAAGATAGTTAAACTGAGTACCATTTGATTGAACTTTTTGATGCTTTTGCAGAGGATCAGAAAGAAACAGTTGTACTTTCTGGGATAAATGTGAAAAGAAGGCTTAGAGAATCTGACACTCACAAGATATATTGAAGGTAAAATTTCAGAGTGACAAGTAACACATCTAATATCCTTCTGTAGATGCAAAGCAGAACCTAAACAAGGAGGGTTGGTAAGGGTCATACAGTTCTTAGGGCTAAAAGAGATGGGAAGTTGTGGGAAGTTGTGGAAAGCCATCATTTACCACACTCTGAAGAGACATGACTCATAAAAGCAGATTAATTTATTTACTTATAGTATCAGTTAAGTGACATATGTGATACATGCTTGGGGGATGATGTCTCAAAAGAGACATGACTGACTAGGTAAAAGATTTTCCTGCAGTAAATTGCCATTACTTTCTACGGCAGATTGGCAACCAAGCAAGGCTATAAAACCAAATCTGATCTGTTATTTAACCCATAACTGGAGGAAGAAGAATCAGATTAAGGTATGTGTGTGTGTGTAAGTAAATGCAAAAAATTCAACTGGAATTCAAACTTGGTTTTCTAATTTCTCATTCTCAGCCATTACCCACTGCACCTCAGAACACCCCCGCAAAGGTAGGTAGAAATAAAAAATGGTAAATAACTAGTAGAGGGACCTGTACTTTTGTATATATATATATATATATATATATATATATATAAAAATGGAACTTCATCTGTGTGTGTATCCATAACCTATAGACTCCAAAATGGCTGAACTGATTTTCTTGAAAATTTACACAGTTGTACTATAAGCGTCTGCGAGTGTTCTTAGCTAGGTTTTGTGTTGAGGTAACCCTGATAAATATCAAAAATCGATAATCGAAAAAATTAGGTTATAGAAGGAGTGGTATGATTTTAATCAAATTTGATACACTCATAGACAAAGACATAAATGATATTCAGAAGTTTCAAGGTTGCAGTTCATACAATAGTGCAAAAAATTGATTATATATATATATATATATAAACGGCAAGATATTTGTGTGTGTGTGTGTGTCTGTTTATCTGACTGTATGTCTGTAATTTTTCAGCCCTTTTATTTTAGTTTTTGCTTTGGGTTTGGCTCTAAGTAGGTATAATTGTAGTTCTTAGTCTCAGCCATAATACCATTTACTCAGAGGACTTATTTAGCCTTCAAAATTCAGTTTACAATGAAAAAAACTTATTTGATATCGATACCAGGAAATCAAAATTTGACTTACATCCATTCATTTTTCTTTCAGTCTACAGTATCGCTTTAACTTGAAACAACTGTTGCTTTTTAGTCTTTCATGCCAACATCCAATGAGTCTGAGCTCGAGGACCATGGATTAGTTTTAAAGCTTTCATTACACCTGAGCAATGCCGGGCTATACTGCTAGTAAGTATATATATATATATATATATATATATATATACACATACTATAGTCATCCGCAGACAGATCTGTTTCGCTGTATCACAGCGAATCAGTACAGTTAGACTCCGAATGTTTTTTTTTACCCAGGATTGAATTGTCGTCAGTTGGCGATTCTACCCCTGGGCTACGAGCATTCCATGGAAGAAGGCAGACTTTTTTAGCACATATATCATTATACATGCCCACCTGCGTGTGTGTATGTGTGTGTGTATGTATATATATATATATATATACACACACACACACACACACACACACACAGGTTCTCTTCAAATTAATCCTCTTACAAGAGATAGCTAAAGAAAGAACTATAAGAAAACTGAATGCTTCGTCATCTGTAAAAAGAATAACCCAAAATGCCAACTACAACTCAAAGGGAATAAAATCAACCAGGTACAAAAATTGGGAAGTGTTCTCATGGAGGAAAAAAAAGCCACTGTGATCTGAAAGTATTTTGGTATGATTAAGGATGCATTTCAAAGACTGAGAGGAGTACTGAGACAGAAACATTTTGCTGGAAACAAAGAGTATAGTACTGGATTCTTATTTGATGTTTATCTTTCAATATGGCAGCAAATACTGGACAATCTCATCAAGGATGAATGAAATACTTGATGCAACCAAAATTTGGTTCTTCAGAACGATGCTAAGATACCATAGACCAACAATGTTAGCAACAGTGCAGTTTGGAGAGGGCAGAAATGAAAAAAAAATCATAACATCAGGAAAAGACAGCTGAAATTTCTGGGACATGTAATGAGGAAAAAGGGGTGTAAAATCTGATACTCACAGGACAAATATAGGAAAAGAGAGACAGGGGAAAGGAATGAATGATATATTTGACGTGCTTGAGCAAATGAGTGGCAAGGCAGAGTTTAGGAGGAGTAACAATAAAAAGAGTATTAAGAGCTACAAAAGACAGGAAGATATGGAAGGCCATGATTGGCTCTGTCCTGAAGGAACATGGCACACAGAAGTTGAACAAGATCGAATGCAAAAAAATACAGCTATTATTTTGTGTACAAGGGAAAACAGCTTACCAACTTGAAAAAAAAATGTGTTCATATGTGTCTTGCTTGTAAAATACATGAAAATAGTACATAGTAAATTGCAAAAAATCCGTGAAGAGTGGATGAATAAATCTGCCAGCAATACTCTGAAGTCATGATGCTTAAGTTAACATCAATCAGTTAAGAGTGTATGTAATATCACTCAATAAACCCTGAGCCAAACACAAAGATGGTGCAACTAATAAAAAATTTGTATGATT